>BSBK01005347.1:1330000-1847033 GCA_027943335.1 Chamaecyparis obtusa
CTTCCATGCATGATACTTACCATATGTTGTCATCAATGACAAACATATAGTCAGCACGGGCTTGCTGGCAAATCTCCAACAATCTCCCCCTTTGGCATTGATGGAAACATGTCTCCATTTCCTCATCAAAAATCCCCCAAGGATGAATCATCCATTTTCTATAATATTCTTCAACATTCTCCATCTTCTCAACTAAACTGCTTTCATGACTGAATACTGCTCCCCCTTAGTATATTACTCCTTTACTTCTATTTTTCATGACTATATATTACTCCCCCTTTGACATCAATGGAAAAGGATGCCAAACATTTAAGCTTCGGTACTAATCCTGAAGTAGATTAGTCAACCAACCAACAGTCCTTGAGGATTGATGCACTTTCCTCTTTCTCTAAGTAGAATCAGGGAAGAGAATTACTCCCAACTTCTCCCTGAGATACTCATGTTGGAGATTTTCCAGCAAACCAGTACTAATTGTATGTTTGTCATTGATGACAACATATGGAAAGTAGCATGAGTGGAAGAATTATGTAGTAAGCTTTTGGCATATGTAGCATAGACATGATATCAGCATGATATCAAGGGCATAGAGGTTAACTTTTAGTACAAACAATTATACAACAACTTGTGTCAGCAGTGTTCCTGACAGAGTAACAGACAGTGTTCTATGTATGGTTGTCTGTATAGTTATTATGGAGCCTTGCTCACTTGGATATATGTTGAAGACATATTAGTGATGTTACATTCATGGACGCAGAGTCTGATGATCAGTAGAAGTGAAGTTATGCAGTCGCTATTCACCAGTAGTAGTTTTCTATGTTTGTTCAGAAGAGCTGACAGAGATTATATTGGTTCTAGATTTGCACCTATCATTTTGGTATGCACCCTTGGATTTGAGCTTAGAGAAGAGTTAGTGATGTTTGGTTAAGAGTGCATGAAGTAATTCAGCTTGAGGAGAAAGATCTAGTTGTTTTGGTAGAGCCGACAATGTGTAGCGTGCGTCTACAATTATCTTATTAGATAGGTCCCAGAATGTGTTGCATGCTTAGTAGAGCTGACTAAATTGTTATTGGAGTTTGTTATGGTTTCTCTAATATAATTTCAAGGTGGCTCTAACAAGCCGACTTGATTATATCATTTAGAGGAAAGATATTTATAGGAAGTCATTTGTGATTGCGTGAGTGTGGTTCATGGTGGTTAGTAAGAGTAGAGTAGAGTGTGTGAAGTGTTGAGCCATCAGAAGAAGGTCTATGTGACCAAGTAAAGTATTTGTGCTATACATTGAAACTGATCCTAACAGAAGGTCAAAGCACAGTTCACCAAGATCCAGATATAGTGTATATCTGTTAAACAGAAGGTTGTAGCCTTCAACCCTTGAGAAGTGTGCTCTCAGATAGTGCATCCTCTCCCCTAACAAGGAATATTGTAAAAGAATCCTAACAGGGTCTGACCCTTGACCAGGCCTACTGTACTAAATATATTGTAAAGCAACTCCTAACAGGGTTAAGGATCTTCTAACAAGGATCATAATACACTAGTGCATAATATTAGTGGGTGTCAATTCCCACTAGGGTTTTTACCTATTTGGGTTTCCCCATAACCAAAATATTGGTGTTGTGTTCAAGTGTTCCTTCATTGTGTTTATGCTTTATGTTTAAGTATACTTAATTGGATAAAGAATTGAAACTTGTAGATAACTAATTCACCCCCTCTCTTAGTTATCTCTTGGGACTATTCCTAACAATTGGTATCAGAGCCAAGTGCCTCAGAGAGAAAGTTTAACAAATTGAGGTTGATTAGATGACATTCTTCAGAAAAGAAAGTCCTAAGTTTGATGGAGAGAATTATCTTGATTGGAAGAAAAAGATGGTGACTCACTTGCAGTGCATTGCTTTTGAAGTTTTTGATGTAAAAATCAAAGCAGTCAAGATTCCTACTTTAGAAGACCTTGCAAAGGATGATGCTACTGATAAGAAAAAGGAATTATTTCATCAGAATGCAATAGCCAAAGAAGCTCTCATCAGTGCCCTATTTGATAGTGAGTTTTCAGAAATAAAGAAGGTAGATACAACCCACAAAATATGGAAGTACCTAGAAGACATATTTGAAGGAGACAAACAAGCAAAGGATGCGTGCAAAAAGACATGGAAGAAAATATACAATGCATTAGAGATGCTGCCTGAAGAAAATATTAGAGCTTATAATCAAAGGATCAATGAAGCAATTGCTAGAATGAAGAACAATGGTGGAGAGATGTCAGAAGAAGACATCATGGACAAATTGATGACTACCCTCACTCCAGAATATGAAAACAAGATCAACATCCTTGATGAGACCATGTAGATTACATCAAATTTCAAGAGACAAACTTTGATTAGCAAAATCTCAGCCTTTGAGATTTCAAGATTGAAGACAAAGCCTAAAAGTGAGACAACCTTCAAAGCAACAGTTCATGGTAAGAAATCTGCAAACACTTCTAGTAATTTTGATGATGATGATGAAGAGAAAACACTAGATGATTTCATTTCTATGATTGCCAAAAGAGAAAAGAAAGGAAAAGGAAAATATGAAGGTCAATTTCCATTTAAATGCTTTTCATGTAATAAGATTGGTCACTTTGCATCTAAATGTCCCTTTAGAGCTAGAAAGTTAAAAAATGAGTACAAGCCTAAATTCTCTAAGGAATGTTACTATGCTGGAGATGGAGTTTCAGATGATGATTCAGCTAAAGAATAAATTGGATTTTTTGCTATCATAGAGAAAATGAACAATAAAATAGATCATGAAGATAAGAAAGAGAATCAAGAGCTAGCATTGATTTCACAAGCTGATATAAGGACAAATTGGATTATAGATAGTGGTTGTTCACATCACATGACAAGTGATAAAGGCAGGTTTGTTCATCTGGCCAAATACAATGGTGGCATGGTTAGATTTGGAGATAACACTCCTAAACCCATAGTTGGTAGAGGAGCCATCACCTTGGATGGAAAGAATAGTACTGATGATGTTCTCTATGTAGATGGTTTGAAACATAACCTTCTTAGCGTTGGATAGTTACTTGGAAAAGATTATCAGTTGGAGTTCAAAGATGAAAAATGCATCATTAACAACAAGGATGGTGTTATTATTGCATCAGGCTCAAAGACTAAAGGTAATGTTTTCCAACTCAATTCAGAAGCAAGTTGTTTTATTGCTAAAGTTGATGACAATTGGTTGTGGCATAAAAGATTGTCATATCAATTTTGATAACATAATAAAGATAAGAAATGTAAAGGCAGTAAGAGATCTACCTAGCATAGCAAAACTAGTTGATACTATATGTAGGGAATGTGTGATGGGAAAGTATGTGAGAAACTCATTTAGGAGCAAGCACAATTTAGTAGAGAACAAGTTGGATCTGATTCATACAGACCTATGTGGTCCAAATCAAACAAGATCATACTATGGTGAAAGGTATTTCATTTTTTTTGTTGATGATTATACTAGGATGATGTGGGTTGCGTTCTTGAAAGATAAGTCAGAAGCATTTGAGAATTTCAAAATATTCAAAGCTAAGGTTGAAAATGAATCTGGACTAAAGATAAAATGTTTGAGATCGGATAGAGGAGAATTCACCTTTGATAGATTCTATGAGTACTACAAAGAACATGGCATAAAGAGATAGTTGAGTGCACCTAGAACCCCTTAGCAGAATGGAATTGCAGAAAGAAGGAATAAGATCATCCTTGATACAATGCGCACCTTCATGATTGAAGGAAAAGTTGCACACACCTATTGGAGAGACGCGGTCAATACAATAGTCTACACCATTAATAAAATTCAATTGAGGCCTGGCACTGACAAAACACCATATGAGCTATGGTTTGGTAATGTTCCCATAGTAAAATACTTTAGAATCTTTGGAAGCAAGTGCTACATCAAGAGGGATGAAGCAGTAGGCAATTTTGATGCAAGAAGTGATGAAGGTATTTTCCTTGGTTACTCTACTAAAAGTAAAGCTTATAGATGTTTCAATTTAAGATTGAAAAAGATCATTGAAAGTGCTCATGTTAAGATTGATGAAAAGTTTATGGTTCAAGAAAGATATCATGATTACTCACCCATGATTGAAGAAGAACCCAAACCCTCCACTAGTGAGACAGTTATTGAAGAAATGTTTGATAGTATTGATGTGTTATTCAATGACCCTGAGACAAGTGAAGAAGAAACTCCTAAGGTTGATGAGTTAGCATCACCTAAGGTTCCAAAGTTTACATCTAGAAACCATTCCAAGAAAGACATCATTGGTGATCAGAGTGGCAAAGTCTTAACAATATCACAAGCAAAGAACTCAGCCAGCAGTGAAGTGGTATGTTTACTATCTCAGATTGAACCTTTAAGTGTTGAAGATGCTTGTAATGATTCAGATTGGCATGATGCTATGAAAGAAGAACTTGATTAGATTATTAAGAATGACACTTGGGGAACTGGTTCCAAGACCTAGTGATAAGAATGTGATTGGAACAAAGTGGATATTCAGGAACAAGATGAATGAAGATGGTAAAGTAGTAAGAAATAAAGAAAGGTTATTATGTAAGGGATATGCGCAAAGAGAAGGCATTGATTATTCAGACACATTTTCACCTATGAGAAGATTAGAAGCCATTAAGTTGTTTCTAGCTTATGCTACAGTAAAAAACTTCAAAGTTTATCAGATGGATGTTAAGTCAGCATTCCTGAATGGAGATTTGAAAGAAGTATACATTGAGCAGCTAGAAGGATTCACCTTATCAGACAGACCTGATATGGTATGCAGATTGAAGAAGGCCCTCTATGGACTTAAGCAATCCCCTAGAGCATGGTATCAGAGACTAGATGGATATCTAACAAAGATTGGATTCAAGAAAGGAGCAGTAGACTATAATCTATTCATAAGAGAGACATATGAAGGTTTACTACTTGTAGCTATATTTGTTGATGACATTATCTTTGGAGGTAATGACAAACTTAGTGCTGAATTTGCTAAGGAGATGCAAAATGAATTTGAGATGAGTATGATTGGACCTATCAAATACTTTTTGGGATTAAATGTACAACAGATAGAAAATGGTATTTTCATTAATCAGTCCAAGTATGTGAAATAAATATTAAATAAATTCAAGATGGATGATTGTAAATTGGTAGGGACACCTATGATAATAGGATGCAAACTTACAAAAGAAGATGACTCACTAGTAGTAGATATAACATTGTACAAGTCTATGATTGGCAAACTTATTTATCTTACTTAGACTAGACCTGATATTTCCAATGCAGTTGGCATGGTTGGAAGATTTGTAGCAGAGCCTAAACAAAGTCACCTCATGGCAGTAAAAAGGATATTCAGATATTTGAAAGGCACTATAGACTATGATCTATGGTATCCTAATTTAGAAAATGTTGAGCTTCATGTGCACACTAATGCAGATTGGATAGGAAGCATTGATGATAGAAAGAGTACATTAGGTGGAGTAGTGTTTCTTGGTGATAGACTTGTCTCTTGGACAAGAAAGAAACAAAATTGTATTTCTCAATCAATAGCAGAAGCGGAGTATGTTGCAACAGCCTTAAATTGTTCTACAATTGTTTGGATCAAGTAGATGATAAAGGATTTTGAAATTCAGATTGATTATCCTATTGTTATTCACTGTGATAACACTAGCACTATAAATATGTCAAAGAACCCTATGATGCATGCAAAGACAAAGCACATTGAGATCAAGTATCACTTCCTAAGAGAGAAAGTGGTAGAGAAAGAAGTCAAGCTGGACTATTTGAGTACTAAAGATCAGTTGGAAGACATATTCACAAAGCCCTTGCCAAAGGATACTTTTGAGTATCTTAGGGAAAAGTTGGGAGTAATTCCTTTCCTTGATTCTTCTTAGAAGAAAGAAGGAAAAACATCAGTCCTTAGGGACTGATGGATGGTTTACTACTCTACTTCTGTAGTAGTACTAGTGCTTAAAATGATTGGTGCCCTTTTCCATTGATGTTAGAGGGGGAGTAATATATAGTCATGAAAAATAGAAGTAAAAAGAGGAGTAATATACCAAGAGGGAGTAGTATTCAGTTATGACAGCAGTCCAGTTGAGGAAATGGAGAATGTTGAAGAATGTTGTAGCAAATGGAGGATTCATCCTTGGGGGAGTTTTGAAGAGGAAATGGAGAATGTTATAAAAGAATTATTCATTTGGATTGGTGGAGTTTTTCATTCCATATGTTTCCATCAATGCCAAAAGGGGATATTGTTGGAGATTTTCCAGCAAGCTAGTACTGACTGTATGTTTGTCATTGATGGCAACATATGGAAAGTAGCATGAGTGGAAGTCTTATGTAGTAATATTTAGGCATATGTAGCATAGACATGATATCAACATGATATCATGGGCACAAAGGTTAACCATTAGTATAGACAATTATACATCAGCTTGTGTCAATAGTGTTCCTGACAGAGTAACAAGCAGTGTTCTGTGTATGGTTGTCTGTATAGTTATCATGGAGCCTTGCAAACTTGGATATATGTTGAAGACATATTAGTGATGTTACATTCATGGACGCAGAGTTTGATGATCAGTAGAAGTGAAGTTATACAGTCGCTATTCACTAGTAGTAGTTTTCTATGTTTGTTCAGAAGAGCCAACATAGATTATATTGGTTCTGGAGTTGTGCCTATCATTTCAGTATGTGCCCTTGGATTTGATCTTAGAGAAGAGTTAGTGATGTTCGGTTAAGAAGGAATGAATTAATTCAGCTTGAGGAGAAAGATATAGATGTTTTGGTAGAGCTGACAGTGTGTAGCGTGTGTCTACAATTATCTTACTAGACAGGTCCCAAAATGTGTTGCATGCTTAGTAGAGCCGACTGAATTGTTATTGGAGTTTTTTATGATTTCTCTAATATGATTTCAAGGTGGTATTAACAAGCTAAATCGATTATATCATTTAGAGGAAATATATTTATAGGTAGTCATTTGTGATTGCTTGAGTGTGGTTCATGGTGGTTAGTAAGAGTAGAGCAGAGTGTGCGAAGTGTTGAGCCATCAAAAGAAGGTCTATGTGACCAAGTAAAGTATTTTTGCTATATATTGAAACTGATTTTGATAGCAGGTCAAAGCGCAGCTCACCAAGATCCAAATATAGTGTATATCTATTAAATAGAAGGTTGTAGCCTTCACCCCTTTGAGCAGTGTGCTCTTAGATAGTGCGTCATCTACCCTAATAGGGACTATTTTAAAAGACTCCTAATAAGGTCCAACACTTGACCAGGTCTACTGTACTAAATATATTGTAAAGAAACTCCTAATAGAGTTAAGGATCTTCTAACAAGGATCATAATACACTAGTGCAGAATATTAGTGGGTGTCAATTTCCATTGGGTTTTTTACCTATTTGGATTTCCCCGCAACCAAAATATTGGTGTTGTGTTCAAGTGTTCATTGTGTTTATGCTTTATGTTTAAGTATACTTAATTGGATAAAGAATTGAAACTTGTAGATAACTGATTCACCCCCCCCCCCTCTTAGTTATCTCTTGGGACTATTCCTAACAACTCAAAAGTATCCTTTGGTAAGGGATTTGTGAATATATCTGCTAGTTGTTCCTTTGTACTCACATAATCCAATTTGAATTATTTTTCTATCACTTTCTCTCTAAGGAAGTGATACTTGATCTCTATGTGCTTTGTCTTTGCATGCATCACTGGATTCTTTGACATGATAGTGCTGGTATTATCACAATGAATAGTAATATGATAATCAATCTAAAAACCAAAGTCCTTTATCATCTATTTGATCCAAACAATTGTGGAACAATTCAGGGCTACTGCAACATACTCCACTTCTACTGTTGACTGAGAAATACAATTTTGCTTCTTTCTTGTCCAAGTGACAAGTCTGTCACCAAGAAATAGTGCTCCACCTGATGTACTATTTCTATCATCATCGCATCCTACCCAATGAGCATCTGTATAAACATGAAGCTCAATATTGTCTGAGTTAGGATACCATAAATCATAATCTATAGTGCCCTACAAATATCTGAATATTCTCTTTACTGCCATGAGGTGACTTTGTTTAGGCTCTACTGCAAATCTTCCAACTATGCCAACTGCATTAGAAATGTCTGGTCTAGTTTGAGTAAGATATATGAGTTTACCAATCATAGACTTTTATAGTGTTGTATCTACTACTATATAATCATCTTCTTTTGTAAGCTTGCATCTTGTCATCATAGGTGTACCCACTAGTTTGAAATCATCCATCTTGAACTTCATCAATATCTCTTTCACATATTTGGATTGATTAATAAAAATACCTTTCTCTGTCTACTGCACATTTAATCCCAAGAAGTATTTGATAGGTCCAATCATGCTCATCTCAAACTCACTCTGCATCTCCTTAGTGAATTCTGCATTAAGTTTTTCATTACCCCCAAAGATAATATCATCAACAAATATAGCTACAAGTAGTAGACCTTCATATGTCTCTCTTATGAATATATTACAATCTGCTGCTGCTTTCTTGAATCCAATTTTTGTTAGGTATCCATCAAGTCTCTCATACCACGCTCTAGGGGCTTGCTTAAGTCCATAGAGGCCTTTCTTCAATCTGCATACCATATCAGGTTTTTCTAATAAGGCGAATCCTTCTGGCTATTCAATGTATACTTCTTCCTTTAGCTCTCCATTCAAGAATGCTGACTTAACATCCATCTGATAAAATTTGAAGTTTTTGAATGTTGCAAAAGCTAAGAACAACTTAATAGCTTCTAATCTGCTCACTGGTACAAAAGTGTCTGAATAATCAATACCTTCTCTTTGCACATATCCCTTACATACTAACCTTTCTTTGTTCCTTACTACTGTACCATCTTCATTCATCTTGTTTCTGAATATCCACTTTGTTCCAATCACATTCTTATCACTAGGTCTTGGGACTAGTTCCCAAGTATCATTCTTGATAATTTGATCTAGTTCTTCTTTCATAGCATCATGCCAATCTAAATCATTACATGCATCTTCAACACCTAAAGGTTCAATCTGAGATAGTAAACACACCACTTCATTGCTTGTTGAATTCTTTGCTTTTGATCTTTTTGTGACTTTGCTCTCTAATCTCCAATGATGTCATCCTTAGAGTGATATCTAGATATATACTTTGGAACTTTAGGTGATATTGACTCATCCTCCTTTTGAGTTTCTTCTTCACTTATTTCAGGGTCATTGAACAATACATCAATACTGTCAAACATCTCTTCAATAACTGTCTCACTAGTGGAAGGTTTGGGTTCTTCTTCAATCATAGGTGAGTAATCATGATATCTTTCTTGAACCATAAAATTTTCATTAATCTTAACATGAGCACTTTGAATGGTTTTCTTCAATCTCAAGTTAAAACATCTATAAACTTTAATTTTAGTAAAGTAACCAAGAAAAATACCTTCATCGCACTTCTTGCATCAAACTTGCCTATTGCTTCATCCCTCTTGATGTAGCACTTTCTTCCAAAGATTTTGAAGAATTTTACTATGGGAACATTACCAAACCATAGCTCATAAGGTGTCTTGTCCACGCCAGGCCTTAATTGTATTTTATTGATTGTATAGACTTCTATATTGACTATATCTCTCCAATAGGTGTGTGCAACTTTTCCTTCAATCATGATGGTGCACGCTGTATCAAGGATGATCCTATTCCTTCTCTCTGCAATCCCATTATGCTGAGGGGTTCTAGGTGCACTCAACTATCTCTTTATGCCATGTTCTTCTCAGTACTCATAGAATCTATCAGAGGTGAATTCTCCTCCTCTATCCGACCTTAGACATTTTATCTTTAGTCCAGATTCATTTTCAACCTTAGCTTTGAATATTTTGAACTTCTCAAATGCTTCTGACGTATCTTTCAAGAATGAAACCCACATCATTATAAAATAATCATCTACAAACAAAATGAAATACCTTTCACCATAGTATGATCTTATTTGAGTTGGTCCACATAGGTCTGTATGAATTAGATCCAACTTGTTTTCTACTGAATTATGCTTTCTTCTGAATGAATTTCTCACATGCTTTCCCATCACACATTCCCTATAGATAGTATCAACTGGATTTGCTATGCTAGGTAGGTCTCTTACTGCCTTAACATTACTAATCTTTACTATGTTATCAAAATTGATATGACATAGTCTTTTGTGCCATAGCCAACTATCATCTACTTTAGGAATAAAACAACTTGCTTCTGGATTAAGCTGAAAACCATTACCTTTAGTCTTTGATCTTGATGCAATTATTTCTCCTTCTTTGTTGTTAATGATGCACTTGTTTCCATTGAACTCCAACCTATAACATTTTTCAAGTAACTGCCCAACACTTAGTAGGTTATGTTTCAAACCATCAACATAAAGAACATCATCAGTGCTATTCTTTCCATCCAAGGTGATGGATCCTCCACTAATGATGGGTTTAGGAGTGTTATCTCCAAATCTAACCATGTCTGTCCAAATGAACAAATCTATCTTTGTCTCCTGTCATGTGATGTGAGAAACCACTATCAATGATCCAATCTATCCTGATGTCAACTTGTGAAATTAGTGCTAACTCTTGTGAATTCTTTTCATCTTCAAGAGAAATGAATCCATTTTCCTCTTCTGCTGATTCTTCATCTGATACTCCATCTCCAGTATAGTAGCATTCCTTTTTATACTTAGGCTTGTAGTTATTCTTGTACTTTTTAACTCTTGTAGGACACTTAGATGAAAAGTGACCAATCTTATTACATGAAAAGAATTTAAATGGTATTTGACCTTCATATTTTCCTTTTCCTTTCTTTTCTCTTTTAGCAATCGTAACAATAAAATCATCTAGAGATTTTTCTTCATCATCATCATCAAAATTACCAGATGTGTTCAAGGATTTATTACCATGGACCGAAGCTTTTGAAGGCTATCTCACTTTTAGGCTCTGTCTTTAAACTTGATATCTCAAATGTAGCAATCTTGCTAATTAAAGTTTCTCTTTTGAAGTTTTCTAAAAATTGCATAGTCTCATCAAGGATGTTTATCTTGCTTTCATATTATGGTGTCAATGTAGTCATCAATTTATCCATGATGTCTTCTTCTGAGATTTCTCCACCATTATTTCTGATTCTAGCAACTGCTTCATTAATCCTTTGATTGTAGGATCTTATGTTCTCTTTAGGTAGCATCTCTAATGTATTGTACTTTTTCTTCCATGTCTTTCTACGCGCATTCTTTTCTTGTTTATCTCCTTCAAACATGTCTTCTAGGTGCTTCCATATCTTGTAGGCTATGTCTACTTTCTTTATTTCTAAAAACTCACTATTAGATAGGGCCTTGATAAGGGCTTCTTTTACTATTGCATTCTAATGGAACAAATCCTTCTACTTTCTAGTAGCATCATCCTTTGCAAGATCTTCTAGAGAGGGGATCTAAACTTCTTTGATAGCCACTTCAAAAAATTCAAAAGTAATGCACTGTAAATGTGTCATCATCTTGTTCTTCCAATCAAGATAATTCTCTCCATCAAACTTAGGACTGTCTTTTCTAAAGAATGCCATGTGATCAACCTCAAGCTGTTAAAATTTCTCTCTGAGGCACTTGGCTTTGATACCAATTGTTAGGAATAGTCCCAAGAGATAATTGAGAGGGGGGGGGGGTGTGAATCAGTTATCTACAAGTTTTAGTTCTTTATCCAATTAAGTATACTTAAACATAAAGCATAAACACAATGAAAGAACACTTGAACACAACACCAATATTTTGGTTACGGGGAAACCCAAATAGGTAAAAACCCCGGTGGGAATTGACACCCACTAATAATCTATACTAGTGTATTATGATCCTTGTTAGAAGATCCTTAACCCTATTAGGAGTTGTCTTTACAATGCATTTAGTACAGTAACCTGGTGAAGGGTTGGACCCTGTTAGGAGCCTTTTACAATTAACCCTATTAAGGGTGAGTATGCACTGTCTGAGAGCATACTTCTCAAAGGGGTGAAGGATACAACCTTCTGAATAACAGATATAGACTATATCTAGATCTTGGTGAACTACGCTTTGACCTTCTATCTAGATTAGTTCCAATGTATAGCATAAACTCTTTACTTGGTCACATAGACCTTCTGATGATGGCTCAACACTTTGCACACTCTGCTCTACTCTTCACAATAAACTCAGAACCATGCCTTAGAAATCACAAATGACTGCCTATAAATATCTTTCCTCTAAATGATATGATCAAGTAGGCCTATTAGAACCACCTTGAAATCATATTAGTGAAACCATAACATACTCCAATAATAATTCTGTCAGCTCTACTAAGCACACAACATAATCTGGGACTTGTCCAATATTAATAAATGTAGATGCACACTACACACTGTCGGCTCTACCAAAGTAACTGAAACTTTCTCCTCAAGATGAATTACATCATGCAATCTTAACCAAACATTCTTAACTCTTCTCCAATCACTAATCCAAGGGTACATATCATAATGATAGGCGCAACTCCTGAACCAATATAATCTCTATTGGCTCTTCTGAATAAACATAGGAAACTACTACTGGTGAATAGCGACTGCATAAATTCACTTCTACTAATCATCAGAATCTATGTCCATGATTGTAACATCACTAGCATGTCTTTATCACATATCCAAAGGTGCAAGGCTCCATGATGACCATATGAACAATAAATCATAGAGCATTGCCTGTAACTCTGTCAAGAACATTGCTGACACAAGCTGCTACATAATTGTCTGTTCTAACAATTAATCTCTGCATCCATGATATCATGATAATAACATGTCCATGCTACATATACTCAAATATTATTGCATAAGTCTTCCGCACATGCTACTTACCATATGTTGTCATCAATGACAAACATACAGTCATCATAGGCTTGCTGGTAAATCTCCAACATTTATGCCAATGAGAAAGTAGTGGATTGGTGAATACCTACTAGGAATCACCCTTTTTATGGTTCTCCACCTACCACTTTCTCATCTACAACAATGAGCCTTGATAATCCTAAATTCACTTGTTCCAAGATTCCTTGCATTGGCAACCCCTCTTCTTCCTAAGGAAATTTACTTTCTTGAGATATTCATTCATTCCCCTCCTCAAATTCTTGTGTAGACATCATTGCCCTATCCTGTTGCTCAAATGGGGAGATAAATTTGGGGCTTCCTTTGGGAGGTTTGTTATGGATTATCCTTTCTTCTTCACTAGGAGTGGTATAAATAGAGTTTGAGGATTCAATTTGGATGTGCATTCTAAGTGTGGTAGATTTTTCCTGTTTACTAGGTTTACTCGTGATCCTATGACTCCTACTCTGGGGTGTTTTCTCTATATTTTTTGTTGTCTTAGACTTTTTAGTAGGATTTTTTCTATACTCCTTAGCTTCAAGAGGTTATTCATCCCTATTTTTCCATTTTCTAGGGCTAGGGATTTTCTTTAAAAATTTCTACATTTTACCCTTTCCCTTTTTATTCTTAATCTTTTTAATTTTTCCTTTTTCCCTTGCTATTGATTCCCTAGTTAAAAATTTTGATTTAGGGGAAACATCCTCATTAGGGTCTGAAGAGGAACTATTTAAATCTTTGTCCAAATACTTAGGTGAACTCATTTTGGGTGTAGGAGGGTTTGTACTAGGAACCGCCCTAGAAGTTGGAGCCCTAGGGGTGAGTTTTGTAAGTGATGCCTCCGTGCTAACCCTACAGGTCAAGGGTTGACCTCTAAGATGTACATTCACCACTTTGAACTCTTTAATTTTCAAAAAACCATCCCACGACATCTGAAACACATCTTGTAAAGAAATTTCAACAAGCAATTTAATTAAATAGTGATGGGAAATAGAGTTTTATCTACATTTTTGTGTCTAAGCATTTATGATTGCCAGTATGTTATATATAACATTGGGGACATTCATTATCCTTCCGTGTCGTATGTGGCTCAAAATCTTGAAGTGTACAAAGTGTAGAATTGATTGCCAACCCTCATAGGTAATGTATTTGATAATATAAACCACAACATGTGTCCATTTATCTTGTAAAGAAAGCCTCCTTATTCCTTGTTTATATACTTCAAGTGGATGGTCCCCATGTATGTGAATAGAGGTAAAATGGATTCAACCCTATTCAAATGTATAGGGGGAAATATGAGATCTATTCTCAAACCCAAATTCTCCAAAGAAGAGATCCAATTTGATCAACCACAAGGTTAATACATAATTGAATCAATTTTGTGAAGAATATGGAAGAGAGAGAGAATAAATCCAATATTTCCCTATGGAGGAAGATATATATATTATGTTTGGAAATCTGAAATAATTGAAATACAAATACTAACCTCAAATTAGGGCAGATCTAGAAAATGTTGAATTCTAATGTCTGTGTAGACTTTCAGGAAAATCTGAAACTTGCCCTAGACTGGAAATGCTGAGATAGAGAAAACCCATAAATATTTCTCCAAGATGGCTCAGCTCAAGTTTGACCCTCATAAAAGGTCAAATACTACATTCTTTATTTGAAGTTCGATTTGAATTCTGTTCACAGATCTCAAAATTTTTCTGAAAAGGGTATCCAAATTCTCTCTTAGATCTAAAATTCTGCACCTGTACCTACAAGAAAATGGGGGTTTTTGTTGTATGGGGGGTTTGCCTTGGTCAAACCCCAATTTAGGAATTAACCTTGAAATTGAATTGAAATGTATTATGCATAAACAAAGTAATTGAAACAAATCACCTCGCTTATGTTGAAGTCCTTGTAGAGGATTCAAATCCTCAAAGCCACAAGTATGAGTTCTTCAATGGATGTAGGATGTCTCCAATCAATGGCATTTGATCTTCAACACCAATCTTGACTTGATCTTTGCATATGAGAAAGCTTGAATGAATGTGGAAGGATGGATCATCAAAGGGGGCTCCAAAGAGATTGAATCCTTCAATAGCTAACAATGGATCTCCTTGATGGATGAATGCTTGAACACTTGAATGCTTGAATACTTGCTTTCCCTTGAGATCTTGAGAGAAGAAAACTTGATTGAGTGATGGATGAAATGAGAGAGGAAGGCCTCCTTTTATAGTGAACTAGGTCACACTCTTCTAGAGGGGCCACCTTGGAGAATTAAATCCCAATTAGGTCCTAACCTTTAGAAAATATACCTAGATTAAATGAAATTAAAGGATTTACTATCCCAAAACCCGAAATGGCGAGGCGGGAAAATAAATCTCTCGAAAGCCCGAATCCCAAAATTTTTGGATTTTGGAAATTTAAAGGAAGGGGGAAAAATCAAGGTTGGACCTGACCTAGTCAGGTTTGAGCTTGATCCTAACCTAGTTAGGTTTGAGCTCGACCCTAACCTAGTCAAGTTCGACCTCGACCCTGACCCTGGTCCCAGATTGACTCAGAACTAAGTCAGGAGGTCTTGGGGATGCCCAAAAACCTAGGACTGATGCCAAAACATGACAGAATGTCAGGGATAGACATAAAATCCTATGATTGCTATGATGAAGACCAGGAGGATCTATTTCTACATCCTACCTAGAAAATAGAGTCATGGAAGAGAGAAAATTAGTAGAATCCTTAAGATCCTAACCCTAATTTCACCTAGAATGAAGAAATCAAGTGTAGGGAAGAAGTGGAAAGCGGGGAGAAAAGCCAAATACATGCAAAGACCTGATCAAGGTGCTTAACATGACCCCAAACCACTTACTCGGAGGGCTAAATGCTCTTACCATGGAAGTGCTTCCATTTTAAGATGATACATTAAGCCCCCACTTTAGCAAGAGTATCGACTTGATGCAAACTCTTGGTAAAGGAGATCAGAATAAAAATATAATCTTATTGTAATCTAAGGGACAAAGAGAAACCTTAAGCCCCCAGGGACTCAAGTCTTCATCGACTCCTAGATCACAATAAGAGAAACATCTCTAGAGAGAGAAAGAAGGGTGTGATTACCTCGCCCAATGAGAACTTATGTCCCATTGTGAACCACATAGGAAAATGGTGCAACTGGAAAGATGGAATTGAACTACCTAGTAAATGTGGCTACCCACTAGTCAACCCATCAAGGATTTATCCTTAGGAATATTCTACTCCATAAGAATAAAACCAAAAAATAAAAACAAAAGAGATCCAATCTTAAGGACACTTTTGACCTTAAGGGATCACAATATATGTATATTTGAAACTGGAGGGATCAAGAGATCCTAAAATATAAATCCGTGCTTTATGGATTAGTTACTAATCCAAAAAGGGAAAAGAAGTATCTTGAAAAATATATGTGTATTGAAGAGTGCATGTGTGCAATAGGTGAGCAGAGCGTATGCCCCCATGTTAAAGTCATTACAGACACTTTAACAGGAGCAATGGCTTTAATGGAAACATAAACAACTCCACTAATTATGTTTCCATGTTGAGATGCCCCTAGATGAAGACAAATCAAGGGAAATAGCACAGAAACATACATAGAACACAGAAGGGATCTACCTACTGTGGGGTCAGTATGATCATAAGATAATATATATATGATATTATTGCAAATGAATTGACATCATTCCCCAAAGGAAGTAGAACTACAATCACAAAGGAGGAAAGATCACATAAGATATACGAAGGAGAATCTTTTCAGACCATGACATGGAAACCAAAAAGAATTAGTGCTACCATATCTCGAATCCAAGAAAATTACACAAGGAAACATTTATGAACAATAGCACATTTACAACATAACATTGAACAATGCATAGAAGAATAGAGATACATATAGGAGACTTGAACAACAGTTTCAATTCCTTTATCACCTTGCACCAACTGAGTAATAAGGATCATATAAAAGAATCTAACATTTAGCAAACACATTATGGGAGAAGCACAATACAACAGGAAAACACACAACAAAGCTACCATGAAGGACAAGCCGATCAAGCATGCCACCTACTTTCCCCATCTCGTTGTATATCATTTAGAGAAGGTGGGTAACTTGCAAGAGGGACTATATCCAACATAGTAGGAATGATAGCTAGTTCCAAACAAGGATCCTCTTGAGAATCACTATGTTCGACACTAGGTGTAAGAGTTAATTGTGATGAAAACATATTAGGTAAATCAATGTCAATGTCAATAGTTTCATATTCATCATTAACATCATCAGTATCATCAAGAGTATCTTCCTCATCCAAATTAATCAAAATAGGATCTAAGATACAAATAGAATCATCATAATCATGCATGTGAACATCATTATTAGTAACAATATCATCTAACATATTATGCATAGGTTTATCCGAAGAAGGTAGAGATCTTTTAGCTTTAGCATGAGCACAACACTTTTTACGATGTTCATTAGCAGATCGATTTCATTTTGATTTATTTGAAATAAGTTGAGAACTAGGAGGAACAATCATAGGATCCTTCACAGGTTCTTTAGGAAGATCAATAGGATTATTAACCATCAGAGAAACAATCAAAGGATCTTTGATAGGTTCAGTAGAAGGAACTTGATTAACAAAACTAGAAGTCATAGTTAAAGGAGGTATCGAAGGTGTAGGTAAATGACCATGATTAAGATCCATAGGAGGTGAACTTAATTCAAGGATTTTATGATTTTTATAGGCGTGATATGATCAAAAAAGATTATCAGGTCGAGGAGGACATGAATTAGGTAATGAAGGCCAAAAGAAATCCAAAGCAGCGCAATCTCTAGGCCTAGAAGGTTGATATAAACTATGATTAATCATCTTCACTTCTTCATCATGAATGAACTTAAGACACTTATGGATAGGTGAAGCAACAACATGCATGCTAGTCAACCAAGGTAAACCTAGCTTAACTTGAAATTGATCAAAAGTAGGAACAACAACAAAGGTAGTGTTCACAATCTTTCCACAAAGTTCAACCGATATAGTAATAGAACCAAATGATGGATAAAGAAAACCATTGCAAGTTTGAATCCACACATTTGATGTATCATAGAAGTCATGTTGTAAAATTTTCATAAAAAGATTTTCTTCGGTGATAACATTGACTAAGGAGGTAGGATCAACAAGACAACCACGAGTAGGTATCTGAGCAATCCTGGCAGCAATGTAAAGGGGACCATTAGGAGCTTTAATAGTCTCAGAGTCATCAAAGGTAATCAAAAGTTCCCGAGGTCTTTTATTCTTAGATTGGTGTTGAGGTTTTGGTTGAGTTTTTATTTTAAGTTTAGGTTTCGGTCAAGGTTGCGATTGAACTTGAGGTTGAATCTGAGTTTGAAGTTGAGGTTGAGGGTGAGGTGGAGATATAGACTGATCAACATGCTCCACTTGATTAACAACATGATTGAGATCATCCATCTTTGAGTCATACACAATTTCCATAGCAGATGGTTGAGCAATAGTATTAGTATCATGTGTAGGCAAAGGGTTTGTATAGATTTGAAGGTTCTGAGTAGGAGGAGAGATAGATTGATTCCCACTACTATCTAGATTATCAATAGATAAAACCTTAGAATCAATTAGATCTTGAACCTTATGTTTTAAAGCATAACATCTCTTAGTATCATGACCATTCTGACGATGATATTGACAAAAAGAATTTTGATCAAGAGATTTAGATGCAATCGTAGTAGGTAAAAGAGGTTGAATAGGAGGTAAAGTAATCATATTAGTAGCTAACAACCTATTCATAATAGCATGTAAAGTTTTAGGAAGAGGAGTAAACATTTGATTTAATCAAAAAGCAGTGGATGCAGAAGTGGCATTATAAGATGCAACAACAACCTGATCAGCAACTGCATTTGCTTGTTTGTTTATCTTGACATAGTTGTTGAATTTTTGAAATTTGTTTGGATTAGGAGCAACATCACTCTTATCAACTGGAATAGGAGCCATTAGAGTGTTTCTCTCAAATTGACTCACTTGTAATTGATAATGATGAAGCACTACACAAAGTTGTTGAAAAGAGGTAAATTCAGTAAGCAGAATCTTATCTCTAATATCCTTTTGCAAATTTGAAATAAACATATGTTGAATATCAATATCAGGAATCGGATAGGAAATCTAAGCATGCAAATGCTTAAATCTACCAATAAATTCAGTCAATTTTTCTTTAGCACTTTGTTTAAAATGCATTAAATTAGTCAAAGACACTTGCAGGCCAATATTATTTTGAAATTGTTGAATAAAGGCATTAGCAAGTTGTGGAAAGGAATCAATGGAATAAGGAGGCAAAGAACAATACCATTGTAAAGCTTTGTCATGAAAAGTTCTAGCAAACAGTTTGGCTAAACTCCCATGGTCATGAGAATAATCACTACAAAGGATTTGGAATGTTTTAACATGATGAACATGATCTCCTTTTCCATTATAATTCTCAAGATGAGTCATCTCACCTTGCTGAGGAATAGGAGTACGAATAATATCCTGGGACAAGGGACTTCCCATGTCACATGTAGGAATACTAAACTTGTTTTGGGTTAAGGAAGTGAGTTGTTGTTGTAAGGATGATACAGTTTGAGCCAAACTTATGATTGTTGAATCATTAGAGGAAATAGGAGGAGTAGCAATGTTAGACACACTAGGTAAAGTGTAAGAAGTTGCAGGAATAGAAGACACAACTGGAGGAACACTAGGAACTACAGTTGGAAGCAGATTGGAATAAGTGAAAGGAACATTATGATATGAAGGTTGTGATGTAGGAAGGGACATGAGAGGAACACTCATAGGAATAGAGGGAACCATCACAGTCACCAAAGGAGGAGTATATATAGGAATACTAGGTAGAGGATTAGAAGGAGGTTCAACACTAGTGATAGGAGGAATCAACCCTAAATCTTGAGCTTCTTGAGCTAAAGGTTTAACATTTGATTGCACAAGATGAGTAATACCACTCAAGAGGTTAACACCCTAATCACCATCTCAGAGAACTTTCTTAAGAGCCTCTATAGCTTGAATGGAATCTTGATTATGGTTTTCTTGCAGAAGCCAATTACCCATTTTATCAAGTTCAGTGGAAAGTTTTTGGACTTGTTCAGGAGGAACTCTTAAAGTGTCATCCTCATCATGAGATGAGTGAGAAGAGTTTTTCTCCATAGGAGGTTTGGAATCATGAAGAATCAAGTTATCATTTGGGATCCTAAGGAAAGGAGAGGAAGATTCAGGATCAAAGGCACCCATGAGTCTATGACTTCTTCTAACCAGAATGTTATAAGTAGGTCTAGTGGTAGTAAAGCTCATAAACCAATGTAATGCAAATGAACTAAACTAAAGACACATAAAGCATGACTATAAAATCTAATTAGCATGCAAGATCTAACATAAAGGAAAAATATAATACTAACAAGATAAAAAGGATAGCACAATAAGGCATCCAATTCCATAATAAGAATAAAGAGGAATATAACACCAAAACAGAAAGAGAGTAAGCTAGACGGGTTCACCAAAATGAATAGAGGTAAAATGGATTCAACCCTATGCATATGTATAGGGGGAAATATGAGATCTATTCTCAAACCCAAATTCCCCAAAGAAGAGATCCAATTTGATCAACCACAAGGTTAATACACAATTGAATCAATTTTGTGAAGAATATGGAAGAGAGAGAGAATAAATCCAATATTTCCCTATGGAGGAAGATATATATATTACGTTTGGAAATATGAAATAATTGAAATACAAATACTAACCTCAAATTAGGGAAAACCTAGAAAATGTTGAATTTTGATGTCTGTGTACACTTTCGAGAGAATCTAAAACTTGCCCTAGACTGGAAATGCCGAGACAGAGAAAACCCATAAATCTTTCTCCAAGATGGCTCAACTCGGGTTTGACCCTCATAAAAGGTCAAATACTACATTCTTTATTTGAAGTTCGATTCGAATTCTATTCACAGATCTCATAAGTTTTCTAAAAAGGGTATCCAAATTTGCTCTTAGATTCAAAATTTTGCACCTGTACCTGCAAGAAAATGGGGGTTTTTGTTGTATGGGGGGTTTGCCTTGGTCAAACCCCAATTTAGGAATTAACCTTGAAATTGAATTGAAATGTATTGTGCATAAACAAAGTAATTGAAACAAATCACCTCACTTATGTTGAAGTCCTTATAGAGGATTTGAACCCTCAAATCCACAAGTAGGAGTGCTTCAATGGATGTAGGATGTCTCCAATCAATGGCATTTGATCTTCAACACCAATCTTGACTTGATCTTTGCATATGAGAAGGCTTGAATGAATGTGGAAGGATGGATCATCAAAGGGGGCTCCAAAGAGATTGAATCCTTCAATAGCTAACAATGGATCTCCTTGATGGATGAATGCTTGAACACTTGAATGCTTGAAAACTTGCTTGCACTTGAGAGCTTGAGAGAATAAAACTTGATTGAGTGATGGATGAAATGAGAGAGGAAGGTCTCCTTTTATAGTGAACTAGGGCACACTCTTCTAGAGGGGCCACCTTGGAGAATTAAATCCCAATTAGGTCCTAACCTTTAGAAAATATACCTAGATTAAATGAAATTAAAGGATTACCATCCCAAAACCTGAAATGGCCGACCTGGAGGTGGGAAAATAAATCTCTCGAAAGTCCGAATCCTGGAAATTCTGGATTTTGGAAATTTGAAGGGGGCAAAATCAAGGTTGTACCTAACCTAGTCAAGTTCAAGCTTGATCGTAACCTAGTCAGGTTCAATCTCGACCCTGACCTAGTTAAGTTTGACCTCAACACTGACCCTAGTCCCAGATTGACTCAGAACCAAGTCAGAAGGTCCCGAGGATGCCCAGAAACCTAGGACTGATGCCAGAACATGATAGAATGTCAGGGAAAGACATAAAATCCTATGATTGCTATGATAAAGACCAAGAGGATCTATTTCTACATCCTACCTAGAAAATAGAGCCATGGAAGAGGGAAAATCAATAGAATCCTTAAGATCCTAATCCTAATTTCACCTAGAATGAAGAAATCAAGTGTAGGGAAGAAGTGGAAAGTAGGGAGAAAATCCAAATACATGAAAAGACCTAATAAAGGCACTTAACATGACCCCAAACCACTTACTCAGAGGGCTAATTTCTCTTACCATGGAAGTGCTTCCATTTTAAGACGATACAGTATGATAAAGTATTCTCTAGCTGTAATGGTATCTTTATTTTCAGGGTAGGGTTCTCCTACAAAAGGCAACCCTACAAATTCAACAATCATCTCCTCCATGGAAGTAATCTTAAAACCCTCCACCATTGCCTCACCATTGTTAAATGTCCAAGAAAATTACATTGAAATTTTATTATTGAACCCATTCAACTTAAAAAAGTAGTCTAACCAACCACATTTATTTAATTCTGGCTCACGGAGCATGTCCAATAGGATTAATTCATTAATTGTTGGTTCACTTATCATTGATGGACCTCCCATGTTTCTATTCACACCCTTTTGAACCTCTCTTCTCTGTAATTTGTTAGCTACAAACTCACTTGATTTCTCTGTTAATGTCATATATCCTTCTTTTAGTCCTAACACTTATGTCGTATAACCTATCTCTTTACCCCCATTTTAGTGACAATTATGACAACTTATTAAACAATAAGGAAGACATTAAAGAGAGATTTAAGATTTTAAAATATTGGTGCATAGAACATAGGTATGTAGTATGATGCCTATATGACATACATGCACACACTCCTCCCAATCTATATGGAAGTATGTGTTTGCACATCCCTGACTATGGGGCAACTAGAATACACCTACATATGGTGTTACTTTTTGCAATTCTATTTTATTTACAATAGACCAGGATACATTCAAGTTTCACCATAGACCACACCATGTCAGAGGATTGGATTATTTAATAAATGCATCTAAAGTAATGAATACACAAAAAGTCCTATGCTCATACCTAGTGTGACATTCAACCTACTATTTGAAAAGCTCAAGTAATCAAGAAAAAAATCAATGGAGGAGATCTCAATGTTTCCTAATTAAGTAATTCACATCAAAGGAGTGAGATGTTTCCTAATCTATTTTATGTAGACTATCTTATCGACACAAGTATATGAGGAAAATTTTGTAAGTTCAGAAAATGGCAGTCACCATTCAACATTTTGAGGAATGTGAATTGTATATTTGAGGTGGTAAGGCTATAAATGGTGCTTACTAGTTTAAATATTTACAATAGGCTAGTTTTCCTTTAATTGAGGAGCTTGAGGATGTAGTTCATAGAGAAAATAAGTGTTATCTGGTATAGGACAACGTGGTCTAATAGAATTCAATTGTAGGAAACATACAAACACCAGTACATTTTGCACCATTTTTTGACGCACTATTGGTCAAAGTTTCTACTCAAATCAGTCGAATAGTCGACCAACTGGTTTGTCGCTATTATCCGTGTCGAAATATTGACCCATTGTTGCAATTGTAGAATAATTGATGCCAATATTGGTTGAAAATGAGGGCAATCTAGGCTGAAAATAATATTACCAAGTGTTGGTATATTGGTCAATCTTTCGACCAATATAGATTAATATTGGTCAAAAAATTTGGTCACTCCGACCAGGATGCCAAACCCATGACGGTCCTATTTCGACCACATTTGGTTGAAATATTTAGCTGCTCCGACTAGGATGCGAAAACCATGACGATCCTATTTTGACCACATGTGGTCTAAATATTTAGTGGCTCTTACTAGGATGGCAAACCCACGATGCCACATTTCGACATAGAATGGTCAAAATTTTGATGAAACACAGAGTGTTTAAAAAAAAATTGAAGATAAATATCCAGACTAATCACCAACAACATCCTGATCGGTGATTAGTCTAGATATTTATCTTTAGGTGTCCACACTCATTCTGCTGCTTGTTGCCAGCGGGTCCCTACTCGTTCTATTTTCCAGACTGCTTTGGGCTCTAGCAATCCATCTACTTTGCTCTGCATGAAACTATGGGTTTTTTCATTTTTTTTGAACTATTTGAGAGATAGGCTCTGACTGGTGATTCATGAATTGGTAGAGCTTCCTCTTAGATGCCCACAACTCTTCAAATCTATTGGTGTGAAGCCCCCAAAGGGCATTCTACTCTATGGGCCTCCTGGTTCTAAATTTTTTTTAATTGCTAGGGTAGTAGCAAATGAAACCGATGCCTTCTTTTTCTATATCAATGGACTTGAGATCATGTCAAAGTTGGCTGGAAAAAGTGAAAGAAATATCTAGAAGGCTTTTGAGGAGGTTGAGAAGAATGCCCCGTCCATTATATTTATTGATTAGATATTACAAAGATTTTTCAGTGGGATTGAAAGTATCCTATTAGAGAAAATATTGAGAAGGTGAGTTTCAATTGTGGTGGCTTTTGAAAACTAGATTTGGTTATGAATTTCGTAATGGTTTTTTTTGAACTGGTTTGTTAGAATTTTATATTTTTTGATTCAATTTTCCTCAACTTGTATCTTATTATTTCAATTTGTCATGTTCTCTTTCCTCTGCAATTTTATAGGATAATATTGAACATGAAAGAAAAATAAGTGAGAACCCTGAGGCAATGGATGAGGATGATAGTGATGAGGTAGCTGAAATAAAGACTGCTCATTTTGAGGAGTCAATGAAATATGCCCGAAGAAGTGTTAGTGATGCTGATATTCAAAAGTATCAAGCCTTTGCAGAAACACTACAACTATCTCGAGGCTTTGGTTCTAAATTTTGATTTACTGGTGCTTCTGCTAGTGCTTCGGATGTATTTTCTACAATAGATAATAAAGATGATGATGATGTTAGGAATGGGAACATTGAGAGGGGGGGGGGGGGTGAATCAGTGTTCACTGTATTTTAACTTTTAACTTTAATCTTTATACTGAACATAAATGCTTAAGAACTAAATTAAACATTCACATAAACATGAAACATGAAATCAACACATGACACCAATATGGTTATGGGGAAACCCAAATAGGTAAAAACCCCAGTGGGACTTGATACCCACTAATATTTTGCACTAGTGTTTTGTGATCCTTGTTAGAAGATGCTTTACCCTATTAGTAGTAGCTTTACAATGCTTTAAGTATAGTAGACCTTGTTAAGGGTTGGACCTTGTTAGGAGCCTTTTACAATGATCCCTGTTAGGGGAGGGGACTCATTTTCCTAGAGCTCACTGCTCAAATGGTGAAGGCTACAACCTTTTGAATTCAGATACACACTATATTTGTTGGTGAACTGTTACTTGACACTGCTTGTCTGATCAGTTCCTTTGGTGCGCTGATGCTTTGACCTCTAGCAAAGATCTAATACATCTTATGCTATCTTTTCATACCTCTACTTTTCTTATCACAACTCTATTACCACTTCCATACCGAATACAATGGGTGCACCTTGTATTTATGTGCTCATACAAAATATATAAATAGGTCGGCCCTATAACTAATTACAAACAACACTTTCAAATGAATTGGCTTAAGCATGCTTACAATTACACATATAAACATGTCAAAAACCTAAATACAATAGGCGCATGACCTTTACAATATTAAATTACAATCGCAAATCAAAATGCTAATTGTTGGCTCCATGCTCTATTCTCTGCTGGCACACACTGGTTGTGCAACTTCAACTGACTGTAAATTTCACATCTTTTCATATCTACTTATGCACTCATAGACTAAGCAAGAATATAGTCTAACTAACTGAACTTCCAGGGCGCATACCATAATTCATCCGCACACATGTGTGCTGATGCTCTGAGCTGCAGGAACTCTGTACACTATCCAGTCTTCAATACTTAACTGAATTCTGATCTTTACACTAAGTGCGTTGACTCCAAATTGCTATATGAATTTGTTGCCATAATTAAAACACTATATCTAGTCATATACTTTAGTATAGACAACTTGCCAACAATCTCCCCCTTTGTCATTGATGGCAAAAAAGGAATATGGCCAAGTTGCTAATTGTCCCTTAACACAAACTTTTTGTCTTCTATACATTTTTATACATAATCTTATCTCCCTATGCACATATATACTCCATATTCTATACACAACTCCCCCTTTGATGTTAATGACAAAGGTGCATAAAAAAATTGTATATATACATACTCACTGAGGGAAAACATCTAGTTATGCAATCTTGAGGTTCTGGATCTCCTTCTTCCAAAAGGTTATCAAAGACTTAACTATCTGGAGATGGGAGCATAATGCATATTGAAGCTTCTCCATCTTCTCCAAGTCACTGATGGGACCATGATCATAAGTTTCCATGGTGGCATCAATCTCCTTTATATTCTGATTGAGGATGTCTAAAGAGGGCACAAGACCATTCCTCAACTGAGTCTGTCTGGACCTTATCCTTGTTATCTCTTTTTCTTGCTTCTCAATCTTGTCTTTCTATCCTTGGTAGACATTGTTGCACATGTTCACATCAGTGGATGTGTCTATCACTGAATTCTTCACCTACTCAATCAATGCTTCTACTTCTTTTATCTTCTTGAAATGAGCATCGGTGATCTTGTCTTGATCCATGCATGCTGCAATGATCCTCCTTCCTTCATCAGAAAATTCTTTCAAGGAAGCTTGACCAGATGTTGGTTCCCAAAATGGACTTTATGCTCTAACAGGAAACCAATACATCTACAGATTTTGAGGATTGGTTAGATCCAAATATTTAGCTCTAGAGATGATTGGACCAACTGTAGGGACAAGACTACCCTCTGCACTTCTGGCTCTGCAAAACCAAGGAGGGTGCTCCTAATCCAGTAAAAACAATACTTATCTCACTAATCACTGACTGGATTTAAATGTAACAGATGAATGATAAGAGAAACCTAAATGATGACCATTCATTCATAGATTTTTCACTCTCACTAGGTGGTAATTTATTCTGCAAATCACTGTAATTCAAAGAATTTTGACAATTTTATGTTTAAAGATGGAAATACTAGTAGAATCCTTTTAAACACTTATCTCTATGAGAAGAACTCCACTGTTGGCCAGTGTCTTATCCATTGGGCTACACCTCCACTCCAAGACTATTATACATGAACAAATATACTGAACTTTGAAAGATTTCTTGTCCTTTGAAAATACTAATCACCCTGTGGTGGATTTTATCAAAGGATTCCTACATTCACACTACTTACTGGTGTATCCTTAAGCAAAACTTCAAAGAATTTATGTCACATTCAAAGCTTATTTAATTTGATCCTGGATCAGAGCTGAGAAATATAGACATACACACAAAGATCACCTATGCAATGAATTGGAACAATTCATAACTCAAACATAAATACTCAAGGAGAGATATAAATCTTGGATTTTATTCAAATGCTATACTATATCATGCTCACAAAATGCTTTACAATGCAACCTTCTAAAAATAACTTGAACTAGAAAATATTGTTCTTCTATAGAAATAATGTCTAAAATATGGTCTATGATATCCCAGACTCAAGAAACTTATATCAGTAAAATTGATCAAGTTCTCGGTCCTTTTACCCTGATCCTGGTAATCCTTTTATAGAATAAGGATTGCAAACAAGCTTTGGATCTTCTTAGAAAAGACAAGAAAGGAGTCCTCAAATAAGACAAAAAATGAAAATAAAACTTTCTTGTTACAAAATTTTGAGATGGATCGTAAAGATGAGCACCAAAATCTGGCAACAGCTTCCAAGGTCAGTTCAAAATCTGCCAGGTGTTACATCTGTGATTGCTTCTTTAGGGAGTTAGGGTAACACCATCTGTTTCCTCCTTAGAGGATGTTTCTTCTTCTTTACTATCCTCTGAAAGGGACGCTACTTCCTAGGCTGAAAAGGTATCCTCAGAAGGCCAATTAAAAGCCAAAATTTCATCCCTCTTGGGTAGAATCCTATTCTAGCTAATAACCAATTGATGAATTTCAGTTATTACCTTAGTAAAATGCACCCTGGCATCTTGCAACATTTTAATTGTTTGTACAAAAGGAAGATTGTCTTCAGTGCTAATAACAACATCAATCTTGACTGAAACTCCATTCTCAATTTGTTCCAACCATTTTTCCCTCTCTTTTATGGTTCCATCTGCTCTAACAAGACCCGGGAATATCTGAAAATCATTCTGTAGGTATCTTACTCTTAAAAGAGCTGCCTTTCTCTTTACTTCTTACCTAGATACCTCAAAATCAAGGAGAGATTTGACAATTTTATAAGTAATTGCCAATTGGGGGCACACAATACTATGATCTTTAATTGATTTAAGGAATGTCTTCAAAACATTTTCCCTAGGCACCCAGTCATTCAAAATTTTGCCCACAGTGTCTTCTTCTTTTTTAAAAGAAAGCAAAATGTCAGATAACTGCCCTGCATATTTATAAACTTCTTTAGGCTTTACATTCCTAACAAAATGCTAAATGACATCCTTTATTTTCTTTTCAGATTTCTGTTGTTCTCTCTGTTCTATATCTTCACTTCTTAAGGAAGGGGGAAGAGGAGACCTAGGAAACTCAATAATGGGGCTTGAGGAGGAAGGACCAGTAGTAGAAGAAGGAAGTTGTAACTATTGTGGTGCTTGGATTGAGCTTTCCTCTCCCAACCTCTTCTTCAAATCTACAATTATTTTATCTTTCTCAAACAATCCTTGTTTCAAATCTCCATATGCCCTCGGCATTTCTTCAAATTTTCTTGTGAGTTCCTCCTTCTCTTTTACTTCCCTTTCTACCACCTTTTCTGCAAGGTGAGCTATGGCTACCACCATACTTGATGCTTCTATTGCTGATGTATCCAAAACCCTCTTGACTATGAGACCACCAGAGAGACTATCCTTAATCATTTGCTTTCTTTTGTTTTTCTCATCTCTCTTTAATGACCATATGACCAAAGCTTGATGGTCATTACTAAAAGTAACTCCTTTGATAGCCTGTTCTACCTCTTCCTTGGTCTTGTACACAGGTGTAGATTGTTTTCTAACTACATCAAGGACTATTGCATCAGCTATGGCCCATTTAGGGAGGACAAGTACTCCTGCATTCTTTACCAATTCTCTCCCCTATTCTGGAGTAATCCCTTCAAATCTATCTATCATCTCTTTCCTAATCTCATCTTCAATAGTCTTAAGATCCTTATCAGGATTCTCCTTGTGCTTCTTCTCACAAGCTTCCTCAAATTTAATCATGTTCATTTTCCATAAAAATTGTAAAAAGGCCCGGGTCTTTACAAATGCATCAGAAACCATAAATTCTTCACATGCCTATTTGATTATAGGGTCCAATTCTATCCCTGCAATTTGTCCCACTGTTAAGCCTAACTCAGGCTCCTTTGGTCACTCTGGAATTCCCTCATTTATCTCATCTTGAGTCATGAATATTTGACCCCGAGATCCCATTTGTTGAACCTGCTCTATGATCTCTTGATCATCTCTAATATTCAAGGGTGACTATGAAGGAGAGTATTCTTCCTCTGAATCATGAGGCCTCTCTTCTATCCTTCATTTCTTGGTGGGAGGTGAAAAATCAAGGATGTCTTCACTTGGCTGGTCCTATGGTACATCTGTCATTTCTTCAACCTCCTTTTGCATCTCCACCTGCTTTGATGTAGAAGGGAGATCTTCTCTTTTCTTTTGCTGCTTCTTGAAATTAGATTCAGGAATTATTACACCATAACCAGTCTTCTCTTGCAACATATATTTTCCAGGAGGCAACACCTTTGCAAATGCACCTTTGCCCAATAATGATTTAGCCTTCTTTGGGTTGTCTTCTATGGCCTTTTTCTTCTTCTCCTCCAGAGTCCTGTAAATTTCTTGAAAATAGTTCATGAGAGTATCTATCCTTTTTCCCATAGGATTTATGCTGCCTATAGGACCATATTTGGGGTCAAATTGTCGGACAAAATCCCATGTTTTCTTGTACACTAACCACTTTTCCTTTTTGACTACTTGGTCTTACAACCCTGGGGTATTAATAATATCTTCAGGAAAATTAAAAATGTGGTTTATTGCTGAGCATCTGACCCTCTTTCTAAACATGTCATTGTAGAAACCCTCTGGGTCTATTTTCTGGGCAATTGTGGTTGTCAAATGATATGGATCCAAGATTTTATGCATATGAAGCCACCCATCCTTTTTGATTATAAACTGGTGAGCAATGGTAATGTTTGGGAACAAAGTTCCTCTACCTTTAGCAATACTATTATTCTCAATATCACCTAATTGTCTGAAGAATTTTGCAATGCCAATCTTGATGGGAACTTGGAAAGGTAAAATAGAAGGAGTCCCCTTGAAACCATATACTCTAATAACAGTTGAATAGGGATAGAAAATAAAATCACCCCAATTGTGCACTATGTTGAGGTCCTTTGCAAATTGTTGTGGTCTAACAACTTTGGCCAAGGCGACCGGGACCCTAGGGCTGTCATGAACAAAGAATAGTCTCAATCTTGCTGCAAAACATTTTTCAAACCATATATAACTACTATCCTTTCTATCCCATGTCATATTTGAATTCCACAGCTGAACAAGCATGTCCTCTCCACCTCTTTGTTTGGATAATTCCATTTCTTTTACAAAATAATCAACACCTTTGAACAAAAACATGTACATCATAAAGGAGTACTAGAAAAAGGGTTTATCAACTTTATTCTTTTGAATCCCCATTAATCCATCATGGATTAAGTCAATAATGAAGGGGGCATAATCAAAAGTAATTGACATATGCAGATGTAAGATCTGGATCACCATATACATCAGGTGCTCTAGCATTTTCTCATTTGCATCTTCCCCAAAAACCTAACATAATGACCAATAGGCACCTCTTGCCATTACATCAAAATACTCTATTTTGAATGGCTCTTGTGCACCTAGTCTTGTAACAATCATCTTTCCAATTTGGGTGCAAAAATATTTTACAAGACCAATTCTAAGGAGATGTCTCTGTGCATCATACACCTCTCTCAATTCTTTAAAATCAATCGGCTCCAGGTTAGGTGAGGGGTCACTTAGTCTGAAAACTATTCTGATTTCCTCAGCAGAGATTGTCAATAGCTTTTTCCCTCTAACACCCCTAATCTCTATAGTAATAGGGTCATAGTTTTTTGCAACTTCAATCATTAGGTCTACATCTAAGAAGACACCGGGTACCACAAGCTTGCCTATATCATTTTCCCATACATTATAGGTGGGAACAGGGGTATTTCTCTGGCTGAATCCTACTGTAAACAATGTTAGCCTAGTGAAGTCATAAGTGCCACTCACATTGAGAAAACCAATCCTAGCATCCCTGATATAATTTCCTATATCATACAACCCATCTGCCACTTTTACCCTAGGCTCCTTTGGTGTTAGCTGTTTGACCTCTACCAAATTTACTGTTGAACTAGGAAAAATTTGCAATAAGTCCTCATGCAGACCCCTCTTAAGATAATCAGTTTCACCGGAAAGCTCTTTCCTAGGTGGCATTTCTAGGGCTTACAACTTACGTATATTGAGTGCAAAAGAACATAGTAGCAAAGCAATACTTCTTAACAAAACAAGCAAGTGTAGGAAGAACCAACCTTTTCTTCAAAATCCTTCTGAAAATAGCAATCGGTTTCTGCAATTCTACTCGCCAAGCGGTCTACAAATTTTTATCTCCTTGTGGCTTTTTGAGGAAACAAATATTTTGACATACTCACAATTGATCCACAATCACTTCAGTAATTTACTTCACATGATGTTGCCATTAATTTTCTGGGAAATGAACTGTCACTTGTCTAAACCTTTCACCCACTTCTTCCTCAATTTAAATTTTGGCCGTTGATTTTCACTTGGAAAATAATCCAACGGTTTTTTGCATGATTTCATAGCTTGAAAAAGGCTCATGCGACCATACGACAAGCTGTCATGTCAATTCCTTCATTTGTGGAAAATCCCTTATAACCTTTTACTGTTAAAACAAATGTTAGTCGTATGATCGCATAGCTTGAAAAAAGCTCATGCGACCATGCGACAAACCATTAACATTCACCCACCATCATCTATTCCTTAAGTTGCTGGTCCCACTTTACCTTTGGTGTTAAAAACAAGCCACACTTGCAACAACTGGCAAGTTGTCATGTAGTTTCCTTCTATCCGAGCACTGGTGTTCGCTGACATCCTCCACATCAGCAAGTCCTATCAACCAATCAAGAAAAACCTTATGCAAAAAATTGACATTGGTCCCACTATTTTTAACCAATGAGAAACCGCCAGTCATGTACACCTGTCCAAGGTCCCACCCGAGAATTACACTGAGCTTGATGCAAGATCGACGGTTAGTCGCATGATCACATAGGTCTCTAAGATTCTATGCGACTATATGACCACTGTTAGATCTTCTTTAAAGATACCAAGCCGAATGAAAGTTGAAACATTAGAATATAAAGTATTTAGGACTTAGGATATATCATAGCCACTAGACTTAGGAAAAATTAAAACTGCTAGTCGCTGATACTTAGGAAAACTTTACGCACGTGCACTTTTGAGATTTAAGTGATTCAAAAAGGTAATGCTCAAATAGATTTAAAACAGAGTGACCTAGGGTTTTTTTTTTGAAGATGGCATATACTTAGGGTTTTTCTTAGGTTTAACTCTTAATTAGGGCTCACTGGATACTAAGGAAGAATAGATAATTTTGCAGGATCTTTTATGGGTTTTTTATAGAAAAATTATCATACTTTTATGAACATCTATACACACTTCAAATTTATAAATTTTTCACAAGACTCATGTACTAAAAATTTGAAGTGCCAACACCAGACTTAAGAGAGTTCAAGTCTAGTGCAAAGCTGCTCATCAACTCATTCAGTCTCTTCTTTAAGTACTTCTCTTCTACTATTATGGACACAGATTCTTCTAAGCTAGAAAAATTTCTTTTGAACTATGAGAGGACTGAACTCACATCATCAACCGAATGTACTTTGAACACTTTCTTATCCTCTGATAGCAAACTATTCAAAATATTCACTGATTTTATCAGTAGAGGATTCCTCATAACTTGTTTTTCTTTTGCCTTCTCCATAGCCAAGACGCTAAACTTAATCAGGTCTTCTTCTTTCCAAGAGTCCAAACTACTTGTGTCAGGTGTCAAACTTGACAACAATGCTAAGGAGGGAGTGATGGGAGTGTTGTCCATCACTTCTTGTTTTACCTTTGCAAGATGAATAGAATTTTCATCGTCTTTCTTTTCTACCTCTTCTACTTCTTTCTTATTAGATACATCTTCTATGAGTGCTTCTCCTTGTTGAGTTGGAGGTTTATTGCTACATAAGATTTCAACTTCTTCAGTACTAACAAATGCTTCCTCAAACTTTTCCAAATCCTTATGAGGAGCCGCCATGGCTATCTCCACATTATCTATGATAATAGTGCTGCCTTCATGAGATTTTGGGATGGGCGCAGACTTGTCTGCCTCTGTTTGAGTTTTTTCTATGGGCGTTGAGTCCTAAGGACCTTTCACTGGTACATTGGAGGTCTCTACTTCTTTGTGTTTCTTACTAGGTGCATGAGTGATGGGCACAGTAGGTGGTTTTATCTATTGTTCTAATAACACCTTCTCAAAGGCCTTCTTTTTTTCCTTCGTTATCAGCTCATAGTCTTTGTTCATAATGTGAAGAGTTCTCATCTTTGTCCTTAAGTGTGGCTTCAGCAAATTTAATATCAGTGCCACTTCTTCTTTAGAACATACTGGCAGAGTATCTTCTAATACTTTTTCTCTGATCCTTAGATCCTCTTCATTTTCTTGTCTCTTTAGGTTTTCTAAAATATCCCATACTTTATTTGGAATAGAGGTTTTCAACTCAAGGTCTATCTTCTTGAACTTGATCATATGTTTGACAATCATACTATGTATTTCTGATTTTTCAATCTCACTGTATGTGTCATAATACTTCTCTACTTGATCAATTTTGCCCTCATCAACAATTCTTAAGCTCAAAACTTTAAGGCTTGGTCTGAATCCTACCTTAGGAGGTGCTTGAATGTTTTTCTTGCTCCTTAATGCTCATGAGGATGGATGACTAGTGCTAGCTTCTTTCTTCCTCTTGAATATAGGCTTATACTCCAGAGGAGTGGTAAGATCAATAGTATCTATGGGCGCAGAAGGAGTATTATCTTCTTTACCCTTCTGACTGTCATTTAATTCAATTTTCATCTTCTTCAACTTAGGATCTTCTTGTTCTTCCTCTTCTATTGTGCCTTTCAATTATAAGGCAAACTTTTCATCCCTTGCTTTATCGAGGTCTTCTTGAGACACACCATGTATTCTCAAGATCTCAGATGTGACCTTAGCAACTTTTCTTTTAGTTGTAGCACTATTAAGTTTTGCATCAACTTCTCTAGTCTTTTCCTCATAGGTTCCCCACCGAGGTTCATTAGGATCTTTTGGGGCTGACAGAAGTACCTGTGCATAAGCTTCAAGAACTTGTTCCTCTACTTCATGCTCAAATGGATGAATCCACTTAGTTATAGGCTCAACAACTTCCATACATGTAGTATTAGTCTCCACCATAAAGCATATTGTATCCTTATATTTCTCTACAATGCTTTCTGGAATCCTGTACCTCATCTGCATCTTAGCTCTAAAAGTCTTCAATTCCAAAGTGATGTAATCTCTTAGTGTTCTTTTTGTGGATGCTTTGTTGGATATCTAAGGCATGGTAGGTATGGACTTGTCCAAGTACAAATCTGATATCTTCCCAACAATATGAAGGTACATGTAGATGATTAGGGACCCAAACCTGAATATATTTTTTTTTTCATGCTTGATGGCTTTGATTTTATCTATCACCTGTGCGTGCAAGATCTCATACAAGTTGAATTCCCCATCTTCCTTCACAAGCCTAATAGCTGCTAGAATATTGCCCGTAGACACACTATTCACCCTACTAGTGTGATGAAACCTATAACCCAATATCATTGACATCAATTTGATGTCTGCTTGCTTAATAGGCTCGATAGTCATGCCATGCCTATCTCTCCTTGACTTACATACTTGTTCTAACATTTTCTTGAAATCCTTGCCCACAGGAAGGAAGATGCTTGTTCTAGAGAGGCCTATCATCTCATGAATTAATTAATTTGTGATTATAATTGGAAAATATCCAATCCAAAACAAAACATCATGGATTCTACTCAATAAGATCTTTATCCAGTATGTCTCATAGAATTCATATGCCGTAGCATCCTCAACAATAGGGTGATAATTCCATTTGGCATATTCATCCATGAATGTTTTATCTTGTTTCAACATGGTATCCATGTGCGCCCTTAACCTATCTAGTCCAATAGGTTCTTTCTTATAGTAGATGTAAGCCCTTATGTCTTCCACATGCATGATGCCCATAGGCGTGCAGGAGAAAGATCCCTCTAAATCATCTAGGGTGGATTTAAATGGGTGCCTCTTGAAAACATATCTTTTCTTCTTAGTGACATCATAAACAATGGGAGTGGCCATGACTTACTTGTTAATCACTTTCTAACTGAACCTAGAGATGATCTGACATCTTCCGAATCAGCGCAATGAGCTAGGGTTACTGCAACTGATCAAATGTACTGATAACTGCAAAAAATCTCTGATAGATCAATCACCAAGACTTCACAACAACTTCCAAGGCTCCTTCCACTCTCCTATTGCTCTGAATTTGAATGCAATGAGAAATCAAATGACTTTTGTGTACTTTAAAAGTGAAAAATCTGCCATTAATGCATGTCGCATAAACCAAGCTCTCACTTCAAAATTTCAAACTCTAGCTCTACTAAGAATCAGCATGTGTGCTCTTGCATGAAGGTTCCTATACACTCCAAAAGCTTAAGTCCAAAGGCGCATACTTTGAGGATGAGTATACCAGCCACGCAGGGGTCTAGAGCTAAAGTAGCTCCCCCTATAACCCTGAGGGCCATTCATGCAGATGTAGAGGGTGCATCCACTAGGGATGCATCCAATACATTTTCATCAGTCTTTTCATTATTTTTCTCTGACCAAATCATGCTTGCATCATTTGAGGCTTTCACAAACTTGACTTCTGCTTTAGGATCCAAAACTAGTTCTTCGACCTTTTTAGGGCTTTCCTGACCATGCATCCTTGATCTACAGAACTTTGAGATATGTCCAGCCTTGTTACAGGAGTGACAAATGACTGGAGGTCTATTATTCCTCAATGCATTAACATGAGTCACCATTCTACACTATTTTGCTATGTGTCCATTATAGTTACATATCTGACATGTAACATTCTGAGAACTTCTTACATTTGTCTAATTCTGATTTCTTTGATCTTGCTGAATCCTATTCTTCTTACTAGTCTTGCAATTCATAGCTTTATGACCAAATCTATTGCATGAATAATAGTAACCATTAAAAGGTTTTACCTCTATACAATTCCTCGCAATGTGTCCATGCTTGTTACATGCAAAACATGTATGTTCTACTTGCTTGCGCTCATTCTTAGGAGGACCACCATTATCTTTGGTTTGATCTTCAGTCTTCTCATCATCAGTAGAGTTCTTTTGTGAATCCTTTCTTGCTCACATATTGTCAATCTGATTTTGTGCTTCATTGTATCCAATACAGTTAGTGTTTTCTTTGATTCTTCTAGCATACAATTGAGATTCTACCAAATCAACACTGGTGTGTAATTTGTCAATATGATCCTTTGTCTTTTTCAATTTAGATTCCAAGATTTCTTTTCTATTCCTTAGCTCCAAGATTTCCATGTTCGCTTGCCTTAATTCTTCATTCAACTGAAGGTTTTCTTTGATTTGTTCATCATAGACTGCCTGATTATTAGTCCGCTTATCATCAACCTCTTCAAGTTTTTCTTTTAAGGATTTGTTTTCTTCATTGAGCTTCTTTACCATTGTCCCTAGATCACTGGTAGAGAATTCTTTCAAATCTTTCCTTAGCTTTTTGATGACTAACTGAGCATCATTGAGTTTATCCTTTAGTTCTTCAGATTCTCTTTCTGACTTGTCCAGATCTTTAAGAGCAGCTTCAACATTTCTTTTCAGATGTTTCATTTCAGCTTTGTCCATGATCTCCTCAAGTGGTTAAACTTCCTGAGGACCAGAGCTATGATACCAATTGTTAGGAATGGGAACATTGAGAGGGGGGGGGGGGTGAATTAGTGTTCACTGTATTTTAACTTTTAAATTTAATCTTTATGCTGAACATAAATGCTTAAGAGCTGAATTAAACATTCACATAAACATGAAACATGAAATCAACACATGACATCAATATGGTTACAGGGAAACCCAAATAGGTAAAAACCCCAGTGGGACTTGATACCCACTAATATTCTGCACTAGTGTTTTGTGATCCTTGTTAGAAGATCCTTTACCCTATCAGGAGTAGCTTTACAACGCTTTAAGTACAGTAGACCTTGTTAAGGGTCAGACCCTATTAGGAGTCTTTTACAATGATCCTTGTTAGGGAAGTGGACTCGCTGTCCTAGAGCTCACTGCTCAAATGGTGAAGGCTACAACCTTCTAAATTTAGATACACATTGTATCTCCTAGTGAATTGTTACTTAACACTGCTTGTCTGATTAGTTCCTTTGGTGCACTAATGCTTTGACCTCTAGAAAAGCTCTAATACATCTTATGCTGTCTTTGCATACCTTTGCCTTGCTTATCACAACTCTATTACCACTTCCATACCAAATACAATGGGTGCACCTTGTATTTATATGCTCATACAAAATACATAAATAGGTTGGCCCTATAACTAATTACATACAATGCTTCCAAATGAATTGGCTTAAGCGTGCTTACAATTACACATATAAACATGTCAGAAACCTAAATACAATAGGTGCATGACCTTTACAATATTAAATTACAATCGTAAATCAAAATGCTAACTATCGGCTCCATGCTCTGTTCTCTGTTGGCACATACTGGTTGTGCAACTTCAACTGACTGTAACTTTCACATCTTTGCATATCTACTTATGCACTCATAGACTAAGAAAGAATATAGTCTAACTAACTTAACTTCTAGGGTGCATACCATAATTCATCCATACACATTTTCCCTGATGCTCTGAGTTGTAGGAAATCTGTACACTGTCCAGTCTTTAATACTTAACTGAATTCTGATCTTTACACTAAGTGTGTTGACTCCAAACTGCTATATGACTTTGTTGCCATAATGAAAACACTATATCTAGTCATATCCTTCAATATAGACAACTTTACAATAGATGACTTATACAGTTAGGAAACTTAGTACACAATTGTCATCTTAATGAAGTGACAAATGTGTCTATTCTAGCAGGGACCTTCCGTTGACAAATAGCCAATGCTATTCAATTTGGCTTCGGCTTTTGCTTGTATGAGTTTTAGTAGTTCATATGTTTGAAACTTTATTTAGTTTATCAGCCCTTTAGCTGAGGACTTACTAACTTGTAAGTCTTTAGAGAAATATTAACTGTGGCAAGGAAATTTAGCTATGGAATTTTTTTCTCAAGTGGTAGATAATGCTATGAAAACCTTTCTTTTTAAAAAAAAAATCTTGCTGGAAAATCAATATTGCTCACAATTTGATTGCCAAAGTGGCCAAAGACTATGTTAGGTTGATAAAATATGGGGATTCTCTTTACCGCTACAAATCTTTGAAGGTTGCTGCACTTGGATGGATATGTACCATTGTTAAGAGAACTGGACCAAGTTTGGGTTACCTGAAACACGTGAGGCAGCATATGGTTATGTTCTTTTTTCTATCTATTTGGTTTTCACTACCTGTCATTCCTTGTGGTGTCTTGCAAGGGTTCTATAAATTTTTGGTCTATATTTTGGTGGGTGTCTTGTATGGGCCTATGAACTTTTTACAAAATGAAAAAGTATATGCTAGCAATCTCGAATAATATCATGGTAAAAAAGACATTTAGTATTGGATGTAAAAGTCTTGCCTACACTTATTTCATTCATTTCTTTCTTGACATGCACATCAGCCTCTATATCCACAATAAGTGTTTGAACTATCTCATATCCGTAGTTTGACATAGCCTGTAAACATAGAAATGAACGATTGAATCATACTACATTCAAATTTCATCTTGTTTGATATTTAAGAGATATTTTACAATAATCAATTGACAATACACATCAATAAATAAATAAAACTGATATGAATATATCAACCTTTTCAAGTTCTTCAACAACTTTAGAAACCTCATTCTTTTGCTCAAAGATATCATCCAAATTTATCTTTGGAACACTAGAACAAATAACTGTAAATCATACATGGAAACAAGGTAGTTTATAAGAGCAGAGATATTATATGATAATACAAATCACATTAATCTAAAAGACTACTAAACCATTTCAAAGATCATATCAATCAAATTAATTTGAATCCTCACAAGGAAAACATAGCATTCAGGCATCCAAAAATAATGGATGGAAATTCACAAACTAATTTTCTAAAATCAGCATTTCATCATATAAGAGGAACTACCAATATTAATATATTATCTCACAAATAGATGCAAATTCACAAATTAATTTTCTAGATTCAGAATTTCATCATATAAGAAGAACTACCATAGACCTTTTGTAAGGGTATCAAGCATGCCAGTTGACTCCAAATATTTCCTGAAAGCTTCCTTCTTGGATTCATTTGCATGCCATATAAGGATGAAAAGCATTATCATAGAGCTTAAATGTTCAGTTCTTTTCATTGAATTCATGCATACAATCATCTACAATTGTAGCACTAAAACAACTAATTTTTGAGCACATAAGGACTGTTTGCTTAAGTAAATCCTAAGGGGACAACAAGTAAATTTATTCACGTGGGTGTATTAGGCCATTAGCTATAGAATATCTATGCTACTTATAGATCCAATTGATATCAGATTTAACACTTCACCTACTCAAAAACACAAACCAATGAAATAATCCACATTAGGCCAAGAAAGGTTGACACATTCAATACGAGAATACTTACACAAAATGAAGCCGAATCATGCCAGACAATGAAAATGAGAAGTTGACTATTGGCCCTTCTAGTTTTTTATTTGATAGTTTCCTGACAATGACACATTCAAAATGCACTTATGAGCAAAGACCTAGAACGTATGAAATTGATTAAATAATGAAGGTGTGTTAGTTTGAGCTTCACTTGGTTTCGAGAATACTTTAATATTCTCTACTTAACAAGGCCAACCACGTGAAGGTGGAAGATCATCTGGCCTCACCCCCCCTCCCCCTAACATCAATCTAAATTCCCCATTAACATCTAATTACACACTTCATTCATCCATTTATGAACTATAACATTCAATCAATACAATCACATAACATTCATTAATACGCAACACCAATCAAGAATTCATTAACACATAACAATATTCATTAACATGACACATAATTCAATATTAATACACAACATTCATAGATAATTACTTAAAACAACGTTCTTTCATTATCCAACAAAGTTAATCAAACAAGTTTTATCAAAGAGCATTTTTAAGAAATCATTTCTTTTTTGGGTTTTTCTTAGATTTCTTATTTAGGTAAAGGCTAATAGGAGCATCAATATTATCTTCCTCCTCTTGTGGTTGTGATCTCAAATTATGATGCTTCCTCATGTCTCGAGGAGGATGACGCTGCTGCAGTAAAGGGGGGTCTGTTGCAATAACAAGTAAATGGGTTAAATTCACATGCTTTTTTTTACTGTTACATGTATTTCATTAACCAGTAGAACATAACATACATTTTTCTTTACCTGACAATGCCACATCATCATGTACAATAACATTTTGATCTTCTGCCACCTCAACATGCTCAACATGCTCTAAAATATTCAAAAAAAGGTTACATGACCAATTGCAATTAAAGATGTTAAATTCTATTAATAATTACGTAATTTATTTCCAATAGAAAATTAATACCTCCAACACTGTGATGCACATCATGGCCTTCTTCACGCCCAGGTTTTGTGGTAGGATTTGAAGGCTGTAGTGAAATGTTATGCACATTGTTATCATGAAATAGTCAATTTATGTTCGAAATTAACTACTCAATTTGATTTACTTTTCATTTGACCAATTTACCTGTGTCTTATTTGGTGTAGAAGATGCTTTGTTATGGCTTTGGGATTCTTGGTGTAGGTGTGCAGCCATGACTACATATCCTTCCTTCAAGGCTATTCTCTTGTCTTCATCCATGGGCTCTACATTGAATTTTGTGCCCTGTATTTTTTGTTTAATATCGTCACTTTTACATGTATGATTTGATTAAACATAATTGTTTGCAACCTTATATATAAAAATTTGATATGAAATTCCAATGCTGCTACTTACAAGTCAAGAGTGAAGTTTCATATAGCCACTAGAGCCAAGTTTGTGTTGGCCAACCTTTGTTAATCTCGCTTGTGTGGCTTTTGATGTGTCTTGAAATCTATGAAAAGTTTGAAACATGTTAGATTATATATTTACAAAGATAACTAATTAGTGCATGATTACATTCTACTTAATACTATCTTGACATACCTTCTTTTGCCATCTTTTGGTTGAATTTCACTACCCTTAAGCCTTTTCTCTTTTGCATCTTCCATTATTTCATTCCACTCCATCGATGGAATCATAGGAGGATGCTCGTACTTTGGGTTATCCTTTAGAGCCCTTCTATATTGGTCCCTCATAGTCTTTATATGTTTAGCTACTTTTTTAAGAATCACGACTCCGTCAAAAGTTTCATTTCCAAAGAGGTCCTCTAAAGATTTAATGAGCTGATTTTTTAAGCTAGCATCCTGATCATTCCACCTTTTTTTAAAAAACAAAATTGTTAGATATCATAACTTTAATATAGTACAGTAAATGGAAGATAAGAAAAATATTGTACCAATATTATGAAGCTATGTACCTTTTATGTATGGTGGGCCCCAATAGCTTCAATGTCATTTCAAAAAGATGATCATAAAAAACATCATTTCCTACAAAAATACCATGGGATTATCAGTCCAAAATGAGTTATGTATAAGTAAACTACAATTACACTAAATAATAACAATTTGAAAGCACCTGGAAGCTTTGGTACTTTTAACGGAACCATATTGTTCTTGTTTATCAACAATGTCCCCGCAAATGAACCAATACTAGTAACACGGGCTGATCCAAGAAATGGTTGATCTTCACTAGTACTGGTTTGATATGTTCTTGTACTAGGTGTAGGTGTATCTATTAGTGCACAAAATAGGTCCATACAGTGTATAAAATTCACACAAGAAAAATAATCAATGCATGATTAGCACATAACAAAATATAGAAAAATAAGGTTTTACTAGTTGTAGATGGTACAAAGGAAGATGTCTGCAAGCACCTTGTTGCGGACAATGCAACCGTCGAATGTGGAATGTTAATCAAAGGAGGCATCTGCACTTCATCATGAGCTGAAGAATACATTGTTAGCAAAGACATTTGCAATGGATAAAGATTAAATGGGGTACTAGAAGCATCCCAAACATAAGTTGAGTCAATAATGCATACAATGGTTAAATCAATGGTTAAAGGTTTAAGGATTATTTACATGAAGGCGGTGCAATGCTACAACCCTCACCATGTTGATGACATTTCACACATGTCAAAACATCCTGTAAGAAGAACACATCATATTTTAGATCATGATCCATAAGATAGTATAAAATATAAACATATATTGAACTTTAATTATTGCTTAAGATTAATTACTGCTTACACTAATAGATTTGACTCTACGTGTCAATTCTTCTTTGAGTTCCTTTGACTCCTCAGTTTCATTTTCTTCCATTACAAGGTTAAGAATTTCATTGCTATATTTAGTTTTTATTTGATTAGCCATGAATACATGGTTAGAGTTAGATTCTATGTCATCTCTAAATGCTGCCTCAACTTTAGATCGCAATAGATCTGCTGCCTCCTTTTCTTTTCTCTATCAATAAGTATCAAGTTGTGACATCAATATTAGTAAAATTCTATCAAAATAACTCCAAATCCATAAAGAAAAGAACATAATAATATGACATTTGTTTCTATATAATTTGTAGAATTACACTAATTAAGGTTTACGTTTGCTGAAGAAGGTGTACTATGAGGAACATCCCCGCCTGTATCTTGAGGTGGAATATCCATGTCTCCTTGTGACAAAGATTAGTAATTCTTAGCAATCAAAAGTGATTGGAGTCAATATTAATTGGAGGCAATTGGTTTAAATGTTATACTTACCAGTCCCATGATAGGGAATTTTTTTTGTATGTACACGATTCAAATTGCAATCTATTAGAAGCTCTTCCCCTGCACTTATTGATTTTATCGCACATACAAATACATGATTTCCCTCGCGTGCCTCGAATATATAATTCGGTCACTTATTAGTTGACACAGGTTGAAAACTATTTATAAAACCTACAATATTCCCATTTTCTTTTGGCCTTCCATCAATATACATAGCGAGCCTTTTAGTTTGATCATTTGCTTTGCATTGTATATAATTTGCTGACAATGCATACCTACACATACTTTTTTTATATTGCACAATCCGCATCCAATTCTTGTAATTGTAACAAGGTCCTACATACTCCATGAATTAAACAACTTGATTATAACTAACCTTTATTCCATCCATGGAAAATAAGCCCAAACCATGTAATGAAGATGGAGCTATGCGATATATCCTTTCATTAATAGAAAAATTAGTATTAATTCGACGTAGTTCCTTGGGTACCCATTCTTTATGAAGATGTGTGTACCTTATAGGAATCTTCATGTTGCCTTTGGTATCATTATCATAAGAACATGACCCCCCCTCAGCAAGGAAAAATTGCATTCATTTATCAAATTTTCTTCTAATCTTTTAACCTCTAGTTGATCTCCCTATTTTAGACCTACTAGATGTCTCACCTTTGTCTTCTATTCCCATGTTTTCCTCACTTGAGGAAGATAGATCAGACAAATACCTATTTGGTGATACCTAAAATCCATCAAATGAGAGACATAGTAGGATCTATATATTTTGCTGACTAAAGAGAAGGAAACCAAATAATAAATTATACCTATCGATCCATGTCAAAGGTGTTAAATTTCCTTCATATGTAAATCATTTATCTTAAGTTAGACAAAAATTACATGATATGTAAGCTACAAATTACATAGAAGACAAAATTTACATGATGCAAAATATACTCCATGACTATAGAGTTCAACACATAATAACTTAATTCAAATTTCTATGAATAAATCAATACCTCATACATGGCATTGATCATACCTTGACATACATTTCATTGATCATGTTAATGATCATCCTCCTCATCCATGTCATCATCATGACTATCATCATCATCAAAAATACTATCATCATCATCATCATCATCATCACCATCATCATCACCATCATCATGACTATCATCATCATGACCATCGTCAGCATCACCGAAATCATCATCATTTTCTTCTTCTTCTTCTTCTTCATTGTGTAACACTCATCCATGATCATCATTTACTTCATCTTCTGATTCTTTAGTATCTTCTTCTTCCATCACATTATACTGTACTGACCTTCCTCTTGGATCATGTCTAACAACAAATGACCAATCCAGTTTATGTGGAATGACAAAGTAAAAAACTTGCTCACATTGGCTTAGAAGAACATAGGGCTCATCTCCAACTGGGTCAAATGACCTTGTATTAATCATTGTAAATCCACTATCATGTTCAATAACAATTCTATCAGGATCATTTTGATTCAGCCGTAGCCTGTACCATTTGACAACAAATAGAACTAATTTGAATGAATTAAAGTCACACTCAAGTATATCATCCAAAATGCCATAGTATCAATTTTCAGATTTTTGAGGATGTATGTCATTTCTAGATGAAATATTAGTGACCTTGAAGACTGCAGTTATCCTAGAATCACAAGTTTTCTTCATGTCGTCTAAGTTTTTTATGCAAAATTTACAGCCATGGTAGTACATAGCTTTATGGTGTTTGATCTGCAATTATTCAAACATGTCAAGATTATTTGCATTGATCTGTGAGTTGATATTAAACTTATGGGTCATGGTTAGTAAACTTATACGTACCTTTCTACCTATTAAACCATATGCTAGATCAAGTACCATTGGTGTAACCTTGGGATCTCCATTACGATGAGCTTCTTTAACCAATGATGCAACACCATCCCATGTTAATGAGCGACCATTTTCTTGAGATTGTTGAATCCATACCGTCATCCAATCAAGATTTTTTGCAATATACAAATGTAGTGCATCCCACTCATGACCAACTATAAAGAAAACAAATAGACCACTTAGAAACAACTTATATTGAAGATCTATAAAAATTAATAAACTACAATAACATCATATAATTACCTCTCACTTTCCTTAATCTACATTTTCCCATCAAGTACTCCCCTTCAAATTTGTTAATAGAGTTGGGATCCCAAATGCAATCTACATGGATATTTGCTGCAAACTTGGGAAGCTATTCACTAATATACACCATGGTCTGGTATACCATATATCCCTCCACCATAGAACCCTTAGGATGTGCTCTTTGTCAAACTAAGCCCTTCATAAATTTGAAGTTCCTCTCAACCATCCACATTGACCTAGTTGGTACAGGTCCACACAATTCAAGCTCCTCAACTAGATGTATGAGGTAGTGTTCTTGAGCATTGAAAAAAGTTGGAGGTAGACACTTTTTCATTTCACACATAAGGTGGGAAATTTTTCTCTTCCAATAGTTTATATTTTTTTTATTAATTTCTTTAGATGATAACCACCTAAAAGAGATTCAACTCGCAAGAACATATAAACATGATTTTAGATAAAAATATACAATAGATTACATAAAAAGTAAAGCAATTCATAAATATAATAACATTTCTAACCTCATGAATTCTCCAAGATTGTATATAACTTGTTTAACATTGTTGTCAAACTGGTTTGGGAGGGATAGAGGTAGGACGTACTACAATGATTAAAAAATGATCTTTTCAATATATTATAGAATAATACAATAAAAAGTACATGCAATTTTACAAATATATTATAAATAGAGAACATGAATTACCTTGATGAAGGTATGCCAATCATGTGTTTTCAACCCTGGCCCAAAATCACCTTTCTTTGATACAAGACTACTTATATTTGCAGTAAATCCTGTTGGAATTTTTATTTTTATTTTTATGACTTTTTTTAATGCATCACTTTGCTGCTCAGTTAATAACCAAGGAAGGGCACTCATATTTATGTGGTCTCCATTTCTATTTGATTCAATACAAGTTTTTAGTGCGTGATTGGATTCATGAATGTCATTACAAATTTTGGCCATTTTTTCTTTGTCATGCCTTGCATCCAATATTTTCCATAGTGTCTCTGTTATATTCTTTCCAAGATGCATATCATCAAACAAATGCATGATTGGGAGATCCTTGTAGTATGAAAACCTACTAAATTGACTAGGATAACTTTTTATTCCTCTAGGAAGTTGGTCATTGATGCCTTGACAACCTTCATGAGAATCAATAACATCATTAGTAAATAAAAGACAATATCAAAATCTAAATTTCAAACAAAAATCATCAGATGGAATGACATTACCTCAGCGATTTATTCTATTATATTCCAACTTCCATAGAAAAGGTGTCATTCTTCATGGCCTTGATGTCATCTCTTCTTTCCCATTAAAAAAATGTTTTTCGATAGTTCGATACTTATGATTATTGTGGAGAAAGTGCCTAAACTCATTGAACACCTACTTTCCTAAACTTCTTGAATGATGAGATTTCATCTTTGGACCACAAACTGGACATGCAAATTCACCCTTTGTCTGAAGACCTAAAAGATATCATACAATTGGATCATGTACAATTATCATGCACAATTTAAACATATAACAATAATGTATAAGCACTATAACATACCAAAAATACATGACCTTAACATGAATATATAACATACCACAAAAATGAGTTAGCCTAGGGGCATCATGTATTGTCCATACAAGTATTGCATGGAATTGAAATTTTCTTTATCCTATTGGTCTAGAGATGTCATACATAGTGATCCCATTCCATAAAATCAACAACTCGTCAATAAGGGGCTCAATATACATGTTCATATCTTTAACTTGGTACTTACCTAGTTGAATGAACAAAAACATTACATAATTATTATGACCATCTTGATGTGGTGTTTATAAATTAATTTACATAACTATTAAATGAAAAAATACCTGGTACAATCACTAAAAACATTATGTGCTCCCTTTTTATGGACATCCAAGTAGGAATGTTATCGTTAATAACAAAAATAGGCCATACTGAGTAAGTAGATCTCATATCTCCAAATGGATTGACACCATCCATTGCCACTGAAATTTTGAGATTACAAGGTTCTTCTTTAAAGTGTGGCCATGTTGTTTCTATGTCTTTAAATGCAGAACCATCTGAAGGCATTCACATAATGTCATCTTGACTTCTATTGTGTGCATGGTAATCCATAAATTGTGCCAAGTTAGTGCACCTGAATAATCGTTGAAGATGTGGAATAAGGGGAATGTACCAAAGACTCTTGTGAGGCACCTTTTTTGTTATTTGATCTAATCGATATCTACTAGTATGAAAAATAAGGCATTTTGTTGCAAATTCATGTTGTTTATGATATAGAATGTGATCATTAGGACATGCATGTATTGTCTGATACTGCAGTCCAATTTGATTCATAATGGTAGATAATTCTCGGTATGAACAAGGAAAAACATTTGATGGTCGTAAGAAAAACTCACCTATCAACCTACAACAACAAATATGAATTGTCAATATAATGAATTGTAATGGTATGCTAACATTAAAGATAAAAAAAATGGCATACCTTAGCATACGTGACATTGCTACATTGGATAAACCATTCATAACCTTGAAGTTCACCAACAACACTATAGCGGAGAGAAAAGTTGTTTGGGAGCCTTGGTATAGGGGCTCGTATGCCTTCTCAATTATAGCTATATCAAGACCATCATCATCATCATTATCAGATGCGCTAGTACCATCATCATGATCATCTTGATTAGCTACGCCAATACCATCTTCTTCAATCATGTCCTCTAGCACATTATTAGCTACGCCAATACCATCATCTTCAATTGTTTTCTCTGTGATAGGATCATCTTCTTCCATGGGAGCATTATTGTCGGCTTGGATATTCACACCTCCATGTTCCTCCAATTGGAAATCCACATTCACCAATTGACAAAAATTGTGCCCCCCTTCAATGTGACCATATTGCCTACAATGACTCTGGGCTATTTTGATTAGAATTATTTGATTCTTTAAGCCCTTACACTTTTTGCAAGGACAATAACATTTTTCAATGTCTTTTCTTTGGAACTAAGACCACAATCTAGCAAGTGTCTCATTATTTTGTTCTGGGTTCATATTGCCAGGTGTGGACTTTCTTCATAGGCTATAAATATACAAAATGTAAACATACAAACATTAGTAGTATGTTGTATATAATAAAAAAACAAATTATAAGATTATACAAGATTTACAAATACACACACAAATCATGATCACTAGGTCATGAAATATTCAAAAGGATAAGTATTTTGGGAGTTACACAAATCTCCTTAATAGACTACTGAATCTATGGATATTATTCTTGATGCTGAAGTAATCAAGAATGTGAAGTTGAAGCAATTACATCTAATTCATTGCTGCCTATATATAGTTTGCTACTGTCTGGATATAATTCACAGATGTTTGTGTTGAATTTTTTTTTTTTCATTGGATGAAGAGTTTCATCTTTCATTTATATGAGTCTTTACCTCCCAAAAGACATGTCTCCTAGTTGGATGACTAGGCATAGTTGGCCAACTAGCATATAACAAATATATTTTAGTTCTAATAGATCCCTAGGGAAGTCACACGAACTATAAAGGTAAGTATTGTAATTAGTAGACAAGGGTTGGAATTTTATCCAAGGAAGACTTTACTTTAATTTACACTTCAGTTTGTAATTAGAGATTATAGAGAATATGTTCTAGAGTTGTACAGTCACATTGTCTAGTCTGTAAAGATATACAATATATTTTTGCAAAAGAAACTTGCAATTGAAGATAATAACACATCAGAATTTGGCATTGTAGTGGAGGTGATTCCATACTTAGTACAAATTATTTCCTCTAAAGCTTCCAGATGGCCTTTCTTTGGGAGTTGCATTAAGGCATTCAATTGAGCATTAATGCATTAATGCCCATCTATATCTAGGTTTGCATCACACATACTTAAGGAAAAAGTTCCTAATACAAATGAAGAGAGTAATTAATATGGAAATTGAATCAAATGTAAGCAACATATGGCATTAATTTTCAAAGACAGTGACAATTTAAAAGAATTGAAAAAATACAGTGTACAAGCAATGATAGTGTGCCATGAGAAGTCACAATAAGTATGAACCCATAGAGGATTTTCATTGTTTCTTAAAAGAAGATCATTTTCAGAGTGAGATTTAGCTACATAGAGGTGAAGCCATGACATACAAAAGGTAAGAGAACCTCAAAGTTTTTGACATATAATGCTATTATGTCAAAAGGACAACAAAGTGTAGTTTTTAGAACAATGGAACAACCACCTCTCTTAAAAGGAACAACCATCATGTTATAGAGTTATTGAATATGGCCATTATCATGAGATCATAGGGAAACACACATCTATCTACTATTAATGAACAATTTCTTCTATAGAGGCAATTTTTAATTCTATGCTCATGTGAAAAGGAAATGTCACTTAGTTTGAAGTCCTAATAGAATAAATACAATAAGAAGACATTGACATATCATGTCTTAAATCGGAAACAATCACAATAAGAAGATGGAACAACCACAAGGTACAAGCATGTGCAAGTGATTGTAATCATTGGAGATATGTTAAAGGTTAAGTACAATAGTAGAGCACAACCATGATACAATTAATGAAAGTGCCATAAAACACCATGATATTTATAATCAATCATAGAGAAAAGAGACAGTGTAGCAAATGTTTACATATTCTGCTTAGTTTGTTCAAGATTATAGTTTGTTCAACCTCTTCTCATAAAAACTTCATGTATACTTTAGTTAAAATAGTTTAGTTTTACAACATGAATAATAACTGATTTCTGATTTGCCAATAAATTGTTTATTAATAACAAGTTAACAACAATGCATTTCCTTTAGTTATACTTCAAAAGTTAATATGTGAAAGTTTGTCAAAAATTTAATAGTACGTAAAGTACATCATATTCTTGCACGAATTGAATTGAGAATACAAATCCACTTAACAATGCTTATACTTGTATTGATATTATTGATTTTTAAATTAAATTTACATAACATCAAAATAAATACACTCTAGAAACTAGAAATTAAAAACTCCATTGCTCCACATTATAGAGATCATAACAGTGAATGTAAACTAAGTTAATGAGTATTGGGAATGGACCAAGTTAATGATTGATTCCAGATCATAACAGTGAATGTAAACTATGTTCAAGCAATGAAAATGTATATTCATTTGAAATCTGCCAGTCACTACCCGTGAGGGTACAGTCTGACTATATTGTTGACACACATTTATTTTTATGGTTGATATGGATTCAAATGATTTCTAGGATATGGTGTTACATTTCATTGGAGTTTTGAATAGTTTTGTGCACATTTGGAAGGCGTAATATTTTCACTTTTATTGCCCAATCTGACTTCAACATTATTTAATGAGATGTAATATGATTTTTTTTAATGAATTTAGACATGTTTTCATATCTCAAGTTGGCTGATGTTTTTTTGAAATTTTTGGTTCATACTTAGACATCCAATGCCAAGACTGATTCTTGGGACAATAATCCTTTCAAAGGTGGTGAACATGGTGCAGGGACACCTAGAACATCCAAAGACTACCAGGAGTTCATAATGACAACCATGCACCTAATGACATCTAAAGACATCAATTGTAATGTATTGGCACCTATAATGGCCTATAAGGTCATTCCATGCAATGCAAATGGCAAATATGTAATAAGTCTTAAAAGGCCTAATAGACCTTAGGACCAAAATAAGAGCCTAGGATGGAATTTGGTGTTACAAGTTTATAATATTTTAGATTTGATTTTAATAATGCTTAATAAGTTCATTTGGGTCACATTTCAAAGTCTTAAGGCTTCATTATCTTTAAAAGTTTCAAAAACTCCAAATTTGTAATGTTGCAAATTCAAAATTTTGAAATGCAATGGTTATTAGAAAATGGAGGGAATTGGATTTTGTTATGTTTTAGTGCAAACTAATCCATCCAACTATTTGGGATTGGTTGGGGTAGTTTCTAGGAGTCCATCAAATATGCCAAAGTTTTATTGTACGACAAAAGAGGCCTAGTGTATGGACTGTACTGAGTTTTTGATCAATAAACTTCTTTCAAATGCAATTTCCTTGAGTTCTTAGAGTGATTTTGGATTCATTTTTTCATTTTAGTACATTTCAATGCATTTGGAATAGTTATATATTGATCCTAGACCACATCTATGCATTTGTGAGGTCTGTATGTATTGTTAATTAATTCTGACTGGCAGAGTAGTTTCAACCATTCCTTTGATAGTTTTGTGAGTTTTCAATTGAATATGGTCATTCCATGACCTCTAACCACTGTAACACATGGAATGACTAAGTATTAACATGTACTATAGTTCCATAATCCATTAATGTAATGCGAAGGAAGAATGTTTGGGTGATCACCATAATTTATAGAGGAAACTTAATGAATTTGCTTGGTATGCTACAATAGTAGCCATTTGGTATGAAGGAGGAACATAGATTATGATTTGGATCATCTTATAATGATCATCTAATGGTGAAAAAACTACCTATTGGACCTAGAAGTGATCGGAGATAGGAGATTTAAGAAACCCTTGGATTAAGGGTTTATAAGTGCTAAATTTGGGGATTTTGGGGTTCTCGATGGACTGAGCCCTATTCCTTTGAGGTTTGTTCATTTTTACACATTATTAAAGATTGATGAAGGTTTGGAGTCTTCGGAGTACAAGGAGTCTATGGTTTCTTTGTTATTTGGGGTCTTTTTAAGCACTTTTGAAGCCATAGTGTGTAGATAGTCACACTTGGTCTAAAAGAGTCCATAGAAAGCCAACTGTAGAAAGCTGAATGCCCTAGTTTTATGCCAAAAATGGTCTATAGATGAATATCACATGATTTATTTCAGATTTTTCCACCAAATGATCTCAGACCGATCGCAATTGAAAGCTATGACTCCAGGTAGACTTCCTATGGAGTTAGATTTGACATTCCAATCCACACGAAGTCGGCATAAAACAAATACCAGTAAAAAAAAATGTTAAAAACACATTTTTCTCAATCTTGTTTGCAATATTTCCTCTTCCAACCTTACAATCATAAACATGATGCAATGATTCAGAAATTTAGGGTTTTGCAAGTTCATCTCTGAATCAAATGTATATAAACAATGATAAAAAATGTGCCAACAAATACCAAATACATGATGCCCTAGAACATTTCTCATGGGCCCTAAGTAGGTAACCAATAAAACAATTCCAAACAAATGTAGATTAAGGAAATCCTTACAGGCGGTCCTCCTTTTACACCAAATCACAATGGCAACCCTCACAGGCAGGCGGTCCTCCTTTTACACCAAATCATAGTGGAAACCCTCACAGGTAGGCGGTCCTCCTTTTACTCTTACCAAATAATAGTTCAAACAATCACAGCCTCCAATTCCTTCATGCGCTCCAAGTTAAAACCAAACAATGAAATGAGATACAAAATCTTTTTTCTTTTTAAAGTTATGCTCGTGTTGGTTGAAATTATGACCTACATGGTATTGGTCAAAATTTCAACTAACACGGGCATGGATTTAAAAAAAGGAAGTTTTCCTTCTATAATCCAACCAACCTAAACCTTTTTAATTGATGGTCAAAAATTTTGGTAGAAAAATGAGGTCAAATGTAGTAGTGAAGGATTAGAAAATGAAGTGACATGATGCTGATTTTTAGTTAAACGAATATTAGAATGATTTAGTGTAACTATAGATGTTTTATTTAGTTTTCAAATTAATCAAATATTTGAGGCTACCACTTTGATTACCTTGAATTAGCATGATACAAATTGGGCTATGGGTGTAGGTGCTGAAGAGGTGGTGTTGGAGAGGAATTCAAAAATATTTTCAAATGCATTTGTTACAATGATTTAAGAACAACTAAGGGGGGGGGGGGGAAGGGGGTGAATCAGTTATTCTCAGGTCCAGATGTACCAATTCAAATTTCTAGCTCTTTAAAAATGTTAGATCTAATCAACTTTCAACTCGATCTCCATAGAATATACCAATAACATAAAACTTGCATTCCACCATCCTAAAGTAAATAACTTGCAAAATATAAAACTTTCAACATCATCCACATCAAAACAACATTCACACAAGTATAATACTAGGATTTATAGTGGAAACCCAATTTGGGAAAAAACACCTGTAACATTCTACTAATTTTCACTCTTCTGAATTGATCTTTGTGAGAAGCCATCCTGGTTAAAGGTTTACAATACACACTATTAGGTGTGACCTAGTTAAAGGATTTAATCACCTTGTTAAGAGTGGCCTTGTTAGAGGGCTTAAGAACATTCCATCAGAATGTCACCTTGATTAAAGGATTTATATAAAATGATTATTAGGTCAACCTTGATTAAATGATTTAGACTGATACAATGGTTAGAAAGTAATAATAGGTTATGATCTAAAAATATAAAACTCACTTTGCAAATACAAATCCACTTCTCACATATGTTGATTTACTAACTGACCTTCATTTTCATCTCTATCTCTGATCTTCTCGTAATTGTCTTCAAGAAATCACAACTTTGTTAAGCTCCTTCACAACTTTACCTTCAGCCTTCTGCTTAGACTTATCATTCAACAACATCAATCTCTTCTCTCTTATTATGTAACCTCACAATTAGGTTAATCTTATACCTCCTTGATCAGGTAGATTAATCTTTTGCTACTTAATCTCTTCTATTGATCTTAGGTTTAGGTCAGTTTCATTGAATCTTTCCATCATTATGTTCTCCTTCTTTTCCTTCTAGATACATCTCCAAAATTCTCTTTGAAATCATAAGAAAATGATTTACTATGCATTAAATTTTTTATACCAACCATTAATAATGTCAACACATTTTACACATCCCAAGAATTCAACTGTGTCGGCTGAGATTCTCAATTATTTCTCAAAATGTAAATTACTTACGCTCGTTCAATATTGTTTTCATCTCCTCGGTCATTACTGTGTATCTCGATCATCGCTAACATTTTTCTTCTCAGCAATTATCTATCACTCGACAATTACTAATGTTTGGTCAACACTAGATTTTCTCAACATATACTGGCACTCGGTCAACACTAACATCACCCGACTTAAACTAGATTTCTTCACTTTTTCTCGGTTAAGCTGATGTTTCCAATCTTTCTTCTTCACTCACCTTGTCAATATGCCAACTAATCAAGTACCTATTGAAGTATCATATAACTCAACCTTTCCTTAGGCTCTCTTGTTATCTCCTCTTTTCAAATCCTCTTCATCAATCAAAAGATATGGTACTGTAGTTTTTGATTTGAGAAGATGCGGTTAAGACATCCTGATTTGGAGAAAAGTATTTCAGAATGGTGGAATATTAAGGTGGAAGGCACTGCTATGTTCAAAGTTACTAGAAAACTTAGAAACATAAAGGAAAAAGTTAAAATATGGAACAAAGAAGTTTTTGTAGACATCTTTAAACAGAAGAATAAGGCTAAATCTGACCTTGCTGTTATTCAAGACATTATTCAGACTCATGGCCTCTCGGAGTCTCTTAAGGTAGAGGAACAAAAGGCTCTTGTCAACTACCACAATTTGATATCTAAAGAGGAGACTTATTGGCGTTAGAGATCTAGGGTGGTTTAGCTTAAGGAAGGGGATAGAAACACTAATTTTTTCCACCTTACCACTCTCAAACACAAGGCTACTAATTGAATAGCTAAAATTTCTATGGACAGGACTGAGATCCGTAAAGAAGATGAAATTAAGATAGCTGTTGTTAACTATTTTGCTACCCTTCTCACGACTGATGGTACTCTGGATAGAGGTTGTCAAGATCAATTATTGGAAGCAATTCCTAGAATTGTTAACACAAATCAAAATAGGGATCTTCAGGTGATTCCTTCTAATAAGGAGATCAAGGATGCTATCTTTTCTTTTGAAGGAGATAAGGCTCTTGGCCCGGATGGTTTCCCTATGTTTTTCTTTCAAAAATTCTAGTTTATTGTAGAGAAGGATGTTTCTAATGCCGTGAAGGAGTTTTTTGGTTGCAGGCATCTTCTCAAATAAATCAATGGAACTTTCTTAGCCTTAGTTCCTAAGATTGCTGGGACTCACTCATTTGACTAGTTTCGACCTATTATCTTATGTAACTCCTTCTATAAGATCTTTTCTAAAATTCTGACTTCCAGGCTTTTGATTATTCTACCTTTTCTGATTGCTCCTCAATAGAATGGTTTTGTTTTGGGAAGGCAGATTCTAGACTCAATGGTGTTGGTGCATGAGAATATCCATTCGGCTATTAAAGGAAAAAAACAAGGTTTTATCCTTAAACTTGATTTGGCTAAAGCCTACGACTGGGTTGACTGGAACTTTTTATGTTTGATTCTAAAACAGTTTGGTTTTAGTGAAAGGGTCATCCAAATTATCTATCAACTGATATCTACTGCCACCTTTGCTACTCTTATAAATGGATCTCCCACCAAGTTCTTCAAAAGCTCTAGAGGTCTCAGACAGGGATATCCTATATCTCCTATCCTATTTACTTTGCTGGCTGAAAGCATGGGGAGGTACTTTCAATTTTTGGTTTCTAAAGGTGTCATTCTGGGTCTCAGACCCTCATCTAGACCCTTAATTTACTCTCATGCTGAATTTGTGGATGACACCATCATGATGGGTACATATATGATCAAGGAAGCCAAAGCCTTTAAATCTGCTCTGAATATCTACACTAAAGGTATTGGTCAGCTTATTAATTGGTCTAAAAGCACTCTATTTTTCATAAACACCCTAGAGGATAGGCATCGTAAGATGGCTGGTATCCTTGAATGTAGTATAAGCTCTTTCCCCTCTTCCTATTTGGGACTGCCTTTGGGCGTTAATGTCATTGAATCTTTCTAGAATCAGATGGTGGAGAGATTTTTTAAAAAGATGGCTGGTTGGAAGGGTGCAGTTTTGTCTTAGGCTGGGAAGATTACCTTGATCAAATCTTCTCTTCAAAGTCTTATGGTGTATGCTATGAGTTTATTCAAGATGCCATCCAAATATGTAGATAAAATTGACAGTATCCTTAAACATTTCCTTTGGTCTGGGGTTGAAGAAAGAAACTATATACCTTTAATTGCCTGGGAAAGGGTGTGTAAACCAAAGTCCATGGGGGATTTGGGTCTTTGACCTATAAAGATTATGAATAAAGCTCTTTTGGCTAAGAAACTCTGGTGTATTTATGAAGACACTAAGGACTAGAATACAATATGTAAACATAAATACCTTTAGATAACCCCTCCATTGATTAGTTCCTTTCCAGATCAGAGAAAGTGGAGGGCTCTATTTTTTGGAGGAATATCAATGATGCCAGAAGTATAGCTAATAAAGGAAAGTTTTGGAGGCTGGGAAATGGATCTAGTATTAACTTTTGGAAAGATCCTTGGCTATTTGAAAAACCCCTGAATTTTATTTTTAATAATCCTTAGGATATCAACATATGTTCCTCAGCTTTTGGTCCTAGAGTGAAAGATTATTGGAGAAATAATTGCTGGGTGAAGTTGGTTGTAATCAACCCTGTCTTCCATGAAATTGATAAAGCTCTCCTGGCTCAATGCTACTATGCTAACAAGGAAGACACTCTTATATGGGGCCCCTCATCAAGTGGCAAATTTTCTATGGTGTCAGCTAGCTCTATCCAATTTGATGTGCCTGAGGAAACCCCTTTTTGGGTGAAGCTATGGAATTAGAATATTACCCCCAAAGTTGAGATCTTCTATTGGATCTTTGTTCAAAACAAAGTTCTTACTATTGAAAATCTTAGAAAAAGAGGATTTATCATGCCGAATAGGTGTTGCCTTTGCCAGGAGGCTGAGGAAGATACTAACCACCTTTTTTTTCATTGTCCTTTTTCTCAGCAAGGTTGGTATTTTTTTTTGTAGGATAGTGCCTTTTGCTGGGTTTTCCCCTCTACTATCCAGGACTTTTGCCAGCAATGGTATTATTTGGGTGATAATGCTAGGGATAAAGATAAGTGGACACTGGCTGCTCCTCATATTGCTTGGAGTATATGGAAAGAAAGAAACAACCGCATTTTTTGGGACAAAAATAGTACTCCTGCTTTGGTGTATGAGAAGGCTAATAGTGGGATGCTGGAAAACTTGAGCAGAATCACCTAGCATATTGGGAATAATAGGGTCTTTCAAAGTAAGAAGAATGATTGTGATAATAGTGTTTGGATCGCTCCCCATGATGGATGGATAAAGATTAATTTCAATGGTGTGGCTCAGGGCAATCTTGGCCCGGTGGGGTGTGGTAGTGTTATCAGGGATTGTAATGGTAACGTTATCACTGCTAATGCTATTCCTCTGGGAACTCAAAACAACCATTTAGTGGGGGATTTAGGAGCTTACTATGGGTTACAGCTTGCCAGTAGACTTAATTTTAAAAACATATGGTTGGAGGGTGATTCATTGAATATTATTAATTGCCTAAAAGGCAAGTCTCCTCCATCTTGGACAATAGATAACATTATTTCCAAAGTGAAATACATTATTGCCAAGTGTACTGGTACTTACATAACCCATGTGTACCATAAGAGTAACACCGTGGTGGACAACTTGGCTAACATTGGGGTTAAGTCTGCTGAGGTCATCACCTGGGACAACGAGGAAGATATTAGAGAGGACACCAAATCAATCATAAGGAAGGAAAGATTGGAAATTATTAATAAGACTCACCTAAGCTCTACGGATTCTGACTGCAATTATGGGAAAGTATGGAATGGGTTTTTAAGCAACATCATTACCAACAGTTCACACACTTTCTGGGTTCTACTTTCTAGTAAATCTTTTAATAGAGATTGCTATCTTGATCACCACAACTCTAATTTTACAAATAGCTCTGTGTTTCTGAACTCATCTATCATGGGGGGTGACCTGAAGCATGAAGAACTAGATAATTGTAACAAGCTTAAGGAACCTAATATGACAATGGTCTGGCATAAGCTAAAAAAAGGTGGAGTGACCCCTTACTTGGAAAAATTACATGGCTTTGATAAGGAGATCACTCAAAGATTTGTTGAAGGCTGGAAAGAAAACACTGTCACCATTAAAGGGAGAATGTTGGAGATTACTGTTGAGCTTATAGCTAAAATTATGGGGATCCCCAATGATGGACAAAATTTTTATAGGAACCGCAAGATGTCAGATATGGCAGCTAAAAAGCTCCCAAAATCTATGAAAGAAAAGGTTGATTTTGCACAAGGCAAGGTTAATGGCTACATGGAACTTGTCAAGATCAAGGAGATTTGGCACCATGTTCTATAGGTTGTGATGGAGTATTTTACCCTTGACGGTCACTTCAATCATGCCCATTCCCATCAGTTCATGTTCCTTATTCACTTTAGGTACAATGACACCATTAACATACCCTTTTATCTTTATACCTCTCTGGTTAAGAGTATAAATGAGCATAAGGGGTCTCCTAAGAAGGTTTTTAAGCATGAGGGTTTGATTCTTTTGATTTATGAGAATATTAAGAGAATCATCCCTATCCCTAGCTCTACCCCCTCCTCTAGAAATAGTAAAAAGAGCCCTAAGAATCCTAAGATAGGGTCTGTTAAGTGGAAGGCAGAGGACAATATGGGCAGTAGCTTGAAGAAAATTTTCTCGAAAGCTACAGAGGAGGAGGTTTACTTTGAGGGGTTTGAGACAGAGGATTCTGAGGATGAGGTTTCTGAAAGTGTCCAGGAGATGAAAAGCCCTAGAGAGGAGGAGGAAGAGACTGATGATTCTGAGGCTATGTTCGATCATGAAGAGCATAAGGAGGAGATTAGCAATGAGAACTTGGAGGAGGAGAACAAGGAGATGACTAGGGAGGGGGATAAGTTGAAAGATGATACTGACCTGCAGGGTACTGATGATTCCCAGAGGTGGGGGGATGAGACTGAACCTTTGTGCACTGAGGATAAGGATACTACCATGTGTAATGAGGATAAAGACATTGCTAAAGCTGAGGACCCTGACAATAATATTCAGGAGAGTATAGCTGAGGAGAAAGGTAAAGATGTGGAAGAGGCTAATTCTAAAGAAAACTGTGGTGCTTAATTCCCATAGCCTTGAAGATCTGGTTGACACTGCCATCCAGTATGCGGAGAAATAGAAGAATGATAGGGATTTTAATAAAGAGGAGGTTCCCATTCTGGATGATTTTGTCGATGGTATGAGGCATGACATGCTTATATCTCAAGATGCTGAGGACAACATTCAGGAGGGTAGTGATGATTCTAGTGAACAGAAGGCTAGAGAGTCCTCCATCAAGCTTATCTTTGAAGATTTTAATGATAAGGAAGAAGTGACTACTGGTGTTTTGCAGACTGCCAAAGCAGAGGCCCTTTATTCTTTCAAATTTAGTAAGTGGTGCTTTCATGAAATTAAAAGGCTCCATTTGAAAAGCAAAAAGCTTGAAGCTAACAATGTCATCCTCCAAGAGAAAGTGGAGTCTCTTCTCAAAGAGAGATCTTCTAATTCCCCTGCTACTAATTTGAAGGAAAGATTGGATAAAGTTGATAATACTCTTATCAACATTCTCTAGCATAGTATGGACAGTATGAAGGCTTCCAATACCAACCTCAAGGCTCTAGTTAACTTAATAGATAATGAATTAGAAGATAATACTAAGGTTAGGAGTGCTCCTTTTCTAGACAGTGGTGGCCCCAGTTCTCAGACCCATGGAAAGAAAATATCCCCTCTGATTAAGAAGAATCTAGATGAGTTGAAAAGTGTTATTGGTAGGATGGATAACATCCAGGCCAAGATGGAGAAAACACTGGATAAAAAAGCTGGGGTTCTATATGTGGATGCTTAGCCTAGTGCTCCTGCTAGTTTTTTTGTCTCTTTTGCTAGCTTTTTGGTTGGGTTTCTGCACTTTCTTCACTAGCTTTGTAGCCCCTAATATGGGAAGTTCATTGTTGTATGTCTCTTCTTATGTTGATTAAGCTTTCTTTTTCCTATCTTTTGTTCCTTAAGCTGTAAAGGGTTTCGGGTCCCTTCAAAACCTATTTTTTCCAGTAATTAGAACAATATCCCTCTTTGGCATTGATGACAACACCACATGAATATCATATGATTCACCAAACAATCCAAAAATCTCTATGAAATAGATCTACATTAATATCCTTAGCTTCATTATGATTCTCATCCAACACATCCAAGTACCATCTCCCTCTTGGATAGATTTAGCTTTGCCTGTATCTGTCTCTCTGAATCTCTCCCTCTTTTCTTAGGGCCATTTACTTTTCTATATTTCTTCCTATGGTTCATTTAATCTCTCCCTCTTTGACAACAATGCCAAAGAATCTTGTAGCTCTTACATATTTACCATGTAGATGTCTTCATGTTAGCTTTGTATGTTGTATACTCCCTCCATCATCTTTCTTATGACTAATCAGCATCTTTGCTTTATTTCTCACAACTCTAGGAAACTCCTAAAGTGTAACCTCTTCTGCATCAATTTGTCAGATAATCTGATTAGCACATTTGATGTAGTGCTCCTATATGCTTCTAGGTAGCCTCAGTTAGGGGAATCACCCCTAATTTACCTCTAAGGTATTCATGAGCATCTTTAGGTAATGCTTTTGTGAATATATCTGCTAATTGTTCCTTTGTATTCACATATTCCAATCTCACTTTTTTTTTCTTGAACCAACTCTCTCAAGTAATGATACTTGATAGAAATATGCTTAGTCTTAGTGTGCATAACATGATTCTTTGATATGTTAATTGCACTTGTGTTATCACAAAAAATAACAACTGACTCAGTGATTTTATCCTTCATACCTTTTAGCAATTGCTTTATCCACACTAAATTTGAACAATTCACTGCTATTGCTACATACTCATCTTCTGTTGTAGATTGGGGAATACAGTTCTATTTCTTACTTGTCCAAGAGACTAATCTCTTTCCTAGAAAGAATGCACCACCACTTGTACTCTTTCTATCATCAACATTTCTAGCCCAATCTGCATCAGTGTAAACTTTCAGTTCAAAATTGTCATTCTTCTTGTAATACAATCCATAGTTCTCTATTCCTTCAAGATATCTCAATATAGTTTTCAGTGCCATCATGTGACTTTCTTTAGGATTGGTAGAAAATATGGAAACAATCCCAACTGCAAGGGTAATATCCGGTCTACTATGAACAAAATATTGTAGCTTTCCAATCATGGATCTATACAAGGTTTGATTCACTTCAGTTGTATCATCAGTTTTAGATAGCTTTTGTCTAGTAGCCATAGGTGTACTTACTGGTCTGGAATATTCCATACCAAAAGTTTTTAGTGTCTCCTTGACATATTTAGATTGAGTAATATAGATACCTTTCTTCATCTGATAGACTTGCAAACCAACAAAGAATTTGATATCACCAAACATAAACATTTTAAATTCAGTTTGCATCTCATTTGAAAATTTTTTACATAGGGCATCTTTTCCTCCAAATATGATATCATCAACAAATATTTCAGCTAAAAAAATTCCTTTACCTTTTTTAGTCTTCATATATAGATTTCTGTTGTCATTTATCCTTACAAATCTAATTTTTATCAGATAGTTGTGTAGTCTTTCATACCATTCTTTGGGGGCTTGTTTCAATCCATACAATGCCTTGTGTATCTTGCAAAACATATTCTTCTTGCTTGGATCAACAAATCCTTCTAGCTGATCAATGTATACTTCTTCTTCTAATATCCCATTTAGAAATGTAGACTTAACATCCATTTGATATACTTTGAATCCTTTATAAGCTGCATAAGCAAGTAGAGTCCTCACTCCTTCCAATATTGCAATAGGGGAAAATGTCTCCCCATAGTCAATTCCTTCTTCTTGTGCATACCCCTTACATACCAATATGGCTTTGTTTCTAGTAACTTCTCCATGTTCATTGAGCTTATTTCTGAATACCCATTTTGTTCCAATAACATTCTTGTCTTCTAGTCTCGGCATTAGAGTCTAGGTTTTATTCTTTTCTATCTGCTATATTTCTTCATTCATGGCTTGTATCTAGTCTTCATTCTCTAAAGCATATTTCACTATTTTAGGCTCAAACTCACATAGTAAGCATGTATGATCTTTCAATTTACTTCTTGTCATGACTCCAGATTCTTTATCTCCAATAATTTATTTAGGCTTATGATGTCTTCTCGCATACTGTGCCAAAGTAGGTTCAGATTTCCTTTTTCCTTGGTTTTAAACTTCAGGTTCATCTTGTAAATTCTTTGCCTCTTCTTCTGATTTCTTGGCAACATCCTCCTGATGCTCAAAAGTATCTTGATGTGGCTCGATAGACTCATGCAATTCCTTGGCATCTAGTTTAGGTGCACTGCTAGCCTCTCCTTCTTCCATGTATATAAAAGATCTGTAATCTTCAGGCTCTTTCTTGCACTCAAATTCATTCTTTTCTACATATTAATCAACTCTAACATTTGCACTTTCCACAATTTTATTAGTGTTAGAATTCAAACACTTGTAAGATTTTCTCTTAGTGGAATAATAGGAATATGCCTTCATCACTTTTAGCATCAAATTTTCCATTTCTATTTTCTTTTAGTATATAACATTTACTCCCAAAGACTCTAAAATATTTCACATTAGGTGCATAACCATGCCATAACTCAAAAGGTGTAGCATTTGTACCTTTCTTGATTTGAACTCAGTTCAAGGTATAAACAACTGTACTTATAGATTCTTTCTAGAATTTTTGTGCAACATTCTTCTCAATCATCAGTGTTCTAGCACAATCCATAATTGATCTATTTCTCCTTTCTACTATACCATTATGTGGTAGCATCATAGGTGCAGACATCTATCTCTTTATTCCTCTATCATTACAGAACAAATTGAACTCATTTGATATAAACTCTCCTCCTTTGTCAGATCTCAAATATTTCAATATTTTACCAGTTTCTTTTTCAACTTTTGCCAAATACGACTTAAACAACTGAAATGCATCATATTTCTCTTTCAAAAACATTACAGTCATCATTCTAGAATAGTCATCAACAAACATAATAAAATACTTATCACCACAATAACTTTGTACACCCATAGGTCCACAAAGGTCAATATGAACCAATTCCAGAATATTGTCAGAAGTATATGTCTTGCTCTTAAAACTAGACTTTGTCATTTTTCCCAATTGACACTGTTTACACATCACATTATCAAGTTTCTTAACTCTTGGCAAACCTCCAACTTTCTTCAACTTACTGATATTTACCAAATTGTCAAAGTTTACATGACACAACCTCTTATGCCATAACCATACATCACCATATTGTACAAACAAACATGTTTCTTCAGATAGGTCTAGATAGAACAAGTTACCTCTTGTCTATTCTCCACTTCCAATTAGTTCACCAGTGGCATCAAATATTTTAGCCTTTCTATTCTAAAATTCAACTTGGTAACCAGTACTGTTCAACTATGCTACACTCAACAAATTATAGTTAAGACCTTCAACCCAATAATCATTATCAAATCTGATCTTATCAGTTAATCTTATTGATCTTTTTCCTTTCACAGTACATGGTGCATCATTACCAAACTTAACACTTCTACCTTTGTAATGATTAAGGATTTTAAACTTACTTTTATCACCAGTCATGTGATGTGAACAACCACTATCAATAATCCATTTATCACCTTTACTAACATATGGAATAAGTGCAATTTTCTCATCTTCATCAAAATCATCTTTCATAGCAACATAAGCAACTTCCATTTCACATTCATCAGATTCACTAGTTTCACTAGTTTCACTAGTTTCACTGTCAGTTTCCTCTTAAACAATATAGAAAGATTTCTTACCTTTGGCTTTGTAGTCTCTGTACCTTTGGTGATCTCTATCATTTCTCTTATCTTTGTACTTATTTTCCCTTTTCTCATCTTTGTCAGTCCTATCAGGGCATCTTGCTATAATATGGCCAACTTTGTTACATGAAAAATAGATAATAGGAAGTTTACCGTTATATTTCCCTTTCCTGTCTTAAGCCTTCTAGCCATAAGTTCCTCAAGATCATCTAGATCATCATCAAAAGTTTCATTGTCACTGTTGTTGTTGCTGTCACTACTCTCACATCTTTCTTTACCCTTCTTAGGCTTATGAAGAACCATTTGAGACTTGAATGCAAATTTAACATTATGAAAAATGAAGTTATCATAATTAGACAACTCAAAAGAAGTAAGATTTCCAACAACACTTTCCAAAGTTAGGACATTACTAGGGTTACATCTTGATTCTTGTATTGCATAAATTATGATAGCATAGATATGAAGCAAGGTTCTCAATAATTTACTAATAACAATCTCATCATCAATGTTTCCATTAGCTCCTCTAATAGCATTCACTACTTCCTTAATTCTACCACAATACTGAGCAATATTCTCACCATCTTGCTTTCATTTCATCAAAATTACCTCTTAGGCTTTCAAATTTGGCTCTTAGTACATTTGTGTCCCACCATAGATAGATTCTAGAGTGTCCCACATTTGATTTTCATTATTAAAATCCTTATGTCTTAAAATTCAAGATAGCTTAGGGAAGATGCAATCTCCAACATTGCCTGATTGTGTTCTTGTTTTGCTTTCATCTCCTTAGTAGTCAAATGTGCAATAGGTATTACATACTCATTTTCCATAGTATTTTGCCGAATCACCAATACCTGCTAGATGCAATTTCATCAAACTCTGACATGCAGGGAAGTTCTCCTTGTTCAACTTTGATACCTCCTTTTTGTACATCTTGATCATTAGCTTCAAGTACCTTCAAAATTTTTCTCTACAAGCACCAAAAAATCTGATACCCATTGTTAGAATGATTTTAGAAGAAGTGAAAGGGGGGTTGAATCAGTTATTCTCAGGTCTAGATGTACCAATTCAACTTTATATATCTTTAACAATCTTAGATCTAATCAGCTTTCAACTTGGTCTCCATAGCATATACCAATAACATAAAACTTGCAGTCCACTTTCCTAAAGTAAATAATTTATAGAATATAAAAATTTCAACATCATCCACATCAAAATAACATTCACACAAGTATAACACTAGGATTTATAGTGGAAACCCAATTTGGGAAAAACCACTTGTAACATGCTACTGATTTTGATGCAGGAGCATCCTAGGTGTAAGGGCAATCTTGCATCACCCAAAAATACTTCTATTTTTGTATTCAATAAGGGCTATCTTGTGCAGAGCTGCTATTTATGGAAACTTGCTATTTTTAGTAAGTTGGCCTTACGATCTCGGAATATTTTGATTTTACATGTGGAGGTTCATCTCAGTCATATCAGCCTGCCAGCAAAGTTTCATGGCTAGATCAGGTCTAGTTTTGAAGATATTAAAGATTTTCGGTATTGGCAGTAGGGTACAGAAACTTTGAACTCAGTTTTGAAGGCTTTAGAGGTCTCAGATGAGGTCAAAAAATTGGGTGACAAGCACCTTGTGCTAGTCAAGCCTGTAGAGCACTTCGTGGCATTTTTGAAATGGGGTTATAATAGTCAATCGGGTCAACTGGTGATGACTTATGGTCTCCGAAAGTCAGGCCACCTGAAATGGCGGGAAATAATTTTCCTTCAAAATTTTTGTTTGGGTTTCAAAAATTATTTTGAGCTGACATTGATGTAATAAATTGAAAAATAAAATAATTCTAAGTTGGGTCGGCCCTTAGGGCTAAATTTCTGGAACCTTCTCGAGGGGTGGAAATTGCCTATATAAAGAAGGCCCATAGTGTTGTCTAGGGCAGTTCTGGGTAGTAGATCTGGGTATTGATTCGAGGATTGTTTCCTATAGAATATTGTAAGGGAATGCCCATGTGGCTTTGCATATTGTAATTCTGAAAGTTTGTAATTCCACATTTGTGGAGATAATAAGAAGCCAATTTTCTGTTCTTGCATATTATTGTTGCTGTTTCTCTATTTCTGTTATGTTTTTGTGGTACTAAGGGGAGCACCCTTCATCAAGTGGTATCAAAGCAGGAGTTCTTGAGTGTGTAAATAGATCACTGACTATGAGGCAGTTTGCACTAGGACAGTGGTTAGGGTTTCAGCACGCATCACGAAAATGCCTCCACGAAGAGAACATGGCAGAAGAGCTGGTGTTGTGACACCTGAGGTTAGAGAGCTGCAGAGACAAGTGCGAGCATTGCAAGAAGAGATTCGTAGAGGAATGAATCTTAATGTCAGAGACGAAAGTGAGGATGAAGCCGAAGAAGAATATCAAGAAGGAGAAGCTGAAGTTGTGAATCAGGAGGAAGAAAGACTTTTTTGGGTGATTTCCAAGATTGGGAAAAGACCTAAGATTGAGGTTCCTACATTTTCTAGAAATCTTAACCCAGAGGAATTGATCAACTGGATCAATGAATGTGAGGAATATTTTGAGTATGAAGATGTTGAGGATCCTGATAGGGTCAAATTTGTGAAAGCCAGACTGAAAGGTCATGTGAAGATCTAGTGGCAAGAGATTCAATTGGAGTGAAATAGAAGAGGGAAAGATAAAATCACAAGATGGGATCGGATGGTGGATAAATTGAAGTGACAGTTCATTCCTGTTGATTATGAGCTTGACCTACTAAAGAAAATGCAAAGTTTGAAGCAAGCAGGAAGATCTGTTCAAGAGTATATAGAGGAGTTCTATTGACTCCTCATCAGAACAGGCCATGCGAAAGTTGATAAGGAGAAAGTTTCCCGATACCTTAATGGGTTAAGGCCAAGTATTCAGGAGGAGTTGAATCTGGTTCGAATGAACAGTATTGAGGAGGCATACCAGTTTTCCCTAAAAGTAGAGGAAAAGCTAAACAAGAAGTTTGAGAGCAGACAAAATGGAAGAGGTCATGGTGGAAGATTTGGTGGATGGTCATATGGTGGCCAAAATGAAGATCCGAAAAAGAAGGATGAGGCCAGTAGCAGCCAGAATCAGAGAGGAAACAATTCCAATCGTTTCCAAGATCAGAATAATAGAGATCAAAGAGGAAGAGGAAGAGGACAAGGATCTGGAAGAGGAGGCTTCCATGGAACATGTTTTCACTGTGGAGAAGAAAGTCATAGGGCATTTGAATGTCCTCAGCACCAAGGTAGAATAGACAGGAGAAATGAAGGCCAGGCCAGAGTTGCACATGTAGATGAAGATGCCAGATCATCAAATTTTGAAGATGTTGAAAGAGGAGAAACACTAATTAACAGAAGAGTCCTGCTGAGTGGTGAGAATGAACCTAAACAAAGGAGGAGCTTGTTTCACACTAGATGCAAGTGTGAAGGTAAATGCTGTGATGTGATTATCGATAGTGGAAGCACTGACAATTTGGTGTCAGAAGAGATGGTGAAAAAGTTGAAGCTCAAGAGATAGAAATAGTCACATCCATATCTGATTGTCTGGGTGTAGGATGACCACAAGGTCATGGTCAGTGAACAGTGCCTAGTAAAGTTCAAGATCGGCGGGTACGAAGATGAGGTACTATGTGATATAATATCTATGGATGCATGTCATATGTTGTTGGGTAGATCGTGGTAGTTTGACAGATGTGCTGTACACGATGGTCATGCGAATACCTATTCCCTGACAAAGGATGGAGTGTGACATAAGCTAAAGCCATTAAAGGAGACCGAAGAAAAGGTATGTGGTAATGCAAGAATAAATTTTGTTGATGGAAGAAAATTCCTAGATGGTATGAGGCATGAGCATGTGTGTTTTGCTTTAATTTCAAAAGCTGGTAAAGAGGAAGTAGAGGATGTACCTGTAGAGGTTGTAGATTTGTTGAATGAGTTTCAGGATATTGTATCTGATAATGTACCTGATGGATTACCACCGGTAAGGAAGATCAGTCATTAGATGGATTTGATTCCAAGAGCCAGTTTGCCAAACAAGGCAGCACATAGAATGACACCAGCAAAAAGTGAAGAGTTGAATAGACAAGTACATGAGTTATTGCAGAAGGGGTTGATTCAAGAGAGTCTAAGTCCCTGTGCTGTACCAGCGGTATTAGCACCAAAGAAGAATGGAGAATGGAGGATGTGTACAGATTCCAGAGCAAGAAACAAGATCACAATCAAGTATAGGTTTCCATTGCCACGAATGGATGATATTATGGACTGTTTGAGTGGAGCTGTGTATTTCTCAAAGATAGATCTGAAGAGTGGATATCACCAGATTCAGATCAGAGAAGGAGATGAATGGAAGACTGCCTTCAAGACAAAGGAAGGATTGTATGAGTGGTTAATCATGCCTTTTGGGCTAACCAATGCACCAAGCACTTTCATGCGGCTCATGAATGAGGTTCTAAAGGAATTTCTGGGTAAGTTTGTCATTGTTTACCTAGATGATATTTTCATCTTTAGCAAGACATTGGAGGAGCATATGATGCATATTCGTATGGTGTTTGAGAAGCTAAGAGATGAGAAATTGTTGATTAATTTGAAGAAGTGTAGTTTTGTGAAGAAAGAGTTAGTGTATTTGGGATTTGTAGTTTTAGCAAAAGGTCTAAAAATGGACCCAGAGAAGGTACATGCTATCCTTGAATGGCTTACTCCAAGGAGTGCTACTGAGGTAAGATCTTTTCATGGTTTGACTAGCTTTTACAGAAAGTTTATCAGAAATTTTAGCAGTATTTGTGGTCCCTTGACTAAAACAATGAGAGGAGATAGAAAAGAATTTAAGTGGACTAATGGGGCAGAAAAGAGTTATCAATTGTTGAAACAAAAAGTTACAAAACAACCTATTTTAGGACTTCCAAATTTTAATAAGGTGTTTCAAGTAGATTGTGATGCTAGTGGTACTGCAATAGGAGCTGTTATGAGCCAAGAAGGTAAACCGGTTGCTTATTTCAGTGAGAAGTTAAATGATGCCAAGAGGAAGTATTCTATTTATGATCAGGAATTTTATGCTATAGTTCAAGCATTGAAGAAGTGGAGACACTATCTGCTTCCTAAGGAGTTTGTTTTGTATACTGATCATCAAGCTTTGCAATATTTGAATAGTCAAGGAAAGTTTAATCAGAGGCATTTGAAATGGGTTGAGTTTTTGCAGAGTTATACATTTGTTTTGAAACACAGAAGTGGAAAGTCTAACAGGGTTGCAGATGCTCTTAGCAGAAGGCAACTATTGTTGACAGAGATGCAGATTGAGGTGGTTGGGTTCAAGGAACTCAAGAATTTGTATCCAGAGGATCCTAATTTTGGTGGAGCTTGGAAAGCTTGTAAAGAACCTATTACTCTAGATAGGACGAAATGACTAGATTTTATCATCCAAGATGATATGCTATTCAAAGGGAGTCAGTTGTGTATTCCACGAAGTTCTATGAGTGAGAATCTCATCAAAGAGAAACATAGTGGAGGATTGGCTGGACATTTTGGTCATGATAAAACCCTTTCTTTGGTTGGTGAGAATTGTTATTGGTCACAGTTGTAGCAAGATGTGAAGAAGTTTGTACAGAGTTGCAGAGTATGTCAGATGGCAAAGGGAGTGAAGCAGAATACAGGGTTATATCAGCCATTACCTGTACCAGAGAAGCCTTGGGAGGATATTAGTATGGACTTTGTTCTTGGTTTACCGAGGACTCAGCGGGGACACGATTCAATTTTTGTAGTAGTTGACATATTTTCAAAGATGAAATATTTCATTCCCTGCAAGAAGACTAATGATGTTGTTCATATAGCAAAATTGTTTTTTAGAGAAGTAGTGAGACTACATGGTTTGCCAAAGACCATAGTTTCAGATAAAGACACTAAGTTTGTTGGATATTTCTGGCATACATTGTGGAAGAAGTTGAAGACAACTTTGAAGTTCAGTTCATCACATCATCCATAGACTGATGGATAGACAGAGGTGGTGAATAGAAGTTTGGGAAATTTGCTGAGATGTTTGGTTGGAGATAAGCCAACAGGATGGCATTTGATTTTACCACAGACAGAATTTGTATACAATAATTCTATCAACAGGAGCACTGGTAAATCACAATTCCAAATTGTATATGAAAGTAGTCCAAGAAATGCATTTGAGTTGAGAAAGATAGATAAAGGAGAAATAAGTAGTGCTGAAGCTAAGGATTTTGCAGAACACTTGAAGAACATCCATGAGGAGGTGAGGAAGCACATTACCAAGATGAATGGGCAGTATAAGACTAAGGCAGATGAGAAAAGGAGGCATAAGGAATTTCAAGTTGGGGATGAAGTCATGGTTCATTTGCAGAAGGAGCGATTTCCAGTTGGGACATATAACAAGTTGAAAATGAAGAAGTTTGGACCATGTACGATACTGAAGAAGCATGATTCAGGAAATGCATATGAGGTAGAATTGCCTACTGAGCTGAATATTTCACCAGTGTTTAACATTTCAGATTTGATAGAGTATCATGAAGGAGGTGTTGAAGATGAGGTTACAGCAACACAGTGGAGTATTCCAGCAACCAGTTTAGATATCAAGGAGATTGATGACATACTAGACAGTCGTGTTGGCAGAAGCACAAGGAACAGGATATATGAAGAGTATTTGGTCAAATGGAAAGGACGGCCTGTAGAAGATTCATCATGGCTAACAAAGGAGGAGGTTAACCATCTTGGTTTTCCTCTGCACATCTGAGTCGTGATAGGGTCACTTCTCAAATAACCCTGGGTGTCTGATGCAGGAGCATCCTGGGTGTAAGGGAAATCTTGCATCACCCAAAAATACTTCTATTTTTGTATTCAATAAGGGCTATCTTGTGCAGAGCTGCTATTTATGGAAACTTGCTATTTTTAGTAAGTTGGCCTTATGATCTTAGAATGTTCTGATTTTACATGTGGAGGTTCATCTTAGTCATATCAGGCTGCAAACAAAGTTTCATGGCTAGATCAGGTCTAGTTTTGAAGATATTGAAGATTTTCGATATTGGCAGCAGGGTACAGAAACTTTGAACTCAGTTTTGAAGGCTTTAGAGGTCCTGGATGAGGTCAAAAAATTGGGTGACGAGTGCTTTGTGCCGGTCAAGCCTGTAGAGCACTTCGTGGCATTTTTGAAATGGGGTTATAATAGTCAATCGGGTCAACTGGTGATGATTTATGGTCTTCGAAAGTTAGGCCACCTGAAATGGCGGGAAATAATTTTCCTTCAAAATTTTTGTTCGGGTTTCGAAAGTTATTTTGAGCCGACTTTGATGTAATAAATTGAAAAATAAAATAATTCTAAGTTGGGTCAGTCCTTAGGGCTAAATTTTTGGAACCTTCTCGGGCGGTGGAAATTGCCTATATAAAGAAGGCCCGTAGTGTTGTCTAGGGCAGTTCTGGGTAGTAGATCTAGGTATTAATTCGAGGATTGTTTCCTACAGAATATTGTAAGGGAATGCCCATGTGGCTTTGCATATTATAATTCTGAAAGTTTGTAATTCCACATTTGTGGAGATAATAAGAAGCCAATTTTCTGTTCTTGCATATTATTGTTGCTGTTTCTCTATTTCTGTTATGTGTTTGTGGTACTAAGGGGAGCACCCTTCATCAGATTTTCACTCTTCTGAAGTGAGCTCTGTGAGAAGCCAACCCGGTTAAAGGTTTATAATACACACTATTAGGTGTGACCTGGTTAAAGGATTTAATCACCCTATTAAGAGTGGCCTTGTTAGAGGGCTTAATAACATTCCATCAGAATGTCACCTCGATTAAAGGATTTATATAAAATGACTGTTAGGTCAACCTTGATTAAAAGATTTAGACTGATATAATGGTTAGAAAGTAACAATAGGTTTTGATATGAAAATATACAACTCACTTTGCAAATATAGATCGACTTCACACATATGCTGATTTACTAACTGACCTTCATTTTCATCTCCATCTCTGATCTACTCAAAATTCTCTTCAAGAAATCACAATTCTATTCAGCTCCTTCACAACTTTACCTTCAACCTTCTACTTAGACTTATCAGTCAATAACATGAACCTCTTCTCTCTTGTTATGTAACCTCACAATTAGATTAATCTTATACCTCCTTGATTAGGTAGATTGATCTTTTGCTACTTAATCTCTTCCGTAGATCTTAGGTTTAGGTCAGATTCATCGAATCCTTCCATCATTATGTTCTCCTTCTTTTCCTTCTAGATACATCTCTAAACTTCTCTTTGAAATCATAAGAAAATGATTTACCATGCATTAATTTTTTTATGCCATCCATTAATAATGTCAACACATTTTACATATCCCAATAATTCAACTATGTCGGCTAGGATTCTCAATTATTTCTCAAAATGTACATTACTGACACTCGGTCAATACTGTGTTCATCTCCTCGGTCATTACTGTGTATCTCGGTCATCACTAACATTTTTCTTCTCAAAAATTATCTTTCACTTGACAATTACAGATGTTCAATCAACACTAGATTTGATTGACATATACTGGCACTCGATCGACACTAACATCACTAAGCTTAAACTAGATTTCTTCACTTTTTCTTGGTTAAGCCTATGTTTCCAATCTTTCTTCTTCACTTTGTGTTAAAGATAAACAACACATTACCTTGTCAATATGCCAACTAATCAAGTACCCATTGAAGTATCATGTAACTCAACCTTTCCTTAGGTTCTCTTGTTATCTCCTCTTTTCAAATACTCTTCATCAATCAAAGGATATGGTACTCTCTTAGATAGAAACTATCTTATCAGTTAAGGTATGACATCAATGATAATATAATAATTATTTCAATTGTAGTTTCCAACAACATTCTCCCATTTTTATCTTTGATAACTACCCATGGTTGATATTGGCACAATTCTCTTTCCTAGATGATTAGTTGAAAGTACTGGCTTTGTCACCATATCTCTCTTGTATACCGGCCAAGCTGTTTAACTTTAGGGCAAGACTACTAGTAACAACCTCTATTAGTATACATATTAATGGTGATATAACCAAATATTTTTAATTGGCATGAAACTTGTTGCATTCCTTAAATATAAAAGGAATTCCAAGGCCATAAAAAAGGGGTTTCTGGTTTTAGAAATTCTCTTTAGCTCGTAACTAGGATAGTGTTTAGTTTTAGGTTGCTTGAGGTGAATGCAATTATGAGATAGTGTAATCTCATGATCAGTGTTAACGGGTTTGTGAAATTATAAATGCTAATGTCATAAAGTTTCCTCCATCTTTTCATACTTTAAATCATATGAATTCAATACATTAAAGATGGTCAACTTTGTCTCTGTAATTTTCTTATGGGCGTGTTATTGTTTCATGGGCCTCTCTTAAGGAGAGAGTTAAATTTATTTATGTAGATAACAATGATTATTTTTGTGTGAAATGTATTGTTGAAGTGGAAATTTATGATAACATGAGTGTGCTTGTTAATGTTAAGCATTAATATTTTCAAAACCCACTGGTTAAGTTTCATCTGTTCATAGAATCTCTATCATGGCTTTACTTTCACTCTGTAGCCTAAGATTGGACACTGGATTGTTTAGAGCCCTAGAGGGTTTTTAGATTTAAAACCATATGAGTCAAATCTACTATTCCTTTCTACTCTTTTCTTTTTTAATTTAATTTATCTGTGTTCTTGTATCTCCATGGTCCTTAGAAAAATATCAAGGATGCATTTAAAAGTATCCATAAAAAACTCCTACATGATTTTGAGGAGATATATAATTTATGTATTCTCAATGTTTGTTAAATAAAATGGGATTACTTGTTTAAGTGATGAAATAAAATCCCCATCTACATAAAATATGAGAATTATCCACATTTAAAGGTCTGTAGTTGGCCATTAGAATGAATACGTCATATGTACATACTTAGAATAAGGAATACCCTTGTGAGTTTGGTGGAGCTCTAAGTGAAGAAGGTTGTCCAAGCTTCTTCCAAAATAATCCCAAACATACTACTCATTTACACCTTTTCTAACCTTTTGAAAACTAAAAATCTATTATTTTCCTCTTCTTTTTCTATCATTCCCTGGTCATCTTAAATCCTCAATTACAAGAAATTTCTACGATACAATTATTGTGAGACATATGTATTACACTACCACTCCTACATCCCTGCAACCCCCTACTAAAAAGGCATAAGACCAATGTAGGATTTGAGCAATACAAATCCACAAAACTCGAAGATCACCTACATACAAAAACCTGTAACAAGGAAGTAGAGACAAGAAGAGGGCAAGGGTTTGACTCAAAAAATGAAGAAGAAAATATTCTCAATTAATGAATAAATTAAATGTACAATGGATCATCCATATAAAGGAGATTGAAAGCCTTGAAAGGCAAACCCTAGTGCATGTAATAATTAGTTAAATTATTACAAGACTAATGCATGCAAGTTTATATTAAAAACAACTAGTGCATTAGTTTAAAACAACTAGTTCACGCATGTTTAAATATAAACAACTAAAGCAAAAGAGTTGACATCTTAAGAAGGGAGTAAATTTAATTAACATAATTAATATTTTACTCTAACACCCCCCCTTAAGATGAGCAACAATGCAGCCACAAACAATGCAAGAAGAAAGAAAAGGAAACTATAGTGCTGAAAGAAAAAAATAGGTACTGACAACATGGCCTAATGAGGTACCCAACACAAAAGAGAGTCTCTATAAAGTGGAGAAATAGAGAAAACCACATGGGAAAAACTCTACTCCAAAAAGAAACAAAGACTAATCTGAAGGACTAAAGAAGCCTCCAAAACTAGGAATGTTCCAAAAAATAGGAACAAGAATGAACATGTAGAACATCACTAAAGCAAGAAGATGCAAACTCTGTCAAGAAGTAACTGCTGATCTGAAGATCCTCCACTGAAATAGAGCATGACCAAGTAGAGAAGACTATAATCTGTATGAGTGCCCTCAAATGACACTACTCGAATCAAGAGGCAAACAAAGGCAAACAAATGAACTTGAAGATACAGATGGTATAAAAGACCAAAGCTTGAAGAGCTGATCAATGAAAGGTGGAAGAGTGCCTCTAAAAATAGGAAAGAAAGAGTGTCTATATGGTAAATGATTCATCTCACCAAAATGCATAGGTACCCAACCACTACATCCACCTAGTACATAGGAACAAATACTAAATACATAGCTCACACTATCAAACCAAGGAAGTAGAAGAATGATCGGTAGAAACCCCCCATAATGCTGACAAGGGAGAGGTGACAGGTACACTGAAAATAGTGCCAATAAGAATTGCATCATGAAGAACTAGGAACATTGAAGGTGCAATGAAAGTATAAACACAAATAAAGATACCCTGAGGCTAATGTCATGGAAGGAACACTCACTTGAAAAAGGTAGATGGAAAACAAGGGCAAACATCAAACCCCCCATGGCACTTTATAATGGAGTGCAAGTACAAAGAGCATGAACCATTGCAAGATCCCATAGATGCAATAAAATGGCACTTTATCTAAGTGCATGTGCATAAAAGAATGTTACAAAAGTGAAGTATACATTGCTCAAATATGAGTGAAGGATGCTGAAACAAAATAACAACCTAAGATGAGCCATCCCTTAAAGGGAAAAGATCCCAGGACCTGAAACAACCAAGATATCCACTAGATTGCAAAAATGCAAGAATTTGAATAAAATAAACCTAGAGCAAAATCTAGAAAAATGACTCCCAACAATGAAAAGCTCTCTGAACAAGCTTTCCAATGATATATCATTTTCCAAAAACAGAGTTTGAATACGCAAGATAGAGTTCCTGGAGTGCAAAACTGAACACCTGGCTTTGACAATTAAAAAAAAATATCAAAAAAAAAATCATAAATTCAAACCTCTAGATCTGGATAGAGCTTGGAACCATCTTTTTGAGGATATCTCATTTTCCTGATTTCGACACCGTATGCTCAAGCTATGAGCAAAAAGCCACTAAGTGCTCTAAAGGGCCCAAAATGGTGTCTAGATGTACTGACGTCAGCACTTCACGGGCTTAAAATTGATGGCCAAATGATCGTCGCAACATACAAGCCCATTGGGGCTAAAATTTTGGGCCCCTGGTCGCTATATGGCTAGGGGATAGATTGCATTCATGTGGCTTAAATTTGATGGCCAAATGGCCGTCACCGACACCAAAAGCAAAATCGCATGCGTGCCTTAGGATTTGTGCCAAACCTTTCAGATTTTGCCTTGATTTGTGTGCCAATTTTTTTGGTCTTAATTTTCATGCTAGATAGCTAATTTTTTTTGCCTCAATTTACGTGCCAAAACTAGAGAATTTTACCTCAAGAAGCGTGCCAGTCCATACAAATTCTACCTTAGGAAGTGTGCTAAGTTGTCTGGTACCAAAAAAAGCACCAAAATGCAAAGTTGTCCAAATTTGATGAGTTTTATATCAAAAAAGGGGTTTTTGGGCATTGTGAGCTCAACAGTGAGGTCCGTTTGAGCTCAAAGTGCACCAAAATTCAGGGACCCCCTAATTTCAATAAAAAAACAAAAAAAACATGCCCTAATCTGAAACAGATGAATTTCTAATCTTCGAATCCTTCAAACATGAACAAGCTATAGTAGATTAGGCTCTGATACCATGTAGGATTTGAGCAATACAAATCCACAAAACTCGAAGATCACTTGCATACAAAAACCTGTTACAAGGAAGTAGAGACAAGAAGAGGGCAAAGGTTTGAATCCAAAAGTGAAGAAGAAAATATCCTCAATTAATGAATAAATTAAATGTACAACAGATCATCCATATAAAGGAGATCAAAAGCCTTGAAAGGTAAACCCTAGTGCATGTAATAATTAGTTAAATTATTACAAGACTAATGCATGCAAGTTTATATTTAAAACAGCTAGTGCATCAGTTTAAAATAACTAGTGCATGCGTGTTTAAATATAAAAAATTAAAGAAAAAGAGTTGACATCTTAAGAAAGGAGTAAAGTTAATTAACATAATTAATACTTTACTCTAACAACCAATATCTAATGGAGCCTACTTTTTTAAATAAACCAAATAAACACTAAATGACACCCTTCGATCAACCTCATGGGTTCAGTATAAACATAGTGTCCCTACCTAGTAGATTGTATGGGGCGAAGGATTATTATTGTTTTCAATAATCCTTAGTGTTTTCTTAAGGTCACATAAGGTCCTAAGAACATTTACAATTAGTTCAAATATTTTTCTAAGGCAATTGAGACCATTTGACTCGTGTAGACCTATAAGGTCATGATTGAGTCAAAATGGTCAAACCACTCAAAGTGTGTTCAAAATAAATGTGATGTAATTGGACTCATATTTTCCATTTTTTCATGTATTAGGGATATACATCAATTTTTGAATTATTTTTTAAGTGGGGAAAAAAGTTGTAAAAAGTTGCATTGACAACTTTTGCAACTTTCTACTGCAAAAGTGCAATTTTCAAATCCCAACAGTCACCCATTCAAAAATTAGTAGGGGACCCTTTGGGATAGACTAATTTATGTTTATAAGGCTTCTTATGGTTGACACATAGGTTGTTGTTAAGATTTGAAGAAGTTGAATATAAATTTTTTTATGTTTCTCTACTTTGAAGAGGGTAGAATCTAGTTTGATATGCAATTGGTTTGAATGTTTTTCATTAAAGTTTGTAAGAGTTATCATCATTTTTGTCAAGGTGGGTATGAAAACCTCACTAAATAGGGCTTGAATTTTAAATGTTTGTAAGAATCCATTCCACCATAGGAAAAATATAAATCCTAGTGCAATTGTAGTGCTCAGGGTCCCTTTGAAATGCATCTAGTTATGAGCAAGAGGTGGAGTTGGGAGATAGAATCAAAGCCCTAAGCCTGATGTTTGCTATGTGACAAGCTTGTTTCCATGACCGTGAATGCAAATTTGGAGTATGAGACAAATTTGAGGGGTGTAGGTGCCTAAAACATGTGGAATATTTATTTTCATGTTGAATGTCATCTATTTGTGGTATTGGTCAAGGAATTGAGAGTTTATTGAGTTTTTTATTGTGTCCTCATCTTTGGAATAAGTCCTCTACATCAGAAATAGAATGGAATAAGAAGGAAATTGAGCACTTGATACATCAAATGAAATATTATATGGATACAAGGTATGACATAGGTAATTTCATGAAATAATGTAACAATTAAGTGGGATCTATGGCCAATAGGGAAGCACTTTAGATCTCATTGTACACATCAATAAAAAAATCAACAGAAGAAATGAAAATTGAAATATTAACACAACACTATCCAACTAAATTATTGAAATTCAACTATTGATACCTCTCTCTCCATCCAAATTACAAAATCGGTCCAATTTTTGCTTTGTAACATTTCCTTTTCAAATGACGTTGGATGTTGGCCATATTTATGCTCTTGTCAAAACATGGCACATGGACTAGTTAAAATAATTAATATAAAATCATTTTATTTTTTCTAGGAAATAAAAAAATATCATTTAGCACATTAAATATAGTTACAAATGTATAGGTGAAGGCCTGTAAACCTTTTTGGCCACTGTGATGCATGACACAAAGTTTGGCAAGCCTGGCCTTGGAGGCCTTATCCTGAAAAATATACTAATTCAATTTAACTATGCAAAATAAAATTGAATAATCATTTAATAAATTTGGTATAATCTTAAGAGAAAATTAAAATACCTACATACTCTCTTCACTTGACTTCCTCCATGCCTCAAACTTCTCATATGCTTTTACAAGATCTTTCCATACTTTCACACATACATCGATTGGCCTTTTTTTACCCTTAGCTCGAGAGGGATTTTTTTTTATCTTATTCATTTGGTTGCATTGAAATCGCTTATAGGTTTGAGAAATTCATAGCTTTATCTTGTTTACAGACCAACCTGTGCCAAATTTAGCCTCCAATTCATGGATAATTGGTTTTTGCAGGTGCATGGGTATCTTTGAGAATGAAAAATGTAGATGGTCTTTGAACTATTGAAGACATGCTTCTTTAAACCTATTCACAAATGCTTTTCCACCATCATTCATTAATACTTCTCTTGAAACCACATCGTATTCTATCTTGGTATTGTAGCTAATAATACAAGATGAAGTGAATTGCATGGTGGAAGAAGTCTGTGTCCCATGAGTGGCTGAAAAAATGGAAGTCTCTATTCCCTATTGCACATTCTTAGAGTTTACTTTTATTGAATTCCTCCTAGATCTTATGCTCATTGTAGGAGTGACCGGGGAATCAATTGATTCCCTTTGACATGATTCATAGTCTTTACTAGATCATTTTTCAAAGTATCTTGCAAGCATTCTCAAATCAATACCATCTAATTTGTTTACCGCATCTATCCCCAATATGGTTGTCAATGCCTCTTTTTATTTTTCAGTCTCATGTCCCTATATATATATATATATATATATATATATATATATATATATGTATATATATATAATAAATAAATTTCTTCTTTTAGATTTAGAAATAAAAAATTAAAAACTAAAAATCAAAGAAACAATGGAAACATTTACAAATTTATAAATTGACAATGTATTACCTCATTGTGCCAAGAGTGCTCCACTCCCTCTATTGCTCGACATTTTGAGGCAACCTAGGGGAAGTTCTATCTAAATAAATATATATGGATTTATATTAAACCAAAAGGCAAAACATGTTTTCACATTTAAATCAAAATTAGGGGTTTGATTTCTAAACATCTATCCTCTACTCTCTATCTTGCAAAAAATTTAAACTGGACAACCAAACACTTTAAACACCATCTATCCTATGCTCTATATCTGGTAACAAAATAAAAGAGGGCATCCAAAATGAAAACTAAAAGATCAACAAGACCAACAAGAAAATGAACAACATCTGATACAAAAACTCAGAGCAACATATGACAGTAATTTTAACGTGGGTGTGAATTTTTAATTTTTTCTACTCATTAATGAGCGCTAAAGTGAGTGTTTCCTATGAATTTAATGCATTTATTTATGATTTCAAAAATATGAAATGTTCCTGCAAATCTATAAATGTCCGCGGTGGTTTTTTGTGTTTAACAACGCAATGGTTAACACCCACTTTATCACCAATTTTGACCCACAAATGTAATCTGTTTGGGATGCTGAAGTCGACATTAATGTCACCTAATTTCACACTAACTTTAAACCTTGAATGTAGCCTAGGGCACCAAATATGGTGTAAAGTGCACCTAATGTAGCGCCTAATTTTGATTTGAATCTATGACCATCTTGTAATTATAAGATTTGAGCTCTATTTTGTTTTAGCATTATTATTTGAATTTTTTTTGGTTTGGGTTTTGTGTAGGGTTGGGGTTCTCTTCAGTATAGAGTTCAATTTGGTTTAATATTAGGGATAAGGTTTGATTTGATTTAATGCTCAATTATGTTTAGGGTGACAATTCAATTTATTTTATTATTAGGATTAGCATTCAATTTGGTTTAGTATTATTTTTAGTGTATAATTTGATTTACAATCAGGGTTTAATTTCATTTACCGTTAGATTTACCTATCTGATTTAATTTCGTTTACTGTTAGATTTACCTATAATTTGGCTTGGGATTAGAGTTTTATTTGGTTTAATATTCAATTATGTTTCAATTTCCATTCTATTTAGTTGTGTTATAGTCAATGTTCAATTTTGCTTAGGATTGGGGTTTAATTTAGTTTAGAAATGGTTTAATTTGGTTTAGGATATAATTAGGCTTAGGTTTAGGGTTAAATTTAGTTTATTGTTAGGTTTCAATTTTCTTTAATGTATGGATTCAATCTAGTGTAGGTTTAGGATTATATTTTATAAGGTTTTAAGTACTCAAGTTAAATTTGGTTTATTGATAGGGCTAGGGTTGGAGTTCTAGGTTAAAATAAGGTTTAGTGCTTAATTAGATTTATTTAGGGCTTTATTTTTATTACTATTAGTGTTACACTATTTTGGTTTATGATTAGGGTTAAATTTGGTTTAATGTTCAATTAGCTTTAGGGTTTGGGTTTTATTTTGTTTAGTGTAACGACTATGGTTCAATATATTTCTACATTAGACTTAGGGCTCAATTTTGTCAACGATGGGGGTAATGGATTAAGTTGGTGTACTAATAAATTAGCTTTACGATCAAGCCTAAAATTTGGGTTGTTATTTAGAGTTAGGGTTCCAATATGATTAAATTTAGATTTAATATTAAATTTTATTTAATGTTGGGTTTAGTAATATCTATAGAATGAGAGTTAGTGGTATAATTCAAAGTTAGTTTATGGTTAATTTGTGGTTAATGCTTGATTTGGTTTATGGTTAATGTTAAAATTAGCTAAGGTATATGGTTAACTCTCCTATCCTCCTACCTATATCTCTCTAACTCTTCTGGTCTTCTATTTCCCTCCTATCCCCTCTCTTTTCTCCCTCTCTAGCTATCTCTCTCCTTCTACAACCCCCATACATTACGTTCAAAGTCAAGGTTGGTAGGTTACTGTAACAACTACAAGAAATATGGTCATAAATTAGGAGAATGTAGGTCACAAACAAAAAATGAAAAATGGGTCCCTAACTGATAGAATGTTGACAACAATTGACAAGGACCTATCATACCATGCAATTATAATTCAAGGATTACTTGTATTGCATGTGGAAGATTTGGTCACATTACAAAAAATTGCTTCAGGATGCATGGAATGAACAACATGAAATCATGGAGAAATACTGGAATGGCTTATTTTCACTATCACAGAGTCGATCAACTAGCCAAGGATTGAAGGTACCAAAATAAGGATTCAACCGAGTGAAAAGACTCAAGTCAACATTGATGAAATCAGAGAGAAGATGAATAAGACCTAGAGAAGGAAGTCACAAGATGATGGAACAGAATTGGGAACTAGTGATGGCACCACATCCTCTGGATCAGGTGCATCTATCTTCACTTAATCGGTCAAAGGTATGTATAGGAGCTGATAACCTAAAGTTTATCTTAAACCGGTTCCTAGATTTAGTGCAAAGATTCATATCGGCATACTAAGATGCATTTGGATATAAGTTGTGAAATTATGATTTCATTTACTGATTGGTAAAGTGTTGAGTTATGTTAGTCCATTTAGTAAAGAAAAGTGTAGTTTGGTTAACAGTAAAATAAAGATAGGTAAGAAGCATTAAATGCATATTATAGTCATTGGAAGCCCTAACCTAGAGGAAAAACTATAAATAGAAGGGTTTCTATCTCTTTTTTACTTTACACTTTCACGAGCACTTTGAATCTTTGACAGAGACAAGATCACAAAGTGATTTTAAGCATCCAGTTGAGCATTTAGAACATCTACAAAGATTATTTGAGCTATTTCAATAATTTATCGAGTTGAGTTTACAGATTCTATTACTATTGAATTAGAACCCTAGTGTTTGTTGAAGCATTTCAAGATCAAGATGGTACCAAAGATGCAAAAACCAGTTATAGTCAAGAAGATATACCTCGTAAATCCAAAGTATAGGCTTCCTCCCGCCGTTTCTGCATAAATTGACAAAGTTGGAGCTTTATCCTCGATCCCTCCAAGAATCATATTTATTGAAGATGTTCATGCCTTCATCCACTACAAGATCAAAGAAATATGTCAAGGAGAGATTGACTCATCATACAAGAACCTATGTGTAAACGAAAATTTGAAGAGTGATCACACACACTTGCAGACCAAGGGTTTGGTCCATGCTATGCAAGTAATGACAATTTTTAAACATGAATGGATGAGAATTGTGTTGAGTAGAGTATATGACTGGTTTATGTGGCTTGATGGGCTGGTAAAGATTACAGAGGATTTTTTTCATATAGTAACAAGATTTCTGGTCAGTGATAGACTAAGGGATTATAAACAAACATATAAGAATAAGCTATGCGAGCTTACCAAAGCTAAGTGGGATGGAAAATTACTAAAATTGTCTACAATTGAGGATCCTAAATTGAAGTTCACATCAAATATTATATCCTATAGAATTTTCCAATTAGCTCAGGTAGAGAGTGTACCATGTGGATCTGAAGATTGATTTGTGTGAGATACTATTGAAACAACTAGATGACAACATGAACACCATTCAGAAAGCCAAGATAAATACATTAAAGTTTGGTCCACTGTTGGTATGCATATTATTTTACATCCAAAATTCAATTCCTACATTTGGTGAAGTTACATGGAAATTAGATAAACCCATTGTTTATCAGATAAATGAATTTATTTAAGGCATGGGTGATAATTTTAATGTAATTATGGATGATTAATTTAGTAAGTTTAAATCTAGAATGCACAAGAGATACATAACTCCACCTCCATTAGTGGAGGAATATAAGGATGAACTTTGTTTTGAAGTTGATACTGATGTTTGTATCATAAGGGTTGTGGAACCTAGAACCGAGTGGTTACCACCTATGGGATATGAGATGAACATAGATGCAACCACTATTAAAATAAAAGGATTATTGGAGAAACTAGTTGATAGAAGTTCAAATCAGTATGGAACTTATGAAGAGGTTAAGAAGAAAATAAGGGCATGTATATTGATACTGAAAGAAATCAGGAAAATAGGTAAAATGATAAGTGCATTGTCTGAGAGTCTAGGAATTATTGATATTGAAGATGAAGAAGTTGCCGAGCCTTCAGAGATCAAGGGGAAGAAGATAAAAGTAAAGAAAGAAACCCCTATCCCATCTGGTGTAATACCATCTACAAGGTCTACCTCTATACTGAGAGCAAAGAAGAAAATAGTAGAAGAACCTGTGAAAACAAAGACCTATGTCAAAGAAAAAAAGGTTACTCGAAGGCCAAGAAGAAAATTGAAATTGCTAAAAGAGAGTGATATAGAGTCAGATGACTTATCACAGTTTAAGGTTACACCAAGAAAAAAGATGAAAAGTCTTGAATATTTTCTCAAGAAACTTGAAAGGTATGGTGGACATAAAGTCATGCAAAAATTAAAGTATGAGACAAGGACTGATGATGAGAAGAATAAGATTGAAGAGACAATCATTACCACACTGCATAAGGTTAGAATGATACCAATTGAAGTGGCACAATATATTGAAGGAGAGGTATATCAGAAAATAGATGCTAGATGGCAGTATGCTCTTGCTGCCGAGAAAGAAATGAGAGAAAGGTCACTTGCAATCACTTTCCCGAACCTTACAAAGAGAGGTAAAGATACTTTAAAATAATACTCAACAAGATTCCTAGTAAAGGGAAGAGTTTTGAGTGTGATGGTTAGTAAAATGGAAGAAGTTAAAAAAGACATCGATGATCTGTGAACAAAAATATTTTCTATGGATCAATCGTTAATTGAAGAAATCCCTTCCAATTAGTTGGAGTCTGGTCTTCCCCACCCTGCATAGAGAGCTATACTATAGAAGTGCTCTGGGCACAAGTCCTTTCATCCAGTTCCCCTCTACCTGGAAAAGAGGAATTGAAGATCAAGAGGACAAATCCAAACTAGTTGGATTAATAAAAAATTAGGAAGAAGTCATCATAGAAGATATAAATGAACAAGATTGAGTTGACACAGTCAAAGATGATGAAGATGTCATGGAAACTAAGGCCGTAGAGATAGAATCTATGGATGTAGATGACTCTGCAAAGGACATATTGTTGGCATAAGATCCTATTATTCAAGTTTTAAATTTTATCAAGATAGAGGTAACAAGTGATGCACCTACCGAAACTAAGACTCCTATCGAGCCAACTAAAGATACTGATACAAAAGAGACCAAGAAGACATCTAAGACTGAATCTATACAAGATTAGAATGAAGAATCAATAACCCCCACCAAGACTACTAGACAATAGAAAGAACAAGCAAAAGAGAAGGAAAAGGAAGAAGAGAAGAAAAAAGAAACATAAGAGAAGAAGGAAGAGAAGAAACAAGAAAAACAAAAGAAAGAAAAAGAAGATAAAACTAAAGAGGCATCTACTCAATCAAATGCAAAGAAGACATCTAGTTCAAAGGGAAAGTCAAAGAAGAGAAAATAAAAAAAATAAGTTGACATAAGTGAAGTAATTGTTATACCAAAGGTTGATTACTTAACAATGAGCCCTAAGGAACTCTTTGAGTTTGGTGATTTATTGAAGAGGAAAGCTACTCAAGATAAACAATTAGCCAAGAAGCAGAAAAAAAATATTTTGGAGCAGATTAAAAGTATTTTGAATGGAATTGTACCTGAGGCAAAAATAAATGAGAAAGAAGATATATATAGATAGTAGAGAACTTGTTAGTCAGATTAATTAGCGAGGCACATACACTACTGAATTTATGTTGAATGTTCATAAGAAAGAGATGGAGACAAAGGTGATTGAAGAAGTCCTTCAATCAGTTGCTTTAGCTAAGGTAACTCTCTCAGAGTTAATCAATGAATTGGAAAATGAGTTGCAAAAAATTCTTTTACGATTTCAATAATTTTTTTGTTTTCCAAGTTCACAAAGGAGATAATAGAAAAAGATGACAATGTGGAAAAAGAGGTCACCGAGCAATTATCTAAGATTTCCACTGAGCCTAAATCAATAAAATAATACTATGAGAGGATAAAGCACTTGATGGGAGTGAAATTTGAGTTGAGAAAGGAAGAGAATCAGATCAGGATGGATCTATTAGAACTCCGAACAATTTTGATCCCAAACATAGAATCACTGCAGAGACAGATTCAAAAGGCTAAAGATTTGGTTAGCACACTAGATGTAAGTGCTATGGTTAGTATGGTAAGTCTTACATCAGATATAAGCAAGCAAATAATAGTGCTACATTCACTAAAGGAAACCTATAAGGCATCATTCAAGGATGCATAGGAGAAGTAAAAAAGTATTTTTGATAAGATCCCCACACCGGATAAATAGTAAGTTAATGTTTTTGGCATTTTTGTTAAAAAAGGGGGAATATATATAAGATTTTGTTTTTCAAAAAGGGGGAATGTGATTAATAGATGTAAAAGGGGAATATATAGAAAAGAATAAGTGTGCATAAAAGGGAAAAATATGTATATGAGTATATGATATGTACTAGAGATATTATTTTAGGGGGAGTAATATGATTACCAAGGAGGAAGAATATACAAGGACATATTTTGTTGATGACTTTGAAGTTTTTAAAAAATATACCAAACTAATGCCAAAGGGGGAGATTGTTACTCCTATGAGTTATTTTGTTTTCATTAGTTATGAAGAAGTTATATTGTTTGTCAAATTCATTTGGAAATGAAGAAAAGACAAGTCGGTAAAGAAAAGAAAGTCATTCGATAAAGGAAATAAGAAGACAGGGAATTTTGGTAAAGAAGAAGAAAGTATAGGCACCGAGAAAGATAGAGCCGAGCACCGAGAACCAAGTTGTACTGAGCACTAAGCCAAGAAGAGAAGGTAGTTACCAAGTTAAGAAAAACATGTTACCGAGAAGAACAAACTGACACCAGAATAATTCCTAAGTACATTGAGCTTAGACACCAAACAAAAAATGGTTTACCAATCTCGAGGAGATTGTACAACAAAACATTAGAGATTGAAATATAATGATTACAGATGATTACAAGGTGATATCCTCCAATGAGAATTAAGGATGGAATATGCATTGGAAGAGTACCTAATGCTAGCACCATTTGAAGAGATGATTCTAGAACATCTGGCACCACTTCTAGAATTTTATATAAGCGGATCAAAGTATGAAGATCAATATGGTGGCATGCATGAATAAAAGAGGAGATTTCATGTATGAAGTAGATCATTGAGAAGGTAATGAGCAGTGAAGTCACTGAGTAATAGAGCAGTGAAGAAAATATTAAGATTGAGATCTACCAAGTATTGAATTATTAGTGTGAAGGATACACAATATGAGGAAATAAGTTAATGATCACATAGAGTCTGAAAACCATATGTTGATGCAATTTTGATAGAAATTTTATTATTACTGATTAAAGAGTAATCCAATTTTTTAATGTCTCTTAACCGAGCAGATCCTAGAAGATCTTATTTGTAAATCCTTTAACCAAGTGCAATTCTTAGATTAGAATTGTAAAATCCTTTAACAAGGTAGACTTAGTAGTCTTTAGATTCTTAATCGGGTTAATAATCTTAACAGGGTAAGCTATCAGAAATAACTAAGCATTGTAGTTCTAACTGAGAAACATTTATTCTGCAGTAGTGAAGTCTTGTGGGTGTCATCCCCATTGTAGTTTTTATCCTCTAATTAACAAGGATTTCTGCAATACCAAATATTTGTGTTATGTGTTGATTATTATTTGTTTTATATATTTTATGTGATGCATGCAAATGATAGGGAATCAGTAAATTATTGTGAAGAAAGATCAAATAAGTTTAAAAGTGTTTTACAGTATTGATTCACCCCTCCCCTCTTATTACTTACGTTTCCACACCTAATCCAACAAATCTACACCAAGAGATAAAAATGAGATATCATTCCTTCTAAAACTGAAAGCATCGATAACAATGTTATCCTTCCCCTTGATATGATGAACAAAAATATCATACTCACAGAGGAATTCCATAAAAAATGTTGTTGTGCATTCAGGTTTGGTTGGGTAAATATATATTGCAAGATATGATGATTTCTATGCAACTCAAACAAAGTTTGCGACCCAAAAGGAAATATCTCTAGCGCACTTGCTTATGTACAATGACCACTAACTCTAAATTATGGGTGGGGTGGTTCATCTTGTGATACTTGAGCTTTTGGATTTATACACAATGACTCGTACCTCTTACATAAGAACTACCTCATCTCCCTCTAATGATGCATTAATGTTGTAGATGTCAACATTTATCCCTTTAATTTGTGACCCTTTACTTAATCAATTTTTATTTAATTGATAATTTATCCTTTACAATATAGTTGATTTTAATTAATTAAGTATGTTATTTCCCTTTTCTTCTTCATATAATTAATTTAATAAATAAATTATATTAACCTTCTTCGAGGCCTAATTGTTTAATTAATTCTAATCAATTCATTATAGTTAGCCCTAGCCTATATTAAAATAATTTTATTATTTAACTACACCTATGATTTAATTAACTTATAAATAATTAAACCCAAATCCAAGCCTAAATCCCTAACCTAATCCCATCACTTTCATTCTTGAACCTACCTCCATTGGCTAATCATGATTAATTAGACTAATTGTGTGATTCCTACAATAATTAGTCTTTTCCCTCCATTTTTAAATTTGCTCACACGTGTAAGAAACCATTTCCAAGGTGGCTAACTACCTTCCTTAAATAGTCACTTACCCTCTTACATGGTTGTCCCCTCTTGCTCCTTTGGAATGTTCTCACACATGTGTGAGACATATTGAGCCACCTCTTCTCTTCTATTTTGTCTCCCTCTCTTAATGAGCCATCAATTTCAAATATTGTTCACACATGTGTGAGAAATTAATCCCTCTTGCATTACCAACCACCTTGATTTCATGAAATCCACTTGGCCTCCACCTTGGCACCCACCTCATTGATCCTATTGAATCTCAACCCTCCCTTCAAGTTTGAATCATCACCATTCTTTTCCCTCCAAATCCTATAAATAGGAGCCTCCCCACGAGGAATTCATCGCACATATATTGCATTGTTATCATTCAAGTTTTATTTTTGAGCTCATTAGTGTAATATTAGTAATCTTAGCATTATCATAGAAGTATTTTCATTCATGTTAGCATAGAAATCAATGGCTTTTACGGTTAGTTTGCATGCTTAATCACTTAGTTTGGAATTCTCCATACACTCATTAGCATATAGATTCTTCACTTAGTTTACATTTTAGAATCTCATTATCATCAATATCATCTTAGAATCATTTGGGGAACCACTTGTGTTTTGGAGAACATATCCACACTCAATAGATTAATGAGCACATCAAATAGAGTAGGGTACCTCCATTTTAGCTCAATTAGAGGTATGTTGTAGAAATAGTTAGGTTGAATGCATTTGTTTTGATTGATTCATGTTGTTTGAATTTAGATAACCCAATATTTTACAGCATATACATTCTAGCATTCCTGGTGGGCCCCACATCCCTTAGATTTTAATACATTTTAAAGTATTTTTTTGAAGCTACAGGTTTGACACACAGATTAGCACCTATGTTACTCGTAGAAGTATTTTGCAAGGATACATAATTTTTGTTATTTTTGACTTAGTTAGCTCCCACATTTTTATCAGAGATTATATTTTATAAGGCTAGATTGTGTCAATTTTTCTCTACTAGCAATAAGTACACCTGTGTCTCTGCATTGCATTGATGTTTTTTCTTCAGTAAGTGCAGCTACATTTTTTAACATGTCTTTATTTCCGCACTTCAATATTGCAAAAATATCCTAAAAATTTAAAAATTAGTTAAAAAAATTTTAAAAATTGTTTTTCTATTTTGGCCAGCTTTCTAGTTGATTTACACTTGTGCTTATTAGTGTTTCTATAGATCAGTGCCTACACTGTCAATCAATGTTTCCACCCCACTTTATTTTTTTTGAGTTTTCAGTTCTTGGGCTAACCAACAACCCTTCTTGTAGATATTTCATGCTTTTTAGAGACCAAATATCACACTACTAACTATTTGTTACAGGTTGGAGCACAATTTTAGTTCATTTATTTGTGTCTTCATTTAACATAGTTGCACCTAGTTTAACTAGGTTTCAATTTGAAATTAATCAAGTGTCTTTTTTATTTGTGAGGACTTTGCAAGTGGAGGAACTCCTTGTAAAGTTTTTCTTTTATTTTTTAGTCTAGGCTCCTGTTAATTAGATCATGGAAAAATAGAACAAGAAGTATTCTCTTCTCTTGCCTTCATGGATCTTGGGTGTAAGATAAAACCACTTATATCTTCCCTTCTAGAGATGCCTCCTTGGGGTTTTTGTGTTTTGTTATACCTCAAGGAATGACCTCAAATTGGTAAATCACTCTAGCTAGTATACAAATAAGATTGCAAGTAACTCCAATTTTACACTTGACTAAGCTCAAATAGGGGTATTAGTGATAGATTGAATCAGGAGAACATACCTTAGGAGCCAATGTGTCCAACCAGATAATTAAGTGTCTCACACCTGTTATGCTAATTGGGCAGGCACAATGGATCTTACTAGATACCTTGATTAGTCGCCACCCATTTATCCTTGGTGTTTCACTTTTAGTGCAAAGGGATTGTATCGCCCCTTGAAGTTACCCACCATTTATTTTTCCTTAGAGTTTAGGTGGAGGTATTGTATTTGCATAGGCTATTTATAGTCTTCCAAGACTAGGTAGTTTTCACTTGAACAAGGGTACTCTATGAAAAAAATCCTTGTAGATCTTGTTGGAGCTCTAAAATTTTGGTTGAATTTTGGAGTGAATAGTTTGAAAATTTCTCTTATGCACAAATTATTGCCCCAAAATATTTTTGAAAGGACCCTAGTTTGAGTGCAAGTGAAAAAGGACATGATGACTTTCATGAGATACCGCTTGGGACATGTGTTCCTTTCCTATCATTAAGCATTTGTAATTGGTTACAACTCTTAGATTTTAGTTTTGATGTGTTTTAGAGATATCCATTTGGAGGTCATTTCCCAAATCTGCACTTTGCATTTAATTCAATGTTTACTAAATGACCTACTTCAGAGGTTTGTATCTAATGACCAGTTGATAGTCATAGTATAAGGAGTGTTGTAGTATGTTGTAGGTATGAAAGTGAATCTCCATGCCCATTTTCAGATCCCTATGAGTTTGTATGATGAGTTTCTATGGCCTTTCTCTTTGCATTTTATTCAGTTTATCTAAACGTGAAAATACATAATTATTAAGTAGCCTACTTTGAGGTCTTATAAGTTGCGCCCAGTTCATGATCAGGAGAAATCGAATGTTACTTTACATTTTAAACATGGAAGTGAGCCTTCCTGATGATTTTTAGATCATGATCAATCCATTTAACCACTTTTCTCAGTCAATTCCAAATCCATTTTCTGCAAGTTTCATTATTTTTCAGTTCAAGAAGTTTTGAGGGGTTGACTTTGAAGATTAACTCTAGATTTCCAGTTGATCATTTTGGGAACCTAATTATAACCTTGTTTTCTATATGTGAAAGTGAATTTACATCCAGGCTTTCAGACCACGAGGGTCCCATATGATAGGTTTGTGAAGTCAGAACAAAAGATGTTTTATGTAGATGGTTAGTGTTGACAGAATCAACTTTGCAGAACAACTACTTTTAGAGAATAGTAGCTTGTTATCAGATGATTGTTTTGATATGAAAGTTGTTTCCTTACACTCCCTATATATAAGTCTTCTACCAAGATCAGTGGTTGAGCCTCAAGTCATGATTTGATATTTTTAATGCATCTTTTTGAGAGGCAGTTCCCTGTAACATCAACTTGTGTTTATAGAACAAATTTTAAACATGTGACTTTGAGTTTTAAAATCTTTTTCTCTATAAGTTTTCATGGAAATTTTTTTGGTAGATTGACTGTCTATACTGCAAGGTTCATGTTCGCCAAGTGCTGATGTTAGGGGATATGTTTTGATTAGTTTTCTAAAGGCGTTCCTGGAGGCTATTTGTTTAGTTTGGCGAATTTGGAAAGTTATGAAAATCAAGAGTTTTTTTTTAATGATCTGGTGTTGTTGGAATCAAATCCAGTTGCAGAAGCTGGTCATTCTATTCATGTTTAAGGATAAGTTTTTTGAAAATGATTTGTTTTTTTAGCCAGACCCACTTTGGGCCAGCTTGCCTCATTATTTTAAAAGAGCTTTTCCATCTTCATTTTATGCTACATGCACCATACTACTTTTTAGCATTGCCCATGCCTCTTCCTGCATTGTGCATTCTTCTTTTTTACCTTAGGCCTCTTTCCTAAGGGTTGCACATGTTTTATTTTAACAATGTGCACACCTTTATGAGGTGCTACACACACCCTCCCCATGTACATGCGTGCACCTTGATGCTGGTGATGCACATGTTTCCTTAGTGTTGATGCCACCATGTATCTTCCATATGCTGCTGCACATGTTTCTTCAATGCTGCGTATGTCTTTTAATTTACTATGCATGTCTCTTAATTTGTGGCATGTATTTTCTTTGGAGTATTGCACACACCATTTGGGGGTGCTACACATGCCTCCCATGGGCTGCACACACCTTTTTGAGGTGTTGTGCATGCCTCTTTGAGATCTGTGCATGTAGGCCATTAAGGAGCTATATGCAGGCCATGGAGATTTCTATCAAAAGGCATGGGTTGCACTATGAGGTTTATCCCACATGCACCCAATTTGGGTTGCAAGGGATGTTTAAAATAAAAAGCACTCAATATGTTGGTAACGAGAAAGAGGTAGGTGAAGCCTCTCCAAGATTGTGGGGCCAATGTTATGTGGATGTCAACTGGGCACACATTCAGAGGTACTTTTAGAAGAAAATGTTATAATTGAATGGGATTTAGTCCCACATTTTCGATGAGAAGGAACAACATGATATTCATATACTAATACACAGAGGTATGGTGTCCAAGTGTGGATGCCTAGGTGGAGGCTCCCTCCCGCGTGACACTTGGACCAAGGGGACAGGTAGAAAGTGACTGGAGGGTGACATGGTAGTGGGTCCCACAAAAGGTAAGATAATTTTGATGCCACGAGATAATGAACAAGTCAAATACCTCAGGATGCGTGCCCAAGATCGATAGTGGACATGATCCCTTAAGGAGGAAGATATCTAAGAGTTAACCATCATGAGATCACACTTGATCGACACATGCCCCATGATGAGGTGGTAGGAGAAGTGAAGCTTGCTGTCCATTTGGAGAGACAATGAATCAGAGGTCGACACGTGGTAGGGGTGATGATTTGGTGACGATGACTATATAGTGATGATGATGCAGACAAGTCTAGCAGGATGATGAGGTGGACTGATGAGCCAATAGGGTGATTCCACATGGCATGTGGGGGCCTACATTAGAGGTAAAAGGCCTGTGCAAAAATTTAAAAGAATATCATAGTTTGCACTATAGGGATAAATTAAAAAATTTAAATGACTTGGGCTATGCACAAAAATATTGTTTGAGAGCTGAATTTTTATCCCAATATATAAGTGTTATATATCAATAGAAATGGAGCGACATGAGGAATTCAATGGCGGTGGAGGAAATAAGATTTTCACAAGTGGGTTAGAGCAGTAATGGTGGTTTGCATTTCAAAATCAGATTTTGGGGAGGAAAAGGATATTTTGCAGAATGCATTTTTTGGGAAAGAGACATATGTCAAGCAGAGATATGTTTTAGGTCTCTTTTTCTTTTCCATATATTCTGGTCTTTTTTAATTTGGTAAGGGTTCCAAATTCTTTATAATTTTCAAAGCCGGTTCCAAGAGTGGTTCCTTCTATAAATATTTTCCCTCTTTTCTTCATACAGGGTGTTCTTCTTTCCTTTTTGGTTCTCAGAGAAGAATATGATTTGTAATACTTTGTCTTATGAATGAGATTTCAACATTTTCATACTGTTATCAAGTTGTCTCAAATTTTTATCCTGAATCGTTGAGATTTAGGATTTGTCTTCAGATGTGTATGAGTTGGGATATCAAGGATATGCCAGACTTGTCTTTCAGTGGATGTTGATTAATGTATTGTCTATTTTAGGGTGTCTTCTAAGGGGATGGTTAAATTATTTAAATAGGTAGTTGCATATTTGAATACATAGGTGGATTCACAAGTAGAAATTGATCAATGGTGTATGATTGATGTAAGGTATTAACATATTAGACTATGTTTTCTTCTTTATTCATAGCCTTTTGTTGTAGTGATTTATTTGATTATGTTTCCCAATGAATAAGGCACTGGTTTATAAGAGATTTAGGGTATTTCAAGGATCCATTCATCCAAAATATAAATGAAAACATTTTCCCTTTCATGTTGATAGGAGGAGTTAGAGTATTTATAGTTTTCAAGCTCACTCTATGCAAGTGGGATATTGCATAAGATTTGATAAAAGAACACTGAGGTACATGTTACCTAAAGGGGTTTGAAAGTTGTTCCACAGTTATGTATCTGCAAGCTATTGTTTATCAAAAAGAAGTTATGTGTGTGCAAATGAGGCCTACCCACATGAGTGATGTGGATCTCAAAGTGAAGAAGGTCTTCATACCTTGTTATGTTGGATTTCTCTTGTCTCTTTTATGCTGATGGTGTTGAGTTTTTGTTCCAAGTTCTTAGTCCCACAACTTGGTCCTAAGTTCTGACTTAGGTAAGGAGATTGCAAGGAAAAACACCAACAGATCTGTTGAAGTGCTCTAATTTTTCTTATTCTCCACAAGAGATTGTCTCTTTCTCTAAGAGGGAAAATGCACATGAGGATCAGAAATATAAGGTTTGGAAAGAAACTTCCATGCATGTGGGCCTACAAGTGGTGCATTAAATTTTTTTACCTTAGGTAGAAAGTGTTTGATCACTTGTGTTAAGACCCATGTAAATATTCATGATTGTAATAGCCTTTGAAATAAAAATAAAGGACTGAAAGACCTTTGTCCTCAAACTTTTGTGATTTTTTAGTTTTTAACTTTTGTGTATGTTCTTTCCATTGAAACAAACCTACTATACTATTTAAACATTAGTCAAACTTTCCATATTTTCTTAATACCAGACCTGAATAGATTAGTGCTTGCACCTATAGACCCATGCTACACATGTAGATCAGCATATACACATGTAGACCTGTACTTGCACCTATAGACCCATGCTTGTGCTAATCAGTGCCTCCGACTAGGATCAACACCTTAGATTCTTCACCCTAGACAAAATCAGTAGGACCCAAACCTTCCATTTTGAACCCTCATTCTGACAATATAATCAAAATCCTATCATAATGAATTTTCAACCTTCTATTTTCACATTGGACCAAACATCCCATTTTCATACCAAACCTTTGATCATACCTTATTATCTACATTTGATTATCAACCCTTTCAAAACCTTTTAAATTTTACCTTTCGACTTAAGAGAAACAAACTATCACATTATCCTTTGAGTTGACCTTTTTAATAAAATCACCTTGATCAAACATTAACCCAAATAAATAATAACAAATCAACCCAATCCAAATCTATCCAATCCAAATTAAAATCAAATCTTTGACAAAACTAATCCATCAATCCAAAATCTTGATCATTCAAACCTTAATCTATTCCAATCATAATTAATCCATATCAATTTGTTTCTTGAGAACTTAGCCTATCTCAAGTATCTTATCTTTAATTCAAGTTTTCTTGAGAACTTAGCCTATCTCACGTAGAATAAGATATGATCCAAAATAAAATCCCTTGGACATATAAAAGGATCTAGTTTGACCAAAGGTTTTCCTAAAACCCATCATTATCCAAATCAATCAAATCCAACCATATCATCATCCAATCAAATCCAATCCAATCAAACATCAATCATCAACCAATCCAACACTAATCCTTCATAAACATCAACCCAACCTTAAAGCAATTCAACATCAATCCCCAATTCCAACACGAAGACATCTCTAACGTCCTAAATTTTTTATCAAAGTAATCTAAATTATTTTCTATCCCAGAGCTCATCAATCACCCTTCACATTTTCTACTCTAAGACACCCTTTATCTATCATCAACCCCCCTTTCAAAAAACCAAGCATACATCCAAGATATTCCCCAAACCTCATTGATCATCAACTCATCCTTCCAAAGATCACTTTTATATGGTCATTAATCATTCACAAGAAAGAAAAATGAGGGCCTATCAATCAAAAATGTGTGTCACCAACAATGATAATGAGAATCCTTTTTCCACAACATTCACAAATGAAGGTGTTAAAGCCATGGATATTACCAACAATCCTGAGGAGGAATAATTTGTTGATCAACCCGATATATCTCCTTGTTTTGACAACTTTATTAAGGATCCTTATAACTTGGAAATGGTTGAGAAATCTATTAGACATAACAAAGTAGAAATATTTATGAGCCTTGTTAATTATGGGGTCATGGTATCTCATGATTTTGATGGCTCCTTTCTCTACCACAATGTCACAAAGGCTCATGTCACCACAAATACCAACACAAAAACTCAAGTTAATGCAAAATCATCTCAAGACGAAGGTAAATATACTACTAGTTGAACCTCTACATTACAAACAATCCAAAACACACAAACCCTTCAATTATCACAAGACGTCATTCAAAAAATCCTTAGTGCTATTCCCACTTTGACCTCTCATCCTAGTACTCATATGACAACTATGTCAAACATTGTGGATGAAAATGTTTTAAACATTCATCAAAATTTTATTCCTCAATCCACACAAAATCATACTTCATTTTTTACAATCCCATCATCTTCTATGATTATATCCATTCCATTATCATCACAAGCCTATCAATACATTCACCCTCCTACATTGGGTCTTACATCATCACAACTTTGTGGAGCACCATGTTTTGGGGCCACACTTACACAACATAACTCCCCCAACCTTGCAAAGAAAGTTAATTAAATCAAGAGTCTTATCTACAACATTCAACATGGACAAAATAAAGAGTTCTCCTTGGATGGAATATGTTTGTATCCATTTGATCAATCAATCATAATTCAACCATTTCCCCTCGAACTTTGAGATACCTAAAATTGATAAATACAAGGGGGAATATGTACAATCCAACATCTTAAAAGATTTTTATGTTGCTTTCCAAGAGCTCTCCTACAATAAAAAATATCTTAATAGACTATCTTCTAGAAGTCTTAGAGGACCCACTCTTGAATTGTTTATGAATCTACCACAAGGATCCATTTCCACTTTTTTTTATGTAGCAGAAAAATGTATTGCACATTATGTATATAACATTAAACATTAAGCCTCCTTGAGTGATTTGTACAACACCAAAAAAGAAATGGAGAGACCTTTGCAAGTTTTCTATAAATATGGAGACACCTTGTGAATAGAATGCCATGGAATAATCCCTGACCAAAACTTAATTGATATATTCACACAAAACCTAGTACCATAGATGGCCTTTGATATGAAAATGGCCTCTCCTAAAACCTTCAAAGCTATCGTTAAAAAGGGGAAGAATATTGGAGATGGTCTCCTACAAAAAGGAACTATTAAACATTACACCCCCTCATGTAAAGACAAACCAAAATGTAGGACTAAGAAAAAGAGTGTAGTAAATGATGGGGTGAATAATTCAAAACATGTTCAAAATGTTCAATCAACTTATTCAAATCAAAACAATCAACAACCACGACAATCACAAACAACACAACAACAATCAAATCAAAATCTATCAAATAATCATTTCCCCTATCGTATTAAGTAAAAAAATAATAATAACAAAACCAATTCCTATCAATGCCATCAATACACTCAACTTTTTGAATCCCTTGATGTTATATTTCATCAACTCATTGAAAGAAACATGATGGAATTCCCAATCACCAAACCTTATGATGAAAACCAGCCTAAACCTCATTGGTACCATGACAATGATTTGTAAATATCATCAAATCAAAGGTCATGATACAAAGAAATGAATGAAACTCAAGAAATATATTAAAGACCTTATTGATAATGGGAAAATTTAAGTTGAGGTACACACTCTATCATCCTCCAATGCACAAAGTAAAATATACAGTACTTCTTGTTGGATACAATTATCTGAAGGACATTGTTGGATTAGCTATGTGTTGTCTTTGATGTCACACAGATGTCATATCAATTATCATTCTCAGTATCTACCAAGTTTAGTTGGTCAGCTAAGCGGTTCTCAGTATCTACCGAGTTCAGTCGGTCAGCTAAGCGGTTCTCAGTATCTACTGAGCTCAGTCGGTCAGCTAGGTGGTTTTCAGTATCTACCGAGCTCTCTCAGGTGTCTAAAGGAAACATGATAGGGTAACAGTGTTAACCGAGCCTCCTCGGTTATCAAAGGAAAATTAGTGGTTATCGAGCTCTCTCGGTCTCCAAAGAATGTTGTAGAATTCCCTATGGTTACCGAGTTCTCTCAGTCACCAAAGGAAATCTTTTCAGGATTAATGTTTACCGAGCAAGGTCGGCCTTTTCAAAGAATTTTGTTATTACAGTTTGTTTATCCCAGCCGACTGTTATAATAATTATTAGTGCCAACTTGACAATCTAAATGATTATGAAATGGCATATATATAGAAGGTCAAGTGGTGAATAAAAGATATACAGCATGCAGAAATCATTTTGAAGAAAGGTGTGTGTGAATTTTGAAGGATGGTCAGATATCCTTGAGGAGCAGTAAAGATTTAATTGATCAGTAAGGATCTAGTGAAACATAACAAAGACCTATATTCGGCAATTCAGTTGCAGGTCATTGTTACTCTCTAGCAATTGTAGCAGTGATATCAAAATCTCTTAACCGAGTTGGTTTAACAACCATTTTGTAAATCCTCTAACAAGGTAACAGTTCTATTGAATTATTTCAAGACCTCTTACAAGGCCATTCCTAACAGGGTGATTAAATCCTCTAACAAGGTCACACCTAACAGTGTGTTTTGTAAACTTTTACCGGGTTGGCTTTTAACCGGGCATCACTTTAGAAGAGTGAAAAATAGTAACTAGTTACATTGGTGGTTTTTCCCATATTGGGTTTCCACGATAAATCTGGTGTCTCTTGTGTTCATGTTATTTTCTTTATTCATGTAAGTTAGTCAGTGATGAATGCTTAAGAACAGTTTAATTATTACACACTTCAAGGATCAAGTTTTCAGCATTTCTTTGTATATTTACTGAGTGGCACAGTAAATAATTTGTTAAGATATTTAAGGGATCAGTGGTAATATTTTTTTGGTTAAATGATTCACCCCCCCTCTTAGTTACTGCATCTATATTTCCAACAATTGGTATCAGAGCTTTTGGTGCTTGCAGGAAGGGTTTCAAGGACCTAAGCTAAAGATCAGGATGTCTTACAAAAGAGAAATTCCAAGGCTTAACAGAAATAAAATTTTAGCATGGCAAGGTCTCATGAGACTACATCTGGCTTCCATTGGTGATTCAGGATGCAAATATATTGATCAAGAATATACAATTCCTACTGGCACATTAACTGTTGAAGACATTGCAGAGAAGAAGAACCATAACACTATGATGACAGACATTGCATCAGCTCTTAGCTATGAAGAATTTGATGAAATCAAAGACTGCACAACTGCTCATGAAATGTGGAACAAGCTGAAGAAAATCTATGGCGGTGATGACAATGTGAAGAGAGCCAAAGTAGAGAGCCTAAGAGGACAGTTTGATCAAATGAAAATGAGAGAAGAAGAAAACATTGCAAAATATGTTGAAAGGATCAAGACAAGTGTTAGTGCAATCAGAGCTTCTAGAGGAAAAATTGATGATGAAACGGTTATAAGTAAGGTTCTTAGAACATCACTCCCTATTTATGCAATAAGATTTTTTGCTATTCAAGAAAGAATATGTGAAGAAAATCACAATATAACTTTGGATGCCTTAGTTGGAAGATTGACAGTCTTTGAACTGGATAACTATGACAACTATGTTCCAACTTCTAAAAATATTGAATTAGCTTTTGAGGCCAAACTTTCACTCAAGAAAGGGAAGAAAATCCAATCAGAAAGTGAAGAAGAATCAGAGGAAAGTTCTGATAGTGATCTTGAAGTTATTGAAGCATTACTTGCAAAGAAGTATTCAAGAAGCAGAGGAAAATACAAAGGTAAAACTCCCTTAATCTATTTTTCATGTGAAGAAATTGGTCATATTGTAGCTAGGTGTCCAAACAAGAAAAGCAAAGATGAGAAGAAAAATTACGGGTACAATGGCAAGAAAAATTTCAAATCATTCAAGGATAAAGGTAAGAAAATGTGTTTTTTAGCTAAAGATTCGGATGATAGTGAAGAAGAAATTGTTTTTATTGTTGTAAAAGATGAATCTGATAATGATGAAGATGAGATGGCACTTATCTCTCATATAAGTAAGAATCATACATGGATTATAGATAGTGGATGTTCACATCATATGACTGGTGATAGGACCAAGTTTGAACACTTTGAAAACTTTGATGGTGGTAATGTAAGGTTTGGAAACAATGAACCCTGTTGTATAAAAGGAAAGGGATGAATTTCATTAACCAAAGAACTTATATGTGATAATGCATATTGGGTCGAAGGACTAAAGCATAATCTTCTAAGTGTAGCATAGCTAATCAACACTGGATTCAAGGTTGAATTCATGAATGGCAAAGCAAGACTGCTGGATGACAAAGGAAAACTGATAGGATTAGGAAAACAAACCAAAGGTAACCTGTTTTATCTTGATCTTGGTGATTACTCATGTTTTATTTCTCAAATTGAAGAAAGTTGGTTATGGCTCAAAAGGTTATGTCATATAAATTTTGACAACATGATGAAAATAAGAAAATTCAAGAAAGTAAGAGGTATTCCTACTTTGAAGAAACCTGATGTTGGTGTATGCAAGAATTGTCAAATTGGTAAAATGGGAAAGTCTAGTTTCAAAAGTAAAAACTATCAGTCTGAAGATATTTTGGAAATTGTGCATACTAATTTATGTGGACCTATTGGAATTGAGAGCTATACCGGAGAAAAATTCTTTATTCTTTTTGTTGATGATTATTCTAGAATGATGACTGTTATGTATTTAAGAGAAAAGTCTGAAGCATTTGAGAAGTTCAATTAGCAAGAGTAGAAAAGGAAATAGGAAAAAGAATAAAATGCTTGAGATCAGACAGAGGTGGTGAATTCATCTCCCATGAATTCAATAATTTCTGCATTGAAAGAGGAATCAAAAGATAGGTATCAGCCCCGAGAACTCCTGAGCAGAATGGGATAGCCAAAAGAAGGAACAGATCTATCATGGACTGTGCAAGGACTCTAATGAATTAAAATAACATTTCTATGAAATACTGGAAGGAAGCTATCAACACTGTAGTTCATACCTTGAACTGAGTACAGCTGAGAAAAGACACATTCAAGACTCCATATGAGCTATGGTATGGCTACAAACCAAATGTAAGTTACCTAAAAGTATTTGGTAGTAAATGTTACATCTTAAAAGAATCTAGAAAAGGAAAATTTGATGTAAAAAGTGATGAAGGAATATTTTTGGGATATTCTTGCAAAAGTAAGGCATATAAATGTCTAAATTTGTCTACTCACAAAGTCATAGAAAGTGCACATGTGAGAATTGATGAGTTTGTAGAAAAGATTGAAGAAGAAAGCAAAAAGGAACCAGAGGACTACAAAAAATTTGTTTACATCGAACCTGATACATTTCCAGACATATGTAAGGAGACTACATCTACCAAGCCCAGTACAGTAATCGAGTCACAAGAAGAAGTTCAGATTGAGTCACAAAGTACCGAGTCTCAGTCTGAAGCTACCGAGCAAGTATCTACCGAGCCCGAGCAATCTGAACCTGAAGATGAAGAAGATGAAAATGTAACTAATTCAGGAAGCAAGGAACCTGTATTAGCCAAGTATGTCAGAAAGCATCATAAACCAGATCAGATTATTGGAAACAAATCAGATGGTACTATGACAAGAAGTAAACTAAAAGGTACATGTTTATTTGCTGATTTTGAACCTAAAAATGTCAAAGATGCATTAGAAAATGAAAGTTGGATTGAGGCTATGAATGAAGAAATAAAGAAAATAGAGAAAAATAAGACATGGACTCTTGTACCTAGGCCTAAAGATAAAAATGTAATTGGAACAAAATGGGTATTCAGAAATAAGTTGAATGAAGATGGTCAAGTATCAAGAAACAAAGAAATATTGGTATGTAAAGGATATTCTCAAGAAGAAGGAATAGATTATGGAGAGACTTTTGCTCTTGTTGCAAGATTAGAAGGTGTGAGGACTTTACTTGCATATGCAGCACATAAAGGATTTAAGGTATATCAGATGGATATCAAATCTACTTTTCTCAATGGTATTCTTGAGGAAGAAGTCTACATTAAGCAACCTGAAGGTTTTATTGATCCAGACAAAAGGGATATGGTCTGCAAATTACACAAAGCATTGTATGGTCTGAAACAAGCTCCTAGAGCATGGTATGAAAGATTACATAACTATCTTACTCAGATTAATTTCAAAAGGGCTAATGAAAACAACAATTTATACATCAAAGAAGGATCAGATAACAAAATTGTTTTGGCAGAAATATTTGTGGATGATACTGTGTTTATAGGAAATGATGATCAGTGCAAAGAATTTTCAAAACTTATGAACAAAGAATTTGAAATGTCTATGTTTGGTTAGATAAAATTCTTTGTTGGACTTTAGATTCAGCAGAACAAAAATGGTATCTACATTACTTAGTCTAAATATATCATGGAAATACTTAAGAAATTTGGTATGGAAGATTCAAAACCAGTTGGTACACCCATGTGTACTGGACTAAAGCTTACCAAAGATGATGATTCAAAAGAAGTAGATCAGACCTTATACAAATCAATGATTGGAAAATTACAGTATGTAGTACACACAAGGCCTGATATTGCCTTAGCAGTTGGAATAGTGGCAAGATTCTTGGCTAAACCTAGAGAAAATCACATGATGGCAATCAAAAGAATCTTGAGGTATTTAAGGGGAACTGAAGATTATGGCTTGTGGTATAAATTTGGAGGAAATCTAGATTTAAAAGTGTTTACTGATGCTGATTGGGTAGGAAACATTGATGATAGAAAGAGTACAAGTGGTGGACCATTCTTTCTTGGCAAGAGGTTAGTATCTTGGACTAGTAAAAAGCAAAACTGCACATCCCAATCCACAGCAGAAGCAGAATATGTTGCTGCAGCAGTAAACTGCTCTAATATTATATGGTTTAAACAGCTTTTGGAAGGCATAAAGGTTGAGATCAAAGAACCAGTTGTTATGTTTTGTGATAATACAAGTGCAATAAATATTTCAAAGAATCCAGTAATGCATTCCAAAACCAAGCACATTGCAATTAAATATCACTTTGTTAGAGAATTGGTGCAGGACAAGGAAATCAGATTGGAATATATTCATACAAAAGAACAAATTGCAGATATCTTCACCAAGCCACTACCTAAGGATGCATTCTTGTATCTAAGAGGCAAGTTAGGGGTCACTCCCCTATCCGAGGTTCACTAAATAAAGTTTTAGTGATGCATCAACCAGAACATGTTGAAGATCAATCAGTTGATGCAGCATAGTTAGGGAATCATTGCATATGAATCAGTACATAAGGTACATTGATATTTACTGAAACTGTGTAAGTTGTCTTTGGCATGTGTTGTCAAAGAGGGAGAGTTTACTGTCATTTCAAGAAATTTCTAAGAAGAATAATTTGAGAAGTTAAGAGGGAGAGTTCTCAGTCAGAGAAAGAAGTTTAAAGATGATGGGAATCAGAATGAAGCTAAGGATATGTTTCTTACTCTTGGTTTCTCTATGAAATTTCATTGTGCTATGACATGTTGTGTTGCCATCAATGCCAAAGAGGGAGATTGTTGGATACAATTGTCTGAAGGACATCGTTGGATTAGCTATGTGTTGTCTTTGATGTCACACAAATGTCATATCAATTATCATTCTTAGTATCTACTGAGTTCAGTCAGTTAGCTAAGCGGTTCTTAGTATCTACAAAGTTCAGTCGGTCAGCTAAGCGGTTCTCAGTATCTACCGAGCTCAGTCGGTCAGCTAGGTGGTTTTCAATATCTACCGAGCTCTCTCGGGTGTCTAAAGGAAACATGATAGGGTAACAGTGTTAATCGAGCCTCCTCAGTTATCGAAGGAAAATTAGTGGTTACCGAGCTCTCTCGGTCTCCAAAGGATGTTGCATAATTCCCTGTGGTTATCGAGTTCTCTCAGTCACCAAAGGAAATCTTTTCAGGATTAATGTTTACCGAGAAAGGTCGGCCCTTTCAAAGAATTTTGTTATTACAGTTTGTTTATCCCAGCTGACTATTATAATAATTATTAGTGCCGACTTGACAATCTAAATGATTATGAAATGGCATATATATATAGAAGGTCAAGTGGTGAATAAAAGATATACAGCATGCAGAAATCATTTTGAAGAAAGGTGTGTGCGAATTTTGAAGGATGGTCAGATATCCTTGAGGATCAGCAAAGATTTAATTGATCAGTAAGGATCTAGTGAAACAGAACAAAGATCTATATTCAGCAATTCAGTTGCAGGTCATTGTTACTCTCTAGCAATTGTAGCAGTGATATCAAAATCTCTTAATCGAGTTGGTTTAACAACCATTTTGTAAATCCTCTAACAAGGTAACAGTTCTATTGAATTGTTTCAAGACCTCTTACAAGGCCATTCCTAACAGGGTGATTAAATCCTCTAACAAGGTCACACCTAACAGTGTGTTTTGTAAACTTTTACCGGGTTGGCTTTTAACCGGGCATCATTTCAGAAGAGTGAAAAATAGTAACTAGTTACATTGGTGGTTTTTCCCATATTGGGTTTCCATGATAAATCTGGTGTCTCTCATGTTCATGTTATTTTCTTTATTCATGTAAGTTAGTCAGTGATGAATGCTTAAGAACAGTTTAATTATTACACACTTCAAGGATCAAGTTTTTAGCATTTCTTTGTATATTTACTGAGTGGCACAGTAAATAATTTGTTAAGATATTTAAGGGATCAGTGGTAATATTTTTTTGGTTAACTGATTCACCCCCCCTCTCAGTTACTGCATCTATATTTCCAACACTTCTTTTCCTAAGCATGGGAAAGACAAACCCTTATCATAGAATGTCATACTTTATGACTATATTACCAACACAATTCTAGGTTTTGAATCTTTATTTGGCCTCATTGAAGTAGTAAATAATCATATTAATACCATCATACAAATGATCTAGTTGTAATGCAACTAATCATAGAGGAAGAGTTACTATTTAAGCTTTTGCATCACCATCCAATCCATCCATCTCCACATCCACTAGGCCTACTTATCATTATAGTATTCTTGATTACCTTGGAAAGAATTTGACATAGATCTCCATCCTTGAGCTTCTCTGCACATTGCCCATTCATAAAGAATTTTTTGAACAATCACACCTTGAATCTCATGTTCTCAACAATATCAATGGATTAAAATTTCAAGCCTTAATTGGGAACATTTTTGCAAATCATCACCTTGTATTTACTAACAAATACCTTCACATGCTTGATCCTAAACATTTTAAATCTTGCATATTGAAGCCATCATCCATCAACATAAAATCAAGAGAGTCCTTATAGATTTTTGATCTGGTTTTAAGCTTTGTTCATTGAAATTAATAAGATAGTTGGGAATTCCTAAGCGTCTTCTTCATCCCACCAAGAAGAAAATAATAAAGGCATATGATGATAGAGAAAGAGAATTTGAAGGCTTGATCATACTTCCTCTTCAAGTGGGTCCTACATTGATAGAAACCACATGCCAAGTACTGAATCTTGACCTTATCTATAACATGCTCCTTGTTAGACCTTCGATTCATACTATTCAAGCTGTACCATGCACCTTTCACCAATGTCAAAAATTTCCCCGTAATGAAAGTGAAGTAACTATTCCAGGATATCCATAACCCTTCTAGTATTGCAAGATACTTGAAAGGACTCAAGATCAAACTTCTATCCTCTTAATGAACTATTCCTTGTATCTCGAGTCCTTTCTTTTTCCTAGGAATCTTGATGAGACATGTTCACCCTTTTCACTACATGCTCAATTGTGAGGTGATTCAGATCCTATCAAAGTTTGGTGTGAATTTGGTTTGTTACTTAATACTATTTTAAGTTGAAAAATTTGAAAATCTAAAGGTACATTTTCTCATGGATTATGCAAATACAAAAAATTGAAAGTACATTTTCAGTTATCATGCAATGAAAAGTATGCATACAATTTTTTTTACATTATGATACATATCATAAGGTTTTTTGTTTACATGATATAATGAGAAGTCAAATTTCTCTTTTCATTAACTAAGAATAGAATAAGGAAATGTATTTATAATCTCAGTCAACACATGTCATGGCAGCTAAAAAATAGATAATTTGAAAGAAAGACACATTTCTAACTGTGAGAAAAGTAGAAGAGAGGTTGTAGGGGGTAGATCCTCCATTTCCTGATAATGGAGAGTTGATGACACTTGCGCTAGTTGATGGAGATATGGATCCCACATCTAGAAGGTAGACCTACAAAAATAATAAGGATATGGAGAAGTCATCAATGACTGAGCAATGTAAAATCTATCACCTACTAACATAACTGCTTTCCATACACTTAGAAATATTTAAAACTGGAAAGATCAGAAAAAAATAAAGGAAGAAACAAATTGAAACAAGTTTTTATGTTAACTAGTTCTTTTCTTGTATAGATATAGGTATGAAGGCCAATTAGGTTGTTGAAGGGAAACATTCATGAAATGTGAAACCTTTTAACTAAAGTCATGTAGTAGAGATGATTGAAGAGGAAGAGGCCATTGAAGGGACATGCACATAATAATTGGTGAAACATTTTAACTCCATCATGGAGAAGATTGAAGACTAAAGCTATTGAAGGGATGTGTTGGTGTTCAAAATGGACGCTTATGCTCTTAGGCTACCAATATACCCTCAGATAGATTTTAGGAGTGGTTAGTTCCAAAATGTAGAAGGATCTTAGGGTAATTGGACCAACTATAGGGACAAGACTACCCTCTTCACTTCTAGCTTTGAAAAACCAAGGTGGGTGCACCTAACCCAGTGAAAAATATACATTACACACCAAAGATTGGGTTTGAATAACATATTGATAGTAAGAAAGTACTAAATGTTAACCTCACATTCATTGACTCTCCATTACTATTGGGTGACACAACCACACAACCACAGACCTAAAGCTTAGAAAGGTTATTGATTTCAATATTTGGAATGTAATAACTTCAACTAGTGTATGTTAACAAGAGGAATACTTATTTAGGCCAGTGCCTCATCCATTGGGCAAGAGTTCTTAGACACAAAGACACATAAATTTGAGAATACCTGAGAATTAATAGCCATAAATACATTTATCCTAATCTTTATTGCTTACAAAATATCCTTACATAGACAAGGGAAAACCCATATCCCATCTAGAGCATAGTTTAGTCCAATCCTAGATCAAAACTCAAGAACGAAGATACATACATAAAAACAATATGTAATGAGCTAGAAAACTCAAAGCTTACTTGACTTGACACAAAGGAGAGATAAGAATCAGATATTTGTATTAAGTATGATGAATTCCTTTTGTGTATACAATGAATCACAAGACACCTTGCTTGCAAACTACAACTTAGACCTGCAACTTTCTTCTTTCATTAACAAACACTAAATCCAAAACTATTACAAACCCTTGACTGAGAATAGGGCTCACCAAGCAAAAGTTTTTGAACACCTAACTCCCAATGCCTTTGAATGATCATGAAAAATCCTTTTATCTCAAGGATTGCAACAAGCACTGATGATCATTCAAAGCAACAATTTTAAAACTACCTAACTCAACAAAAAGAATGAAAGCCAGACAAGACAGGCTCCAACCACAAGGCTAGTGAGATAAAAAATAATCATCAAATTCTGCAATAGATCTGACCCTGTACCAGCTCCAAGGACAAAAGTTCATGCTGGAACAACCACCAGGACCTTCCTCATAAAATCTCACCCACAACCAAGCTGGAGTGATAAAAAATGGTCCTGTAATACGACCTCATTCGGCGCACTGTCTCCAAAACCTGTAGAAACAATTTGAATTTGAAAAATGGATACAAGCTCTGGTTTAAAACATGATCGTAGATCCCTTTATTTCCCAGCAGATTGGGCGGCTTACCTTAATCTTTACAATAGTCATGAAACCCTGAAAAGTCTTAGGCCATGCCAACAGTCCCTTAGCCAATAAGCAATGAGCACCTCAGTGCCGCGTAGCACATCAGACCCACTACAAAGTATCTCCCCCTAGACAAGATCAATGACCGTCATTATACTGCACACTTAACCATCATGCATCTTACCCCAGCAGCATAGCAACAACCACAAGATCCTGTAGTGCTTTACCCTCCTTGGAGAAACCAGCCCCACTAACACCATCCCAGTCAAAAACATGCCGACCAATCAAAATAAAACAACTCTACAACACCTGGCAATGGGCCTGCTACATTGTTATCCCTTCCGCCAATGAAAATCACACATGTTGGCTCCAACAATTAGAGGACCCACCTTAATACTACCACCTAAGAATAAAGTAAAATCAATGGCTGGTGCAAGATCTCATGGCTCTGACAAATTCCATGAGAACTTACGCCAACCGTAGATCCTCTGTGGATGTGAGGGCCCTCAAAACACGTTAGCAACCAGGTCCCACTAACAACTGCCACCTTATTATATCATGGACCAATCAGAGACTACCATTTGTACCTATGTGTCACCTTGGACCCACAGTTTGAAATGTCATGTCATAAAGAGAATCAACGGCCGTTGTGATTTTGCATAGCTCTAACACATCCCTTGCACTTTAACGACAACCGTCGGATCGAGATGGTGTCAGAAGACTGGGCCCAGGAAATATTAAGGCTGAAACATAGGAAATATTAAAAGGCATGACTTAGGAAAATTTAATTTCATCGGGCACGACATAGGAAAAATTAAAACACCGCCGGGCTCCAAACTTAGGAAAAATTAACCTGGGAGACTTAGGCAAATCGACAATTATTAAAAGGGGCTCGAAAATAAAAGCTTTAGTCGCAAGATCACATAACATGAAAAAGGTTCACATGATCATGCGACAAAGAGGTTAAAAATTTAGCACATGCATTTAGGGAACTTAAGTGGCCCAAAAAGGTAACATTAAAATAGAACAGGGCCAGGGTAAAATAAAGGGTTTTTCAAAGTAATGGCTAGTTTATGAATTTTTGCTTAGGGTTTTAGCCAGAGACATGAAAAATGCTGCAGAGACCAAAGGAAAGGACATGAAGCCATGAAATTTTTTGGAGGTACTAACAAGATGCATTTATGATTAATGTGAAACCTTCTATCTTCTATCGGGTTGCAGATCAACAAAATTTTAATGTCAATTCATTAAAGGGACATATAGTCATATATGAAACCTCTTGATTCCATTACAAGTAGGCATGAGTACAAAGTTCAAAGGGGTTGTCAAAGGGACATGACACCATCATCATGAAAAATTCTAACCTTAAATTCAATTTCAAGTACCTATAGGAATATGATACAACATGTTACTTGACAAAGGTATCAAATCATTAGTGATAGAGGCATAAGGGTCAACAAGGAATAAGTGAATGCTATACATTAAGATAAGATTGGTAAGTAAAGTAAGGATAAGAAAAATAAAAAAGTGGCTATAGGATAACAATATGCTATAGAATAGAAGGCAATTAATATCATCTACAGAAAAGGTGTAGAATGGGTGATCTTTCAAAATAATTTCTATTATACAATCTGAACAGAGTGTGAGAAGTAGCATTTAATAATTGAAGCTACGAAAAGAATAGAAGATGCAAAAGGTACAAAAATAAGTTTTCAATAAAGTAAAGAATCATGAAGAATACAATTTTAAGAGTACATGAAATCATTAGAGTTACGTAATGATTGTTATCGAATCATAGTTAGAAGGAAAACAACAAATGAGTAATCCTGGAGGCAAAAAATGTTAACTATAACTGATCGTGATGATGATGAAGACCAACTAAGATGAGAGGTATAAAAGACTGTAGAAGGATTAGATTAGTTGTTATTTTGTCATTGATGTCAAGCAATTGATTTTTGGTTTATATTGAGTTTCCATATCATTTAGAGTATGATATAAGTTGAGTGAGTTAAGGAAAAAGAGGAAGTGAAAAGTTGTGAAGTTGAAGAACTTAATTGGGCAACTAATACAGATCAAACAATGATAAGGTTATATTGATTTAGTTGTTTTCTACTTTAAATTTGATTATATCAAGCTGGTAAAGAATATTGGTTAATTCGGTAAACAAAATAGTTTGGTTATCGAGTAGGAAGAGTCATTCAGTAAAAGGAAAGTAAATTTTGGTAAAGTGAAAGCAAGTCAAGACACTGAGTAGAAGGATTTAGTTGCTGAGAAAATCAAATAGAATTTTAGTTGAAGGAAAAGGAATTAGCCACCGAGAAAGAAACATAAATTAAATACAAGGATCATAAAAAAATTTAACAAAGAGCCATAGTAATCTAGGAGATTATAAGGATGAGGAAGAGTTAGTTAAAGAGATCTACAATCAGGAAAATTCAAGGTGATGATCTATGCTAAAGATATAAGAGACAAAAAGTGATGGTACAAATTCCAAGAAAATTTCAAGTTCTGAGGTGATGATAAAATGTTTTACCAAGTTCCAAATTCATTGAATCAATTCAAGAGGATGATCTAATGGTTGAGAATAAACATAGGAAAATGTAATAAAGGAGATTAAGAGGCAAAATAGTCTATATAAAGGATGAAATTTAATGTAAAATGAGCTAGAAAGTAGAAGGGTGGATGTGTAACTGAATGAAGAAGTGAAGAATAAAAAGGTTGAAATCCGAGTCTGCAAGCAGAGATTGATGAAGTGTTGAAGCTAGTGGAAAGTGATGGAATGAAGTGAAGACAAAGAGAGAATAAGAGATTTGACTAAGCAAGAGGTAGTTGTAGATTTATAGATCAATTTTTATATTATTTCTTATTAACATTTGTAGCAGGAAAATCTCTTAACCAAGTGGACTTAACAGCCTTATTATAAAACCTTGAGAGAGGTAACATTCTAGAAGAGTGTTTAAACACCTTTAACCAGGCCACTCCTAATAGGGTGAAGATCCTAATATTATAGAGGCAAATCCCCTAACAGGGTCACATTTAACAATGTGCATTGTAATCTTTAACAAGAGTGGCTTGTAAACGAGCATACTTTAGAAGAGTATTTCTTTGGTGGGTGGAAATTCCCATATTGGTTTTTCCAAAATTAGATTTCCACGTTAAATACTGGTGTTATATGTGTTTAATGTTTATTGTTCATGTTATTGCTGATTGATAAGTTAATTTACTGTTATTGGTTAATATTGAAGTTTATCTTACTGTATTTTTACCGAGTTGAATTAGAGTTAAATTTTTAAGGTTTAAAGAATCACTTATTACCGATTCACCCCCCTCTCAGTAACCCAACAATTGGTATCAAAGCTAAGTACTCTAAAGGGATAATTGTAAAATACTTGAGTAAAATATCTGAAGATGTATAAGAGGGAGGCACCAAAGTTGAATAGGGATAACTTCTCTACAAGGCATGGACAAAGAAGGATTCATTCAAATCCAACTTGGGTGACCATTTCTAGAAGGTTAAGGCCAATTTACTGACCATCCAAGGATCACCACATAAAACCTTCAACATATCTTCCTAGAAAGAAAAGGAAAAAGAGATATTTCATATTTGAGATGTTTCAAGGCCATAAGGGAAATATTGTGATCAATAACCAGGTTGGGGACAATAATTGAAAACTTCCCTTGGGGAGGATCAGAGATGTTTCATATCTGAGGGAAGGAATATTTATCACTCAGTTTAAAGCCAAAAAGGGAAGACCAAGAGTGCGAGGTCTCTACAGAAATTTGGATTGAGGAAGTAATATTCCTAACACATGGAGGACCCCCCACCCTGATCAACACCCCCATATGGGTCCCCAACATTTGGGTCAAATCCATCACCCCGAACACCAACAGAGTTGCCTGTAGACCGTGAACCTACCGACTACCTACAACCTAGAGCACATGGAAAGCACAAAGTTTCCCACCTGAGGTGCAATTTAAATTTTGTCCACCCATCATTACCATTTAATTTTCTTTATTGTTAAAGTTAGGGTAAAATTTGGTTTAGAGTTAGTGCTTAATTTGGTTTGGTGTTCATTTAGTTTTATGATTAGGGTTCAACTTGTAATACCCCAAAAATGGGCTATAGGTTCATTAACCTCTTACATCTTCAAAATCAAATGAAATCGACATTAAAGTCCTAACCTAAGGCACATCTACACATTATCGAATCCTAATTGATTTTATCCTAAATTCTGCATCAGGGAATATTCTTAGCAATATTCCTATATTATCCTAATTATCATTAATTTAATGATTACTTGGTGATAAATCTCATTTATCCTAAATTTGATTAATTGAATATGATGAATATTTAATTAATTAGATTAATACTTCCACTTAATTATTTAATTAGATTTAATTCTATTTATTCCTAATTAATATTGTTTTTATTTTGACAATAAATCAAAATTCCTACAAACAATCAATTGGATATTTATTTAATTGATTTAAAATCAAAGTTGTCAAATTTAATGATTTAATTGGAATAATTTTTTATTTAATAATTAATTAACCCATAAATCAATTATTTTAATTCAAAATTAGTTAAGTTGAAAATAAATCACTTTATTTATTAAATTAATTCATATTAAATCATGCACAATCAGAAAAGCAGTCAACTTTAAATCAATTATCAATTTCAATTTGTTAACTTTCTAAACTCAACATCTGACGATGAGTTGAAAAAGAGAACTAAAGCTCTATTTTGAGATAAAAACTGCTTTTGCATGATTTTATGAATTAAATATTCTTAATTTCTTGTTAACTCAAAAATCAACCTGAGTTTATCAAGAGTGATTTATGGCTTTTCTCTTGCATCTTCAAAGCCCTGGATTTCTATAAAATCAAGGCTCATCTCTTCACAAAGGTCTGCACAATTTTTATTTGGCAATCAACACCTCGAAATTGCATCCTCACTCTGGCGAATTCGTGACTGAAAAATCAATCTTTTGCGAATCAAGGCTATTGTGAGATTTTCATTTATTGTTTTGAGCATTCATAGTTTCATATCATAGATTTTTATATGCATTCATATCATTTCTTAGATTAAATATGCATTCAAACTTAATTTCATACATTATAGCTTAGATTCATACAGATTCTCATATTATTGCATAGAAAATACAAAAATATAGATTAATTTGCATTCATATTTCATTGTTTTCATCATCTTAAATCTTTCATTTAGGTGTTGCATTGTCATTGATCTTGATTTCAATCTGAGAACATCATACTCGCACCTACTAGAAGGTAGTAAATCATCTGGTTAGCATAGTTTCAATTACTTGCAGATTTCAATTTTTGCTAACCTCTAATGTTTTACTGAAGTGTTGTGTCTACAGCTAGGTACAAAATTTACAAACACATTTTTTATGCCCACAATGGGGCCCTAAAATGAGTTTCCATTCTATTCTATCAAATTTCTATCATTTTTCTCGAACCCATGACCACAAGGTTAATTTTTGTGAGTTTTGTGATAAATTTCTGGGCTATTTTTTCAGAAATCTGACTAATGTTTTTATTGGTACATGCATATATGACATGATAAAGATCCAAAATTTATATTTATAGAAAGGTATTTGAGTTAGATTTTATTTTACATTGGTTTGGATTAATTTTGTTTTGATTTGCAAAAGTTATGATCATTTTAGTGAAGACTAGTCTGAACCTGATTTTATGAAATCCGACTAATATTTTTATTGGTACATGCACATATGACATGATACAGATCCGAAATTTATATTTCTGGAAAGGTATTTGAGTTAGCTTTCATTTTTCATTGGTTTTTATTAATTTCATTTTGATTTTCAAAATTTATTATTGATTTAGTACAGACTGGTTAGAATCTGATTTTTTATGACAATAGGTTTTTCAATTATCAAATGACATATTATCTTTGACTAACCTGATTTTCTACCACGTGGGGTTGACAATTTGCATTTCTTTTTTTATGGATTTTTATAATTGTGGGTTTTATGTATAAGAATAGGTAAGTTCTTCATAACAGTGGTTTGCAGGTGCAGGTGTAGGTACGTCCTGTGGGTACAAAAGATAGAAGACAAATGCTCAAAAATTGCTAAAACAGGTAAAATCTACTAAGCGCATTGTGAGGAACTCAGGTATTCTATTACATTTGATAAAAATTCATTTTGGGACATAAAAAAAAACTCTCTTGTGTCAAGCTTTAGTGCCTTTACAACTTTCATAATTCACACTTCAGTTTTGGGCTATAAAACGAACATAGATTTGCTTTTTGCATATCTGTTACACATAGTAATTAGGCCCTATGAACACTATTTGTAGATGATCTTGAGAGAGTGGGCTTCTTTCACTTGTTCATGCATGTGAAGCTCTTCTTAACAATAGATCCCCTTGTAGGTAGGGAGGTTACTAAGACCATCTCATGTTCTACTAGATTTGTGTATCTTCAACTTTTGATTGATACATTCTCTCTCCGGAGAGGTTGATAGATCATAAGTGGTTGATGTCATAGATCTTTGTGAGATAATCTTGGTCTTAGCATGTCGGATTAATCTATCTACTTTGTCTTGGTGAAGTGAAGAGGTTAGGGGATTATGCTCTACTTCCTTTTTGGATAGTACCAGAAACTCAGATCTTGAATATGATTTAGTCCCCCTGTGGTATCTTTTGTGAGTCACATTTAGAGAGGGTTAACCATAGTGGATATTCCCTTAATTGGGTCAACCATGTGGATGGAACCTCAAGCGTTAATAGCCATTTTTGCCATGGTAACAACAACCACTATATAAATGTCCTTGTGGAGGAAATCTTCACAGGTGTGGTCTCTTGTTGGGCTATCAGATCTCCCTAGCAGCTCCTGATTGATTAAATTCTTAGACTGTGTCAAAACCCCAATGCACTTGGATTGGAGTTCGCCCTCTTGAGATCACAAAAGTTGTAGAGTCAGACCATTACTACAAACCCTAGTGAGGCCAAATTTTTCATTTTCTAGGAATACGTGCATTATTGAAAAACTTTTTGGAACATACACAAGTAGTATTTCTAGGGATTAGCACAATAAGTCACTATTGCTTGTTCATGTGCAAGGTTTCTTTTTCCCTTGTTCATTATTTTTAGATGATTGCTTTCTTCCCTTGCTTGCTGTTTTGCGTGCTTGATATCTTCTTGGTTACTTGAAACAAAATTTTACACAGATCTTCAAAAATTGGATAGAAAAATTTGCAAACAAATTGATACTGAAAAATTGCAAATCTGAAGCAAAAATCCTTTCTGTTGTCAAAAGTCATCCTAAAATTTCAAAACTCATATCAAAGCCAAAGTTAAAGTTATCAGAGATTGGTCAAATTTTTCAAAAATCTAATTTTTATAGCCTATTCCCAAATTTTGTCAAAATAGTGAACTGATTCTTGTCATTTCTAGTCATCCTTGGTCGGTCTGGGTCAAATCTCAGGTGCTATGACATGTTTCTCAACATCCAAATGAACTTAAATGGTATCAAGTTGCACAAAATGACTCTTGGTCTTCCTTCTTCCACATCTCTCATGTCTTCCTAGTCTCCCATCTCCATCCTTTCTCCTATTCCTTCACACTTCTTCCTCTTCTTCCTAAAACTCTTCACATCTTCTTGATTCTTTTCCTCTTATTATCTACTCTACTTTCTTCTATTCATCTCTTTTGTTACTTCCATGCTTGATTCCTCCTCTTCCAGAACCATGAAATTCAGCTATCTTGTTATGGAACCTCTCTTGAAAATGGATGATCTTGAACTCATTGCTCAATTCAAAGAGTATTATTCCAAAAAAACCATGAGTGATAAATTTATGATAAAAATAAAGGAAAAATTGATTGAATCAGATGCCTTTGCTAGGATCATACGCATGATAATGTAATGACCTTCTTCTTCCAAACATCTTTCATATTATAAATCTTTTCATTCTTCCTCATCTTCCAAGTCTTCTTCCTCCACTAAGTCTTCACCTTCCTCTTCTCCATGATCTCGCACCTCTTATACTTCTCCCAAGAGTCTTACTTCTCTTCTCAAGACATATCATAATGAGCAACGTGACAATCCTTATGATACATCTTCCACAAAGAGTGGCAAACCCATCCTTGAAGACTATGATGACTATGATGATAGACAATATAATGATACCTATGACACCTCTGTTCCTAAGAGTCCTCCTCATCGTGTGCTTGTGCTTACTAGAAATGGGTCATCACATTGGATAGATCATGATGGTGATCCATATGATTCTAATTTTGAAAGAGACTTTGATGATTTTTGTGAACAATACCTAGATGATACATCTACTTCTATTGAGGAAGAGAAAGCTTACCACACTGAATATAAATCTAAATACTATAAGAATCTCTCCTCTAAGAACTCTCATGCTGAAAATAAAGATTACACTCTCAAGCAAGATCATGTTAATGCTGACCCTTTGTTTTGTGATGATTCCCTTCCATCCTCTACTTCCTCCAATACCCATACATCTCGTACAGTTGCCAAGTCTTTCAAATCTTTCACAAGTCCTTCATCCACCAAAGGTCCTAATACTTTCCCTGTAGTTCCCTATAGTTATCCTCAAGGGCTACCTCTTAAAGAAACTCAAGCTAACCTTCACTTGGCTGCAAATACTTTCAATAATGCTAAACCTAAAGAGCCTAAGCCTTTATATGCTATAATTCCTACTTCAGCTAGTCCTCCACCATTTCTTCCAAAGTCTTCCATACAATCCCAACATGCTTCCTTGTCCTTAGAAGTGGCTCCATGTCAAGAGGACTCTAAAAATGATAAAGAAAATAACATAAAGAAAGATCAAGATCAAGAACCCTCCATGTCATCCACTCCTTTTCATGATGTCTCTTATCTACTTCAGGGTTCTTTGGATCCTACACTCCCTTTCTCATGCATTCCACCATGTCTTAAGTCTTCTCCTAAGCAAGATCACACTACTACTTACATGGTTGAGCTTATTGACAATAAAAATAACCTTACCCCACTTCTAATTTCCAAAGATGATACTTCCATTAAGGTTGGTAAAAATGGTGTTGTTACTTCCAATGTTAAGCCTCTTGAAAATCAAGAGAAAAATTATGTGCTTATGCTATCCAAAGATCCTTGTCAAGATCAAAGTCTTCCATCTTCTTATTCTACCACTCCATGTTCATTTTCACTTTCTATTATTCCTAAGTCTTTACAAGATTTGAACAATCCTATCAAAGAAGGTGCTCATATTCAAGATGTCCATGATTCTATTGAAAATCCTAATGCTCACTCTAAAGATGCTAATGTCCTTGGCTGTCATATAAATGTTGATGAACTTGTTGATTATCCTTTTGCATCTTCCACTTCCATCCTTTGACCTCTTCCACCACTACTAAGGGCTTCACATCTTCCTTCCATCTTGGGTCCTGATTTCCCTTCACTTTCCCCTCTAACTTTCCTAATTCACCATCCATCTTGGGTCCTTACGTCCCTCCATCTCCTATCTTTCCTCAAGATCAACATAGATGCATACCCTTGAATCCTTTTCATCCACCCACCCATCTAAACCAGTCATATCCTCCTTCTTCCACAAGTCCCAAGTCTTTTGGAAGTAACTTGAATGTTCAATACAAGAAATAGAAGCAATACAAGAATCCATAAAAAAAATAAGATCACCATGTCTCCTCTAATCGACATTGAGGCATAAAGTCAAAAGAGATATCTAAGAAAAAAACTACAAGACATGGGTTCCAAAATCCATCATTAAAGATATTATCTCTAAATCATCAAAAAGAAATGAAAATCCTATGGCTATATGGATTCCAAAATCTCTCTTGAAAGAGTCTAATGTTGAGAAACAAGTGAAGTTGACATTCAAGCTCCCAAAGACTTCCACTTCATCTACTTCCAAAAACATTCTTCTATTCTATGCGCCTAAATCACAACCTCTGCTATCTATTCACCATATTCCTTCATTCATGTTTCCTCCATCCTCTCGCCACCCTTCAAGGTGTGTGTTGATTTTGATCTTGCCTTCCTTTCCATCTACCCATTCACAATCCTTCCATTCATTATCCTTCTACCTTCTATCCTTTTTCCTCACTTGCCTATTCCTCCTATCTTCCAACCTCACTCGCTTTACATAAAACCTTATCCTCCATTTTCCTCTTCCATCTTCCTTTCCCTATCAGCATCTTTGATCATATCATTTTGAATCCTTGGCATATCATGATTTATCCTTTCAAGGAGCATTATCTAAAAATCTTACTTTCTTCCAATAAATAAAAAAATAAAAAAATAAAGAAATAAAAAATTTTGAAAATGTGACTTGGTGAAAACCTTGAAATAGGCACCTTGGTAGCAAAAGTAAAGAGAAATAAATTCATCCTATGGTGAAAACCACTCCCTTGTGGTGCCTTGGATAAGTACTGTAATGAAAACCTAGCAATCAGGCATCATGCATAGTTCTTCTACATATGTCATCCATTCCATCTTCTCTCTTTGATCTTGACAATGTTGATCTATATAAAAACATTTGGCTATCTTGTGAGCTATTTTTCGACAATCTTGCTTTCATTCCCTTCCTATTTAGCCTTCATATTTATTTTCCTCAATTCATTCTAGCCTTTCGATATCCTTTTCCCCTTTGGTCTTGATCTAATAAAAAAAGAGTGAAACACGGTGCTATGAAACCTCTTGACATGTCTACTCCTCTGGATTGAATCCTTTCCTGCTCTTGCATTATGATTTTGTGACTTATCCTATGCTGGCCTTTCATTGCTTGTCTAAATGTGCTTTACATGGTAATTTTTCCCTAGCTTGCGTACCCTTGAGGAGTTTTCCCTTGAGGTTTTCTTCCCTTCATTATCCTTCATTCTCTTGTCTTCCATCTCTTCCACTAGCTTGCTAATCCCTCTTGTTCTCCACCTTGCTAGACATTGGGACTACATGATGTGATCTTGCTTGGGAGTTTGATGCCCATTCTATCTGGGGGAATCCCTTTTACATACTGAAGTGGTATGGCCTATTGAGGTTGAAATCCCATCACTAAGACTCAGAATGCATGGTCTAGTAACTGATGATGACTATGGAGTGTCTAGGTTGCAAGAACTTGAACTACTAGATGAGTGCAAACAAGCAGCATATGATCATCTTAGATTATATCAGAAGAGAATGTCTAGAGGTTACAACAAGAAAGTCAGACAAGGAGAATTTCAGGTTGGCGATCTAGTCTTGAGAGAGAATCCTAAAAATCAATCACATAGAGAATGCAAGGGGAAGTTTGAACCCAACTGGTTGGGTACCTTTGTTATCACTGCTACTTTTGGCTCTGGTGCCTATCAACTCTCAATAACTAAAGCATAACAGCTTTGAGAACCAATCAACGTTCTCCATCTGAAGAAATTCTACGCCTAAGGCATTCAGTCTATGGTAAAATGTCCTGAAAACATCTTAAAATTTTGAAAAAGTCTTGAAAAAATGAACATCTTGGTGAAAACCTAGCAATAGGCAACTTGATGATTCACAAAAAAGTAAAAAATATCAAAAGTACAAAAAAATTAAAAAAATGAAAAATACAAAAAAATGAGAAAAAGAAAAAGTGCCTTGGTGAAAACCTGGAAACAGGCGCCTTGGTAGCAAAAATAGAATCTCTACCAAGATGGTGAAAACTTGGCAAATGGGCGCCACTTGTTTCAAAATACTCCATCTATCAGCCCAATCTTGGTCTTTCCCAGCTTTCAATCTGCTTTAGTCTGCATATATCCTCATTTCAATAAAGTTGGTCTGTACACCAATTGGCTCACGCGTCTGTATCCTATCAATGCCTAACACTTGGGGGCAATCAATGTCATATCCTATGGTCTCTAGTATACTTTAGACATGTCATATCTAGTCAGAGTCCTTTGAAGCTTCATCTGAGTTAGTCAGTTAGTCTCCTCTCTAGAAAGGATTTTGTATCTACAACAACACAATCAAACACAAATTGCAAACAAACTATGCTTTTACATGCTTTTATCTCCTTGTATGCTTACTGATTCACATTGAGATTTTTGCATATTGTGTCTCTTTGAGCTCTTCGATGATGTCCTTTACAGGATTTAGAGAGTGATGACTGGGGGCATAATCTTTTCTTTGTCTTCTACTTGTATGTGAAAAGCTAACAACTTTGGAAATTCTGGATTGAAATGGTATCCGTTTGTAAGAGCCTCTATCTTGTTTTGGATGGCCATGCTTACCTCAACCATTGATACCTAGAAAATTCAAGGAATTTTGATCTCACTATTGTCTTTTTGAGTGAATTATTTCTCCTACTGTGAAACACAATCTTACCTAAGGATGTGAACGATAAAGGGTCACTACGGGTAATTCACACTGGACTTAGAATGATCTCTTGACTATTTGATGTGTTTATCATGCAAGGCGTATTCTAGTCATCATGACGTTTATGTTTTGATTCTTATACAAATTGCTATATCAAAATGGACATGATATTCAGGTCATCCTGGCATTTGTGCCTTGGTGCTTATATCTAATCTGACATTCCAAAAATAAAATCAATATTCATATGTCCATGGTTGCCTAACCAGTGGGTGTTGTATTGATTCCTGCGCATACAAATCGATATTCATATGTCTATGGTTTCATAACTAGGTTGCATTGTATTGATTTATTTGGTTACCTAAAAGTTCAATGATGACAACAAATCGACACATGATCAGTGACTAGGTCCTAGGTCCTAGGTTTGCATTTCATTCTGCATTTCATTTTGCACTTTGCATGATCTCACAAATTTCTTGAACACTTAAATGATTCTTAAAAAAAATAAAAAAATGCTAAACATGACTACAAGAGCTGAATCTTACATGAAGGTCCATGTAATGAAATAGCAAGTAGAATCCTTTTTCAGGATCAAAATCAAAATCTGAGATCATTTATATTGTCAACTGCTTGCACAATCAACCTTCAATCATCACAAAAATCTAGAATTCAACTTAACTGACTATCTTACATCAAACTATCAAAATTTCAACTTGGTCAACTCATGGTTTAACCTAGTCAAACTTGGTTTCCAAGACCTCTAAACGATGCAGAATGCATTCTCAGACATGTATAACCACTTCTCAAATCAATTAACATGCTTCTAAACTATAACACTGGCTTTTCTTATCAGATTTCAATTTTAATCCCGAAGGGGGCATGGTATTGCACATCATTCAAGTCTGTAAATCTAAATCTAAAATCAAATATTTCTCTCAGTAATCAAGACAACAACCACGTCTAGTTGTTGATTCATCTAAAGTCCTTGTCACTTGGGGCAAATCTATTATCTCTTGGGGCATATCAGATTCATCAAGATCCATATCAATCTGGTATCCTAAATCTATGTTGTAAATTGTATCAACTTTTCGTAACCAATGGTTCATTAGTGTTATTTCCTTAGTTCTTCGTAACTGATGGGTTTAGGATGTGATACCAATATGATTCATACAAGGACATTGAGGTCTAGAATCAGTCACTCACTTCTTCGCAATCATAAGGTTCAGAATTAGGTGTTTTGACACTTTTTTCATGACCACCGATTCATTGTTGATATAGCTAGCATCATCTCGATTCCTAGTCATTCTGGGCATGGGTCAGTATCTCTTTTCTTTAAATCTTTAAATCGGTTTCTGTCTCAGAATTGGTTCATCTTTCAAATCAATTTCATACATATATCATACACAGACTATTCTTTGAACCACTACGCTTTACATAGTGATTCAAAGATAGGCAAAATGTAATACCCCAAAAATGGGCTATAGGTTCATTAACCTCTTACATCTTCAAAATCGAATGAAATTGACATTAAAGTCCTAACCTAAGGCACATCTACACATTATCGAATCCTAATTGATTTTATCCTAAATTCTGCATCGAGGAATATTCCTAGCAATATTCTTATATTATCCTAATTATCGTTAATTTAATGATTACTTGGTGATAAATCTCATTTATCCTAAATTTGATTAATTGAATATGATGAATATTTAATTAATTAGATTAATACTTCCACTTAATTATTTAATTAGATTTAATTCTATTTATTCCTAATTAATATTATTTTTATTTTGACAATAAATCAAAATTCCTACAAACAATCAATTGGATATTTATTTAATTGATTTAAAATCAAAGTTGTCAAATTTAATGATTTAATTGGAATAAAGTTTTATTTAATAATTGATTAACCCATAAATCAATTATTTTAATTCAAAATCAGTTAAGTTGAAAATAAATCACTTTATTTATTAAATTAATTCATATTAAATCATGCACAATTAGAAAAGCAGTCAACTTTAAATCAATTATCAATTTCAATTTGTTAACTTTCTAAACTCAACATCTGATGATGAGTTGAAAAAGAGAACTAAAGCTCTATTTTGAGATAAAAACTACTTTTGCATGATTTTATGAATTAAATATTCTTAATTTCTTGTTAACTCAAAAATCAACCTGAGTTTATCAAGAGTGATTTATGGCTTTTCTCTTGCATCCTCAAAGCCCTGGATTTCTATAAAATCAAGGCTCATCTCTTCACAAAGGTCTGCACAATTTTTATCTGGCAATCGACACCTCGAAATTACATCCTCACTCTAGTGAATTCATGACTGAAGAATCAATCTTTTGCGAATCAAGGCTATTGTGAGATTTTCATTTATTGTTTGGAGCATTCATAGTTTCATATCATAGAGTTTTATATGCATTCATATAATTTATTAGATTAAATCTGCATTCAAACTCAATTTCATACATTATAGCTTAGATTCATACAGTTTCTCATATTATTGCATAGAAAATACAAAAATATAGATTAATTTGCATTCATATTTTATTGCTTTCATCATCTTAAATCCTTCGTTTAGGTGTTGCATTGTCACTGATCTCAATTTGAATCTGAGAACATCATACTTGCACCTACTAGAAGGCAGTAAATCGTCTGGTTAGCATAGTTTCAATTACTTGCAGATTTCGGTTTTTGCTAACCTCTAATGTTTTATTGAAGTGTTGTGTCTACAGCTAGGTACAAAATTCACACACACACAACTTGATTTATGGTTTTGATTAGATTTCAATTTTATTTTGGTTTAGAATTTATTTTCTTTTATTATTAGGGAACTAAGTTTCAAGCTCTCATGTGTTAGGGTAGGGTTTAATCTAGAGTTGGGTTTTGGTTTATCTTTGTCTAATATCAGGTTTAAGATTCAATTTGGTCTATTTTTAGTTTTAGGATAACTATTTTTGTTTAAAGATTGTAATCACATTAGGTTCAAAGTAAAGGTTGGTACTTATTTAAGATTATGACTGAGTGAGGTTTGGGTTTAATAGCGTTTAAGGTTATGTTTTAAAAGGGTTCCATGATTTGACTTGATTCTATGTCATGTAGATTTTTTTGGATTAAAAGAACAATACAAATTTGATAATTACTAGGTTTAGTTTCTTATACTACTTCATCAAGTTTAGGATTAGGGTTAGGGTTCAATATCCTTTAATGTCCAAATAATCTTAGTGTTAGGGTTTAATTTTCTTTATCATTAAGGTTAGGGTAAAATTTTGGTTAGACTTAATGTTTAGTTTGGTTTGGTTTTTATTTAATTTTATGATTAGGGTTCAACTTAATATAGGGTTTTGATTACAATTCAATTTGGTTAAGGTTTAGAATTTATTTTCATTTATTGTTAGGGAAATAAGTTTCAAGTTCTTATTTGTTAGGGGTAGGGTTTAATTTGGAATGGGGTTCTAGTTTAGTTTTGTCTACTATCAGGTTTATAATTTAATTTGGTTTATTTTTTGCTTTTTAAGGATAACTATTTTTGTTTAAATATTGTAATCCTTAGGTTCAAAGTCAAGGTTGATACTTATTTAAGCTCATGGTTGAGTGAAGTTTGGGTTTAATAGTGTTTAAGGCTATTTTTTAAAAGGGTTGTAGGATATTCTTCAATTCTATGTCCTATATATTTGTTTGGATTAAAAGAGAAACACAAATCTTATAATCGCTAGGTTTAGTTTCTTATACTGCTTCATCAGGTTTAGGGTTATGGTTTAATTTTCTTTAATCTTTGAATACTATCAATTTTAGGGTTCAATTTTCATTATTGTTCAGGTTCAGGTAATGTTTGGTTTAGAGTTAGTGTTTAATTTGGTTTGGTGGTCATTTAGTTTTATGATTAGGGTTCAACTTGATTTAGGGTTTTGATTACAATTCAATTTGGTTTAGGTTAAGAATTTGTTTTTGTTTATTATCAGTTTCAAGCTATTATGTGTTAGGAGTAGGGTTTAATTTGGATTAGGGCTTGGGTTTTTATTTGTCTTTTTTCAAGTTTAATATTCACTTTGGTATATTTTTAGCTTTAGGATAACAATTTTTGTTTAAGGATTGCAATCACATTAGCTTAAAAATAAAGGTTGGTGCTTATTTAAGCTTCTGGCCGAGTGAGGTTTAGAATTAATAATGTTTAAGGTTATGTTTTAAAAGGGTTCTAGGATTTGATTTGATTATGTCTTGTAGATTTGTTTGGATTAAAAGAGCAACAAAAATTTGATAATCACTAGGTTTAGTTTCTTATACTGCATCATCAAGTTTAGGGTTAGGGTTTGATTTCCTATATATATACATGTATATATATATGTGTGTGTGTATATATATGCATACACACACACACACACACACTTGTTGGCATTAAGCATGATTGTCATTAGTGACAACACTTATTCCAAACAGTGCATACCGAGCATAATAGTACATACAAAGCAGAACAAAGCTTACTGAGTAGAGCAGAGCTTACCAAGCAGAATAGAGCTTACCGAGTAGAATAGTGCATACCGAGCTTGCAAAGTTTCACAGTGTTTACCGAGTGCTGCATGGTTAAACAGGAAATTTAGTTTCTACCAAGTAACACTTTATCTACTGAGTCTCCAGTATTTACCAAGTTCAAAACTATGACCGAGTGGTTAGTATGGACCGAGCTTCCACTTCTATCGAGTGCATGATGATGCTGAGTAATGCAGTGGACGCCGAGTATCAGAAAGTCACCGAGTTAGTTTGCAGTAACCGTGTAACTATATTTGGGCCGACTCAGTAATATTTGTCTTTACTTGTTTAAGAGCCGACTTTGTAATTGTTTTGGAATTGACTTAGATTGATATATAAACAATGTTTTATGTCATATCCAAAAAGGAAGATATAGAGAAGTATAAAAAAAAAGAGAGAAAGGCAGAGATAAGAAAATTACAAAGGGCTACAACAGTATAAGAAGCAGCAAAGATCTATCCATCACAGAAGGTGATCAGTACATCAGAGAATCTCAATTAGCAAGTACAGTTGCAAGTAAGAGATTTGCTATTTCATCCTCACAGGTGAATTAGCTTGAAATCCTTTAACTGGGTAGACTTAAAAGTCTTTGTAAAAATCTCTTAATCGAGTGCATACTTCATTGTATGTTTGTAAAACCTCTAACAAGGTGGACCTAGCAGTCCTTATTGCTCCTAATAGGGCAGATCATCAGAAGTGATCATTGTAAGCCTTAACCTGCAAACTTTATGCTGCAGTATTGAAGTTTTGTGGGTATCATCCCCACCCCAGTTTTACTTTCTACTTGGAAGGTTTCTGGGTCACCAAATCTCTGTGTTCTAAGTGTTATGAATGTTTTATTCTTTCTATTACTCATGCATGTAGTCAGATTATCAATCTAATATTATTAAGATCTGAATCTGTTAAAATTTTTGAAGTTACTGATTCACCCCTCCCCTCTCAGTAACCTAGATAGTCTTGAATATTTCCAACAATTGGTATCAGAGCTCAGTGGATCTCAGAATAAAGTTTGACAGCTTGAGAAAAGATTCAAGACAATGGAGATATTCAGATTGAACAAAGTAATTGAGAATGAAAAACTAGATCTGGAAATGGCCATAACTCAACTCAAAGAAGCAAGAGAGCATCTTTCCCTTTCCCTAAAAAGAAGGAAGGAACTTGCAAATTAGATCAATGACCACCAGTATGTTGAAGAAAAGATTGAAGAATTTTTGCCTTCAAGCAGCTCAGATGAAGCAAACAATGCAATCAAATAACTTCTAGAAAAGAGTGGATCTCTGCAAGAAGAAGTGAGAAAATTGAAAAGAGAACAGGAAATTCAGTCAACAAGATTCTGTGAAGTCTTGGAACAAAGAAACAAGATGAAAGATGAAATAGATGGAAAGAACAATGAAATCCAGAATAAAACTCTTCAGCTAGAAAATCTTATTGATCAAATCTCCAATGCAAATGAAGAAATCTTGACTCTAAGATCAGAAAATGAAAATATGAGAGAAGAGCTGAGATCTGAAAAGAAAATCAATTTAAGAGTGATGAGTGAGCTAGATGCTGAAAGGTAAATCAATGAGAGAATGTTGAAATCTCAAGAAGATATGAATCAGGTGTATGAACGAAACCTTCATAGGCAAAAAGGAAAAGTAGGACTTGGATACAAAGAGGAAGGTGAATCCTCCAAACAAGGTACTCAAAAGAATCAGAAACCTACCTGTAATCACTGTGGAAAAATTGGTCATATTTCAAACAAATGTTGGAGCAATGGAAAAGCAAAATTCAATGGAAAATGCTACAATTGCAATCAGCTTGGTCATAAAGAAAATGAATGCAAGGAGAAACCAAGATTTAAAGGCATATGTCACAAATGTAGCAAACAAGGTCATAAGGCATCAGAATGCAGAACTAAAACACCCAATCCAGTGAAACAAATTATTAAAGCAATGTTTGGTTGGGATTACAACACTTGGTGTAGATGTCATTACTGTGGAGAATATGGACACATTGGCATGAATTGTGTAAGGCACCACTTGAGAAAAAAGGATTCTACCATAAGATGTTATAATTGCACTAAGCTTGGTCACATAGCTAAAAGCTACATGAATTTAGGCAAAATTGAAGATGAAAAGAAAGCAAAAGCAAATAACATTAGGAAGTAGATGAGACAGAAGTGGATTCCTAAACCTACCGAGCAAACCAATCCTGAAGTCACTAATGAAGGGAGTGGCTCTATGAGCTCTAACTAGTCTCCAAGAAAGCACTGGAACTGTATTTTCATAGACACATTCCAAAATAGTTCCTGAATTGAAAGGAAGATAGATCCAAATCAGTATGCAAGATACAACAGGATCACAAGAAGGTCGGTATCAGTTACCACTGAGCAAGGTCGAGAGTAACCTAACTTCATTTGGTTACTGAGTAAGGTCGGAGAAGTATGAATTCGTATGATCACCAAGTTGCGGAGTCTTCACTGAGAAATTAATTCATAGTGGATGACAGCCTATCTAATTCAATACCCTAATTCATACTGAGCATTAATGATAAAGTTTTAACAAATGGAGTGAAATCAAGTTCACTATTCACCGTGAAAAAAAGTCTCCTAGTGCAATCAAGCATTTCGAAGCATATTTCAATAAGATATTCTCTTTCCTCAAAGAATTTACTATTTTCACTGAGCTACCATGGCATCATCCAGCGCTAAAGTGAAGAAAGGTTCAGAAATGTTGGTTCATGGAGAATGGAAAGCACCAGATTTAAAACTCGTGCTCGCAGTTGCCGGAACCCTAGACCCGAGTGGAGCTCAATCTTGGATCCCTCCTAAGGTACTCCTTATTAATGATATTTGTAGTCATTTTAAGTGTACAATTCAAGAGCTTGGAACCCTAGAGATAGATACTATTCATGAGGAACTATGTGTCGATGGTGTTCTCAAACCAGAGCATCAACATTTGGAAGATAAGGGTTTAGTTCACATCACACACTTGCCTCAGAGCTTTCACATAAAATGGGTCAGATATATTCTCAGCCGAGTACATGAAGGTAAAATATGGCTTGAGCAACCAGTAGAGATTACGAAGAAGATGATTCATCGAATCACTGGTCTTCCCATGCTCGACAAGGCAAAATCTACAAAAACCCTAGGTCGGATGGAACTGGAAGAGAAAACCCTAGCTGAGTGGAATGGTAGAGGTATGAAGATAAGAAGAATTACTGATGTAGAATTGAAGTTTGGTATACATATCGTAGCTCACAAGATATATAGTTCAAGTTGGCAGAACAGTGTTCCGTGTGAAGCAATTGACCTAGCGTATAAAATTGTAAAGAACAATCTGTCATTTGACCTAGCAGATCTTTTGTTTAAATAGTTCAACAAAAACATGGAGAGCATCCAAACCTCAAAGAACAATCCATGTAATTTTGGCTCACTGTTGGTTTGTTTATTTTTCTATGCTCAAAAGTTTTTCCCATCAAAAGGCACGGTAGTATGGAGAAAAGATGTGCCGGTTCTTTATTAGATGAATGAATACATTTCAGAAATGGGTGACAATTTTGAAAGCATAATGGATAACTATTTTGAATCATTTAAAGAGAAAATGAACAATAGATTCCGGATTCCACAAAAATTGGTGGAAGATTACAAAGATGATATTTGTTTCATGGTGGACTGTGATAATATGTATATACAGGCAGCAAAACCAAGGATTGTACATGTGAAACCTCTTCCTTATGAGGTAAATATTGATGAAACTAAGAATATTATTGAAGCCCTAATTAATCGGCCTGTTAATCCAAAGGCACCATATTTTGGGACATATGAAGAAGCTAAGGAGAGAATTGAGCTTGGTATAAAGCTTCCACAGGTGGTTAACAAAGGAAGAAAGAGGATGGCCAAAATACAAGCTAGCACACCTCTAATGTCAACCAAGGAAAAAGGAGAGGACTTTGAAGAAGAAGAAGATAAAAAGGATGAGGAGGAAGAAGAACAAGTACCAACAAAGAAGAAAGGAAAAGTAATTATCACCAAGGCACCCAACCAACCCTCTGTAGTATTTACAAGGAGTGCAAGAGGCAAGGCAGACAAAGATAGTGAAGAAATAGTATTCAAAAGGCCTCCTCCTTCATTAAAAGAAAAGATCAAGGATTTGAGAGAAGGATCTGGAATTGAAAACTTCAAATCTCTCAAATATGAAATTAGATCTAAGGAAGAGTAGCAGGAAATTGAAGATGTTGTTGTCGAGAAAATAGGAAAATAGAAATACTCACCTGAAGAGATAGCTTCTCAAATCCCAGGAATCCTGCTGAAAAAAATTAAGTTGAGATGGTCCAATGCAAGACAAACTGTCAAGGACATCTATGCTCAAACCTTGAGGCAATTAATGCCAAGTTTGAAAAATGCTGAAATTAATAAGGCATTGATAGATAATGAAAATAAGTTGACACTCAAATTCAACAGTTGTTTGATTTTGATTAAAGATATTGAGTTGGTTGTGAAGAGTGCCACTGCCACATGGAAAAACATCTATAATCTTCACAAACTGAGTGCTGAAACTATGATAATCAAGGATATTGATGATGACAGTGATGAACATGAAGAAGATACTGAGGTAGACAAGCAAAGTGATGAGGAAGATAATATTGTTCGGATAGCTGCAGAAGTCATTGCCTCACTTCCTCACTCTCCAGCAAAAGTTGCTACACCTAGCACAGAGATAACTTCAAGTATGATTGTGACAACTTCCACAGATACATCAAATGTCAAATCATCACTAGCACAACTCAATGTATCATCGACAGAAATGACTACCACCTCTTTTACCGAGTTGTAGTCTCCTGTATCTACTTTAGTACCTACTTCCATATCAAGTTTTCCAGCAGTAAGTACCTCAATTTTGGATACTTCAGTAAGTATTTCAGTTTTTGATTCTACAATTGTGAATACTTCAGTTTTGAGCCCTTCAAGTATTCCAGTCGGTAGTTTATCATTTTTCATAGCTAGTCCTACAATGTCTACAATAACTTCTACAAAGGTATTAAGTGCAATAATAGTTGATCCTAAGGCTCAACTGAGTACAAGATTGTTGAGTAAGAATGTAGAAGAGGATATGGACTTAGATGAGGAGATAGAGATTCCAAAATTAGACTTTGAAAATCTTTCAGTAGACCAAATGCAAAACATTGGTGAACTCCTCCAAAAGAAAGCAAAGCAGAAGAAACTAAAAGAAGAAAGGGACAAGGAATATAAAATTATTGAAGATGTAAAGGATATTTTGTCAGAAGCATTAGGTATTAAAGTTGATTCCTCTCAAAATATTTTGTTACAGTTAGTTGAGGCAGTAAACAAGTTCCATGAGGATTCCTCTGCGTCAGAAAAGATTCTTGAGAAAGCTGAGGAGAAGTTTGACAATAAAGTGCTTGAGCATGTTGCTCAACATATAGCTATTAATCAGGCAGAACTATCTTCAATTTTGACAGATATTGAGTCCTCCTATTCCAATGTTACCTCACTTGTTGCTAAGCTATGTAATGTTGCCGAGTTCACTAAGGAAGTCAAGGATAAATTGAATAAGATTGATGAGGATCTGAAGGATAGTGTACAGAAGTTGCAACTTGAACCTAGTTCAAGCTCTGCACATCATATGAAAATCACATTCCTATCAAATAGGCAGTCAGAATTATTAAAAGAAGATACAAAGATTCAATCAACACTGCTAGATATTCAAAACATGATCCTTCCCATCATGGACATAATGCAAAAGCACATTGTTCACTCAAAAGCATTACTCCATGACAATCAATTTTCCATTGCAGATCACATGATTGAACTCTCTGCAGAAGTCCAAATTGCACTCCAAACATGCAAGATTCTACAAGAGAATTGGGACAGAACTCTGGCACTAATCATAAAGGTACATTCTGATTTTCTTTGACATTTTGGATTCTCCCTATAAAATACTTGTATATACACCTTTGGCATTATTGTCAAAAAGGGGGAGAAAATGTATAGGAGAAAGTGTATAAGATTAAGGTGTGTAATACGAAAGGGGGAGAAAGTACTCTATATAAGGGAGTCATGAAATGTATAAACATCAGTTTGATAAAGATAAATTTTGAAAAATAAAAAAAAAGATTCAGCATGATTCTTGTATATAAGTTTTGGCAATAAGTGTTTTTGTCACTAATGCCAAAGGGGGAGATTGTTGGCATTAAGCATGATTGTCATTAGTGACAAAACTTATTCTGAACAATGCATACCGAGCAGAACAATACATACCGAGCAGAATAGAGCTTACCGAGTAGAGCAGAGCTTACCGAGCAGAGCTTATCGAGTAGAACAGAGCTTACTGAGTAGAATAGTGCATACCGAGCTTGCAAAGTTTCACAGTGTTTACTGAGTGCTGCATGGTTAAATAGGAAATTTAGTTTCTACCGAGTAACACTTTATCTACTGAGTCTCCAGTATTTACCAAGTTCAAAACTACGATCGAGTGGTTAGTATGGACCAAGCTTCCACTTCTACCGAGTGCATGATGATGCTGAGTAACGTAGTGGACGCTGAGTATCAGAAAGTCACCGAGTTAGTTTGCAGTAATCATGTAACTATATTTGGGCCGACTCACTAATATTTGTCTTTACTTGTTTAAGAGTTGACTTTGTAATTGTTTTGGAATTGACTTAGATTGATATATAAACAATGTTTTATGTCATATCCAAAAAGGAAGATATAGAGAAGTATAAAAAAAAAGAGAGAAAGGTAGAGATAAGCCAATTACAAAGGGCTATAGTAGTATAAGAAGCAGCAAAGATCTATCCATCACAAAAGGTGACCAGTACATCAGAGAATCTCAATCATCAAGTATAGTTGCAACTAAGAGATCTACTGTTTCGTCCTAACAAGTGAATCAACTTGAAATCCTTTAACCGGGTAGACTTAACAGTCTTTGTAAAAATCTCTTAACTGAGTGCATACTTCATTGTATGTTTGTAAAACCTCTAACAAGGTGGACCTAGCAGTCCTTATTGCTCCTAATAGGGCAGATCATCAGAAGTGATCATTGTAAGCCTTAACCGGCAAACTTTATACTGCAGTATTGAAGTTTTGTGGGTATCATCCCCACCCCAATTTTACTTTCTACTTGGAAGGTTTTTGGGTCACCAAATCTCTGTGTTCTAAGTGTTATGAATGTTTTAATCTTTCTGTTACTCATGCATGCAGTTAGATTATCAATCTAATATTATTAAGATCTAAATCTATTAAAAGTTTTGAAGTTACTGATTCACCCCTCCCCTCTCAGTAACCTAGATAGTCTTGAATAATTAGGTTGTTAATAAGAGAACTATTTTTGCAGATGGCTGAAGTTATTCAAAATAGATTTCCATGAAGAGATAAATGATTTGATCACTCTTCTCAACATGATCATGGGCCTAAAAGAGTCAAATATGTTTGAAACTTGGATGTAAAAGTTTATTTGTCTAATTGTGTGGTCTAAATAGAACACCAAAGTACAAGAGATCAATCTCAAGAAGTTCAAATATTGGACACACTTTTACTATCGACGGATTAAAAATAAGATCAAGAGAAGTTTTATACACATTCATCACCTCGAGAACATCTAGATCGACCTACACATCAAGGATGATATAAGGAAGATGGATTAATGCATGTTGAATTTGAGGTAGATTGTTCATTTTTAATCTAACCTTGATTATAGAATGTAAGTATACACAAAGTACTATTGGAAATCATTTAGGTCAAAAAGTTCTTTCACATTATCAAGAATTGGTATTGACTTTCAATCAGGTCCCCGAGGCATAAACCTTGTTATAACTATTCTTCTAAAAATCCATTTGTGGGCCTCATAATTACTATTTTCCCTATCAAAGTTAATCTCAGTACAAGTAGCATGTATGATACCAAAGGCTTCAGTCAAACTACTATCAATTGTCATTAGGGCTCTCTAGTATGCTCCTCTAATTACCTTAGTCAATGGGCAATATTTACAGGTCAATTCTCTTAAGAATTCTAAATCAACAAAAACTTTGGGTAATTTCAAATTGACCAAATTCATGTCACAAGGGTTTGACATGGGAGGGCCTTTATTTCTAAAGAAGTAATAAAATAGGGACCATCTTGATGGAGTGATAGGATTCCTACACATATGAAAATCATCCTTCCACCCATGTTCCTTGGTAGATAGAGAATTTGTTGTCCCTAACAGTAAATCCATGAAATCTTTCCAATAAGCCCTATATATCCTATATTTATCCTACCATTACTTAACATAAAATCAAAGGGATTTTTATTTTGACTTTATGGGACCAAATTTAAACATCAATAAGCTCGGCTAGTGCTAAAAGAAAGGTGACAAATTCAAATAGAGAGAATTCCTCACTAGAACATCTCAAACATGTCTTGAAGATCTTAAGAGAATGTTATCACCCACTAAAGACAAGATCACCAATTTATGTGTTATCTCTATTTGAGCATTAGATGTTGTCATTAATATCAAATTGGATTAGTCAGTTATCTAAGCTGATTAGTCAGTAAAAGGAAGAACATCAAGCTACAATATGCTAGTCAGTTGAACAAACAAGCCTTCACACCAAACAATCACAAGGTAGTTCCAAGAGATAAATGGAAATGAGTTTAAGTGGGCACCAAAGAATATTTACCGAGCATCAAAGTAAACCAAGCATTGAGCGTCAGTAAACACCGAGCAACATATACACCAAGCACTAGTGCATTCACCGATCAGAATTGGCTGTGTTTACCAAGTTGTTCAGGAAATGACATAGTAATTAGGAAGTGCACACTTATTTATGCAAATGGTTACAAGGATTCATAAAATGTTTTACCAAGATCGAGGATTATTTATTATAGATGTAATCATTAAATGTAATGATGATTCCTATGTAATAGTCAAATCTAGGTTAATTTTGTACACCGTAGATCTTAGGTTTTATAAGATATTATAAACCTAATGAGGTCATGGCAATCATAGATATTTTCTATATATTTGTAATTGATGTCATTTTGAAAAAAAAGGAAAGAAAACAAATCAAGAAGGAGATCTTGAAGTAGTAGTCACCTTCAAGACATCAAAATTTAGACAAGATTTGCATAAGTAGTGATCAGAGATATAATTTAGTTTATTCAGAAATAGTCAAGGCTACCGAGCAGAACAAAGGAAAGTACAACACACATAGAGGTGATATTTATTTAGTATATCATAGATCTAATTCAGACAAAGTATAGTTTTCATTTACAGATACTTTTTGTTATTCTCTAATCATTGTAACAGAGTTTGTAAAATCTCTTAACGGAGTAGACTTAATAGTCTTTTTGTAAATCTCTTAACCAAGTGCACACTCAAGTAGTGTTGTTTAAATCCATTAAAAAGGTAGATCTAGTCGATCTGATTGTTACTCCTAACATGGTAAGATCACCAGAAGTGATCACAACTTGTAGCCTTAACCAACATACTTTATTATCTGTAGTAGTGAATAATTTGTGGGTGTCATCCCCACCACAGTTTTTACCTTCTTACAAGGGTTTCTACATAACAAAAATATTAGTGTTATGTGTTACATTTCATGATTGATCTATTGTTTCATTTCATGTACTTTACATTTACAAAGTCATTTTGATGAATGTTTCATACAATGAATTCAACTGGTTAGTTAGTTACTACTATTTGTAGATTGAGTATTTAGTTAAAAGTTTTTGAGGGTACTGATTCACCCCTCCCCTCTCAGTCCCTTATCTTTCCATTCCAAAAATTGATATTAGAGCTAGATCTCTTATTTGGAAGTTTAACCACTAAAGAGGAAAGATCTCAAGATGGAGAGATGGAGAGATACAAGTTGGATAAGACCATTGAGAATCAAAAGATTCAAATGCGAATCTTTGTTGGCTATTTGACAATGTGAGATTGATTATCATGAAGAAGAAATTGATGATCTATTTGAGAATATTGAATCTAGTTTAGGCAGTATATCTGACATATCTGAAAGTGCAATTTTTGATTTATCTGAGAAAAATCTTTATTTGATTGAACAAGTGAAAGCCCTGTAGATCGGTCAAGAAACACAAATGGTAAGAATGATTGATGTGAGACAAGCTAAAAAAGATAGAAATTTGGCTGTTGAAGACAAAAGACAAATGACTGAATAGTTACAAGTGAAGGAATCTAAGATACTAAGACTTACTGAGCATCACTTCAAGATATCCAATCAGATGATTATTGTAAGCTAGGAGATCAACCGAGTAAATAATGAGTTATCAAGGAAACTTGAAGACATTGGTGTACTTAGGGAAGAAAATGAAAAATTGAGAAGTGAAGTGAAGATGCAGCAGCAACATAATGAGATGATGAAAAAGGTTGAAGATAGCTCCAAGAAAATTGATGATTTTCTGATTAGTCAAAGAGGACTTGGAAGCACTACTGGATTAGGCTACACCAAGAAAGGAGAATCTTCTAAGAAAGATGAATAGATGAATAAATACAAGAGTCAAAGACCCAAGACACTATCATTCTATCACTATGGTAAACTAGGCCACACTTCAAATATTTGTAGGAGTAAAGCACAAGGTAAACCTAAAACCACTCCTAAGTTTAATGGTCATTGTTATAGTTGTAAAAAGTATGGACATCAAACATATGAATGTAGATCTAAGTTGAATAGGACTCCTAACAAACCCTACATGGAGAAACACTGTCATGCTTAAAACATGCATGGACACACCTCACAAGAATTTAGAACAAAGATGAAGCAAGTCTGGACATCAAAAGGATGGAATAAAACTTATCAAATGAGAAGACAAGGTAATGCTTACACTTGGGATTATAACACATGGGTTAACTGTACAACATGTGGAAGGTATGGACATATTGCAGCTTTGAGCAAGAGATGGATAGGAAGATCTTGTAGCTAGACAAGTATTGGTATGGTATGCTTACACTATCACAAAGTCAGTCACCTAAGTAAATATTGTAGAGACCAAGCACCAAAGACACAAATATTTGAAAATGGTAACACAACTAAAGATATCATGAGGATAAGAAACACTATGTGGAGAAAGGCATCAAATGATAATGTTGAGTCAAGTAATGCAGTCGGTGAAACCTCATCCATTGGATTGGGTGACATTGGCACCTCCACCTAAGCTGAAAAATGTATGTATGGAATTGACAATCCAAAATGATCATATTTATCATACAGTTCCTCATATTAGATGTGCACATACCAAATCTGCATGAATTAAGATGCATTATGGTTTTACAAGTTTTGAGCTTTAAGGTGTTTACAGTCAATATATGTTAGACCGAGTGTGAAGTTTCTAGTTGGTGATATTATGTAAGGTTAACTGAGTGTCAGTAGTTATCAAGTGAAAATTTACATATTAACCAAGCTAATGGTATTTTGTGATATACATCAATTTTGACAGTTGTTGTCGAGCTGTGATTAGGTCAAGAATTTATTGCAAAAAGGTTTGAGCGGGAATTTAAAAAATCTAAAAATACATGGTGAACTTAGCTCATTTTTTTCACACAATGATTACGAAGATTAGAGAGTTTTCAGAATCATTTTGAGAAAAGTGTTTTTAGAGCATTTGAGCACCAATTTGAAGTATTCCAAGTGATCTCATCATCATTCTAAGTAAGTACTACTACAACTGAGCTGTTCATTAGTTACTTACCAGAACCCTAAATAAGAAACTGTGGCATCCATATCCAATGTGAGAAAATCCAAGAATGCAGAGGAAGAGAAAATAAAATTAATAGCTTCTGCTACTTGTGATGATCCAAAATACAAACTTCATCCCGAAGTAGCATCACAAACTAATAAAATGGGATCTTTCTCAAGTATACCACCTAGGGTTTGATTGGTGGAAGAGGTTTGTTGATTCATTCACTGTAAGATAGGGAAAATCAGAGAATTTGAGATGTTTGCAACTTATCATCAGTTGTGTGGTGAAGATGAGAAGCTGAAATCTAATCATGAGCACCTAAGAGTCAAAAGTTTGGTTAATGCCCTAAATTTCCTAAAGGTTTTTAAAAATGAATGGATATGAATTGTTCTAAATCGGTATCATGATGGGAAATTATGGTTGGATGAGCCTATAAAGATCACAAAGCATACCAAATAGGTGGTAACTAGATTCCCAAACATTGACAAAGCCAAGGCACTAAGGAGTGCACCAAGGGCCGAGCTATAAAATAACACTGGAGCTGAATGGGATGGGAGAGAATTTAAAGTAAGAACAATTAAAGATCCTGAGATAAGATTCAAAGCTTGTCATCAGTTACAAGATATTCCAATCGAGTAGACTAAATAGTGTACTGTGTGGTGCTATTGACATAGCCTTCAAAATGGTTAAGAAGGGAGTTCATTTGGACCTTGTCGAGCTTCTACTGAAGCAAGTTGAGGAAAATATGAAGACTATTCGGTCAGCCAAGTTCAACACCTATAAGTTTGGTTCCTTACTACTTTGCATATTCTTTTATGTGCAAAAGTTTTTCCCTTCGGTCGGTAATATAGTTTGGCCAACCAACAAGCTAGTTACACTCCAGATCATAGAGTTGATTAGTAGTATGGGAGATAATTTTAATAGTGTAGTAGATAGTTATTTTGAACAATTCAAAGAGAGAATGAATTCTCATAGCAGAATTCGAAGGCAACTAGTTGAAAACTATAAATAGGAAATTTTTTTTCTAGTTAACACTGATCATACTTTGATTAAGGCCGTGAGCCAAGAAAAAAATGGTTATCCCCCATGGGTTATGAATTAGATATTGATTTTTCTTCAAAATCAATAAAGGTTTTTATTGGCTAAGCCTAAGGATCCTAATGCTGAAAGGTTTGGTACTTATGAAGAGGCTAAGAAAAGGATAAAAATAGGCCTATTCATTGGTAAAATAACTAAGAAATCCAAGAAAATGATGAAAAATTTAGTTAAGAAATTTGGAGATGATGCTGGATCATCTAAGAGTATACTGATTGAGGTAGCAACCAAAGGTCAGTTACTTCTTTCTAACAAACCACATGATAGTAAAGAAACCAAGTCTGATAATGATGCAGATTCTACACCAGTTTGAACTTCCCCCACTCCAAAGAAGAAGCAGCCAGAAGTGAAAACAAGAGAACACATAAGGTCAACAACTACAGCTTCACCTCCATCAAAGAAAGGAGTTGTAAAAATAATAAGGCCTACTGCAACAACACTGACAAAGACCTACAAGAAGAGAGGTACAAAAAATACCACTGAGGCCCCTAAGAAAAGAAGGAAATTAATCAGAGGAAAATATGATTTAGATGATGGTGAAGATGATAATGATCAATTCAAGGTAGTTAGCAATAAAAATCATTCCATTGATGAAGTAACTGAAGAAATAATAGAGAATGGAGAATTAAGTGATCCTAAAATCAGTCGGTTTGAACCTTTGTCAACTGAAGACTAGAATAAAATTGAAGAAGCTATAATTTAGATGATGGCCAAATTTAGGAAGGTACCAATTGAATTCTCTAAGAGCATACCTAAGGTACTATCTGACATAATCTCACAAAGGTGGACATATGCCTTAAATACCAAGACACAAATGAGGGAACAATCCCTAGTTTCTACAATGCCAACACTAATAGTCCCTAAGATTGAAGACTTAATGAAAACATATTCAAAGAGATTCTTAGTAAAGAGCCGAGCACTATAGATACTTGATGAAATTTTTTAGAATAACTGAGAGGGGGGTGAATCAGTTAATCACTGTCCCAATACAAAATGTATAATCCAAAAAACAAATACTTCAATTACTACTGCTTGGTAACTTAAAATACTTTTACTGTCTGTTCATTTACCGATTACCAGTCTAAAACTTTATAATAGTTACCAATCAAATAAAATATGCAATATGTAAAGATGACATCAAAAAAAACATCACAATCAACACATAACACAAGAGATTTAACATGGAAACCCTGTGGAGGGACAAACCATCTGGGACCAGCAACCCAAAATATTCACTCTTCTGAAGTGAGGTCAGTGAAGACCCAACCCTATTAAAGGTTACAAACACACTGTTAGGTGTGACCTTGTTAGAGGATTTAAGACCAACCGTTATCATCCAACCAACAGTCACTCTAGGGTTGATAGGATAACAATGCTCATTCTATGAATGATACATAATAAGACTTTCTTAGTACACTCGGTTAAGAGATTTGACTGTGTACAATGGTTAAATATGTAATAGTAGGTGATCTAACTTAATACAACTTCAATTGCAAATTACAGATCAATTTTTAGCTCATACAAATATTTCTGTTCAATAAATCAATTCTGTTTCAAATATTGTTCAACTTACTATCCATTGGTAATCACTCTCTATCACTCGGTAATGCTCTACAGTAGGGTTCTTCTTAACCAATATGATCATAATGCATGAAAACTTGTTCACGTGATGATTCTATAGTTTTTTTCTCTTCTGGCATCACACTCATTGTGAAATCTTCAGTCTCTTATATAGGCATGTAAACTATTTTCTTCTGCTCCATCAGATTTTGCCACTTAATCATATTCATTGATTTTGCCTCTTAAACATACCTTGACACTTGTGTCAATAACATGTTTGATTCCCATCCTTTAGATCTTTCCTGAATTTTGTCAGTCGTCGATCTGTGTAACAAACTTTATCTGTTACCTTGAATTCATACACTTGCCAGCTCATCAATCTTATCAGCTAAACTAATCATTTAGTTCATTATGTTCTTCTCGGTTAACAAAGAAATGCATCAGTGAACAAAAGGTCAGTTTATATTGTACTTGGTATACACTACACTCCATCGGTGTATATTGACATGCTTCATCAACTGACAACACTACTTTGTGTCTTTCAGCTCTTTTCCTCATCATAGATGAATGAAACATAATTAAGTCAATAACATAAAGTCATAGACTCATCAACAAGTTACTCAATGTATTCCTTAGCCTCATATGTCATATCCATCTTCCTCATGTAGTTATTTATATTCTTCATCTCTTTCACTCCTCCATAGATGTATCAGTATAGTAACTTACAAGATAAGTGTTGTCAAACTTAGTTGACATTAATGACAACATAATACTAATTTAATCATATTACATATCTAATCAATCTGCTCGGTGATCTCAAATCACAGATCCTTCAATCAGGTTCTAAATTAGTTTTAGTTCATCAATCTCTCCCTTTGGCATTGATGGCAACTCAAGAAATATGAAATATACCATACACATACCAAACATGTATTCTACAACTCTATGATCAAATGCTATGCAAGCTCTCCCTAGCTTAATATGTTTAATCACTATGTTACTCAACAACATTACAAATTGTAGCTTTGTCAATATGCAAATATGATCTTTTCAACTCTCTAATTCCTTCCTCTATTCTCAGTAACTGATCTTCAATGCTCTCCCTTTCTTCAATTTGTCTTTCCCTCAGATAGTTCTCATTGGTGCATATTGTTTCATATGTTTCATATTGTTTATCTCTCCCTTTGACAACAATGCCAAAGAAACAAATAAACAAACAACTCTTTAGTAGCCAAGTAACTCTCTGTTGTCCGGTGCATACTATGTATCTTTGTATACTAATATGCCAATCTGTTCTTGTACCTTTCACAACCTTAGACATGATCCAAAGTGTGAACTATGCTACATCAACATGTATGATCTTCTGATAAGATTAGGTTGACACAACATTTGAATCACCTTAGTGACTGGTAGACAGGGGACGAACCCCAAGTCTAGTCCTCAAATACTCAAATGTGTCCTTCGATAGAGCTTTTGTAAATATATCTGCAAGTTGTTCTTTTGATGTAACAAACTCTAGCTTAAATTGCTTCTCCTATACTTGTTCTCTCAAGTAGTGATACTTAATTGATATATGCTTTGTTTTAGAGTGCATCACTAGATTCTTTGAAATGTTTATTGCACTGGTGTTATCATAGTATATAATCACTGGCTCAGTGATTATCTCATTCATACCTTCTAGAACTTGTTTAATATATGCAATGTTTGAATAGTTTGTAGCAGTAGCAACATACTTTGCTTTGGTTGTAGACTAAGAAATGCAAGCCTACTTCTTACTTGTCTAGGTAAAAAGTCTTTCACCAAAGAAGAATGCTCCTCCAGTGGTGCTTTTTCTGTCATCCACATTTCCAGCCTAATCAGCATCGGTATAGACTCTGAGTTCAAACTTGCCTTCCTTAGGATACCACAATCCATAGTCTTCTATTTTCTTCAGGTATCTTAAGATTCTTTTAGGAGAAATCATGTGTGATTCTCTAGGATTAGCAGAAAATCTAGCAACTATTCCCACAACATGTGCTATATCTAGTCTACTATGAACTACATACATTAGCTTACCTATCATTGATCGTGTTGGAGATTTTCCAGCAGGCCAGTACTAACCGCATGTTTTTCATTGATGAAAACATATGGAAAGTATCATGTATGGAAGTCTTATATAGTAAGATTTCAATATATGTAGCATGGACATGATATCAATAGGATATCATGGGCACAGAGGTTAACTATTAGCACAAATAGTTATATTGCAGTTAGTGTCAGAAGTGTTCCTGATAGAGTAACAGATAGTGTTTTGTGTATGGTTGCTATCTGTATAGTTATCCTATGGACATGCACCCTTGGATTTATGTTGAAGACATGTTAGTGATGTTAAGTTCATGGATGCATAGTTTGGTGATGAATGCAAGAGAAGTTATGCAGTCGCTATTTGCCAGTAGCAGTTTCCTATGTTTGTTTAGAAGAGCCAACAAAGATTTTATTAGTTCTTGAGTTGTGCCTATCTTGAGGGTATGTGCCCTTAGAGTTAAGCTTGGAGAAGTATTATTGATGTTTTGTTAAGAGCACATAAGTTAATTCAGCTTACAGAGAAAGTTCCAGTTGTTTTGGTAGAGTCGACAGTGTGTAGCATGCATCTACATTTATTTTATTAGACAGGTCCCAGAATGAGTTGCGTGCATAGTAGAGCTGACATAATGTTTGATGGAGTTTATTATGGTTTCTCTAATATGATTTCAAGGTGGTTCTAATAGGCTAACTTGATTATATCATTTGGAGGAAAGGTATTTATAGGCAGTCATTTGTGATTACTGAAGTGTAGTTCATGGTTGATGAAGTAGAGCAAAGAAGAGTGTACGAGTGGTGGAACCATCAGAATAAGGTCTATGTGACCAAGTAGAGTACTTGTGCTATTCATTGGAACTGATCCAGATAGTAGGTCAAAGCATAGTTCACCAAAATCTAGATATAGTGTGTATATGTTATTCAGAAGGTTGTAGCCTTTGCCCATTTGAGCAGTAAACTCTTGGATAGTGCGTCCTCTCCCCTAGCAGGGACAATTATAAAAGACTCCTAACAGGGTCTGACCTTTAACCAGGTCTACTATACTTAATATATTGTAAAGCTACTTCTAACAGGGTAAATGATCTTCTAGCAAGGATCATTATACACTAGTACAGAATATTAGTGGGTACCAAGTCCCACCAGGGTTCTTACCTATTTGGGTTTCCCCGTAACCAAAATATTGGTGTTGAGTTCAAGTGTTATTTCATTGTGTTTATGCTTTATGTTTAATTATACTTAATTGGATAAAGAATTTAATCTTGTAGATAACTGATTCACCCCCCCCCCCCCTCTCAGTTATCTCTTGGAACTATTCCTAACAATTGGTATCAGAGCCAAGTGCCTTGGAGAGAAAGTTTAATAGCTTGAGGTTGATCAGATGGTGTACTTTAGGAAATAAAGTCCTAAGTTTGATGGAGAGAATTATCTTGATTGGAAGAACAAGATGGTATCCTATTTGCAGTACATTGCTTTTGAAGTTTTTAATGTAACTGTCAAAGCAGCCAAGATTCCTACCTTAGAAGACCTTGGAAAAGATGATGCTACTAATGCACAAAAAGAATTGTTTCATTATAATGCTATTGCTAAAGAAGCCCTTATCAACACCATATTTGATGGTGAATTTTCAGAAGTAAAGAAGGTAGATACAACCCATAAAATTTGGAAGCACCTAGAAGACACATTTGAAGGAGACAAACAAGAAAAGGATGCGTGAAAAAAGACATGGAAGAAAAGATACAATGCATTAGAAATACTCTTACTCCAGAATATGAAAGAAAGATCAAAATCCTTGATGATACCATGCACCTTACATAAAATTTCAAGAGAGAAACCTTGATCAGCAAGATCTCAACTTTTGAGATTTTAGGATTGAAGACATAACCAAAGAATGAAACAGCTTTCAAAGCAATAGTTCATGGTAAGAAATCTGCAAGCACCTCTGGTAATTTTTATGATGATGATGAAGATAAAACACTAGATGATTTTATTGATATGGTTGCCAAAAGAGAAATGAAAGGAAAAGGAAAATATGAAGGTCAGTTACCATTTAAGTGATTTTCATGTAATAAGATTGGTCACTTTGCATCTAAGTGTCCCACTAGAGCTAAAAAGTTCAAAAAGGATTATAAACCTAAGTATTCTAAGGAATGCTACTATGCTGGAGATGGAGTTTCAGATGAAGAATCAGGTGAAGAAGAAATTGGATTCATTGCTATTGTAGACAAGATGAATAGTAAGTCAGTTCCTAAAGATGAGAAAGTAAATCAAGAGCTAGCATTGATTTCACAAGCTGACATAATGATAGACTAGATTATAGATAGTGGTTGTTCACATCACATGACAGGTGATAAAGGAAGATTTGTTCATTTGGACAAATACAATGGAGGTATGGTCAGATTTGGAGACAACACTCCTAAACCTATAGTTGGTATAGGAGCCATCACTTTGGATGGAAAGAACAATACTAATGATGTTCTTTATGTTGAGGGTTTGAAACACAACCTTCTTAGTGTTGGACAGTTACTTGGTAAAGGCTATCAGTTGGAGTTCAAAGATGACAAATGCATAATTAACAACAAAGATGGTGTTATGATTGCATCAGGAACAAAGACAAGAGGTAATGTTTTTCAGCTCAATTCAGAAGCAAGTTGTTTTGTTGCTAAAGTTGATGACAGTTGGTTGTGGCATAGAAGAATGTCATATCAATTTTGATAACATAGTAAAGATAAGCAATGCAAAGGTAGTAAGAGATCTACAAAGAATGTGTGATGGGAAAGCATGTGAGAAATTCATTCAGGAGCAAGAAAAATTCAACAAAGAACAAGTTGGATCTGATCCATACAGATCTATGTGGTCCCACTCAAACAAGATTATACTATGGTGAAAGGTATTTTATTTTTTTTGTTGATGATTTTACTAGGATGATGTGGGTTGCATTCTTAAGAGATAAGTCAGAAGCACTTGATAAGTTCAAAATATTCAAAGCTAAGGTTGAGAATGAATCTAGATTAAAGATAAAATGTTTTAGATCAGATAGAGGAGGAGAATTCACCTCTGACATATTTTATGATTATTTTTAAAAACATGGCATAAAGAGATAGTCAAGTGCACCTAGAACACCTCAGCAGAATGGAATTGCAAAGAGAAGGAATAGGATCATCCTTGATACAATGTGCACCATTATGATAGAAGGAAAAGTTGTACACACCTATTAGAGAGATGTGGTCAATATATAAGTCTATACCATCAATAGAATTCAATTAAGGCCAGGCACAGACAAAACACCTTATGAGCTATGGTTTGGTAATGTTCCCATAGTGAAATAATTTAGAATCTTTGGAAGCAAGTGCTACATCAAGAGGGATGAAGTAGTAGGCAAGTTTGATGCAAGAAGTGATGAAGGTATTTTTCTTGGCTACTCTACTAAAAGTAAAGCTTATAGATGTTTCAATTTAAGATTGAAAAAGATCATTGAAAGTGCTCATGTAAAGAGTGATGAAAAGTTTATGATTCAGGAAAGATATCATGATTACTCACCCATGATTGAAGAAGAACCTAGACCCTCTACAAGTGAGACAATTATTAAAGAAATGTTTGACAGTATTGATGTGTTATTCAATGACCCTGAGACTAGTGAAGAAAATACTCCTAAGGCTGATGAGTCAGCATCATCTAAAGTTCCAAAGTTTACATCAAGAAATCATTCCAAGGCAGACATCATTGGACTCTAAAACAAACATAGATTTTCTTTTTGCATATCTGTTACACATAGTAATTAGGCCCTATGAACACTATTTGTAGATGATCTTGAGAGAGTGGGCTTCTTTCACTTGTTCATGCATGTGAAGCTCTTCTTGATGACAAATCCCCTTATAGGTAGGGAAGTTATTGAGATTGTCTTGCGTTCTACTAGATTTGTGCATCTTCAACTTTTGATTGATACATTCTCTCTCTAGAGAGGTTGATAGATCATAAGTGGTTGACATCATATATCTTTGTGAGATAATCTTGGTCTTAGCATGTCAGATTAATCTGTCTACTTTTTTTTGGTTAAAAGTGAAAAGGCTAGAGGACTATGCTCTACTCCCTTTTTGGGTAGTATCAGAAACTTAGATCCTTGAATCTAGAACTAGTCTCCATGTGGTATCTTTTGTGAGTCACCTTTAGAGAGGGTTAACCATAGTGGACATTCCCTTAATTGGGTCAACCACATGGATGGAACCTCAAGTGGTAATAGCCATTTTCATTATGGTAGCAACAACCTCTATATAAATGTCCTTATGGAGGAAATCTTCACGGGTGTGATCTCTTGTTGGGCTGTCAAATCTCCCTAGCAGCTTCTGATTGATTAAATTCTCAGACTATGTCAAAACCTTGGTGTGCCTGGATTGGAGTTTTCCCTCTTGAGATCACAAAATTTGAAGAGTCAGACCATTACTACAAACCCTAGTGAGGCCAAATTTTTCATTTTCTAGGAATATGTGCGTTATTGAAAAACTTTTTGGAACATACACAAGTAGTATTTCTAGGGATTAGCACAATAAGTCATTATTGCTTGTTCATGCCCAATGTTGCTTTTGCCCTTGTTCATTATTTTTAGAGGATTGCTTGCTCCCCTTGCTTGCTATTTTGTGTGCTTGATATCTACTTGGTTACTTGAGACAACTTTTACATAGATCTTCAAAAACTGGACAGAAAAATTTGCAAACAAACTAATACTGAAAAATTGAAAAATTGCAAATCTGAAGCAAAAATCCTTTCTGGTGTTAAAAGTCATCCTAAAATTTCAAAACTCATATCAAAGCCAAAATCAAAGTTGTCAGAGATTGGTCAAATTTGTCAAAAATCCAGTTTTTACAGCCTATTCCCAAATTCTGTCAAAATAGCGAATTGATTCTTGTCATTTCTAGTCATCCTTGGTCGGTCTGGGTCAAATCTCAGGTGCTATGATATGTTTCTCAACATCCAAATGAACTTAAATGGTATCAAGTTGCACAAAATGACTCTTGGTCTTCTTTTTTCCACATCTCTCATGTCTTCCTAGTCTCTCATTTCCATCCTTTCTCCTATTCCTTCACGCTTCTTCATCTTCTTCCTAAAACTCTTCACGTCTTCTTGATTCTTTTCCTCTTATTATCTACTCTACTTTCTTCTATTCATCTCTTCTGTTACTTCCATGCTTGATTCCTCCTCTTCCAGAACCATGAATTTCAACTATCTTGTTATGGAACCTCTCTTGAAAATGGATGATCTCAAACTCATTGCTCAATTCAAAGAGTATTATTCCTCCAAAAATCCCATGAGTGATAAGTTTATGATAGAAATAAAAGAAAAATTGATTAAATCAGATGCCTTTTTTAGGATCATACGCATGATCCTATCACAAAATCCTTCTTCCAAATGTATTTCATCTTCTAAGTCTTTTCATTCTTCCTCATCTTCCAAGTCTTCTTCCTCCACTCGGTCTTCACCTTCTTCTTCTCCATGATCTTGTTCCCCTTCCAAGAGTCTTAATCCTCATCTCAAGATATACCATGTTGAGCAACATGATAATCCTTATGATACCTCTTCCACAAAGAGTGACACACCCATCTTTGAAGACTACGATGACTATGATGATAGACAATATAATGATACCTATGACACCTCTATTCCTAAGAGTCCTCCTCCTCGTGTTCTTGTGATTACTAGAAATGGGATGTCACATTGGAAAGATCATGATGGTGATCCATATGATTCTGATTTTGAAAGAGACTTTGATGATTTTTGTGAACAATACCTAGATGATACATCTACTTCACTTGAGGAAGAAAAATCTTACCACACTGATTATAAACATGCATACTATAAGGATCTCTCCTCTAAGAAGTCTCATGCTGAAAATAAAGATTACACTCTCAAGCAAGATCATGTTAATGTTGAACCTTTGTCTTGTGGTGGTTCCCTTCCATCCCCTACTTCCTCCAATAACCATACATTTCCTAAAGCTTCCAAGCCTATCAAATCTTTCACAAGTCTTTCATCCACCAAAGGTCCTAATAATTTTCATGTGGTTTCCTATAGTTATCCTCAAGGGCTACCTCTTAAAGATACTCAATCTAACCTTCACTTGGATGCAAATAATTTCAATAATGCTAAACCTAAAGAGCCTAAGCCTTTATATGATATAATGCCTACTTCATCTAGTCCTTCACCATCTCTTCCAAAGTCTTCCATACAATTCCAACATGCTTCCTTGTCCTTAGAAGTGGCTCCATGTCAAGAGGACTCTAAAAATGATAAAGAAAAAAATATAAAGAAAGATCAAGATCAAGAACCCTCCATGTCATCCACTCCTTTTCATGATGTCACTTATCCACTTCAGGGTTCTTTTGATCCAGCGCTCCCTTTCTCATTCATCCCACCATGTCTTAAGTCTTCTCCTAAGCAAGATTAAGCTACCACTTACACCATTGAGCTTATTGACAATAAAAATAACCTTACTACACTTTCCCTTTCCAAAGATGATACTTCCATTAAGGTTGGTAAAAATGGTGTTGTTACTTCCAATGTTAAGCCTATTGAAAATCAAGAGAAAATTATGCGCTTATGCTATCCAAAGATCCTTGTCAAGATCAAAGTCTTCCATCTTCTTGTTCTATCACTCCATGTTCGTTTCCACTTTCTACTCTTCCTAAGTCTTTGCAAGATTTGAACAATGCTATCAAAGAAGGTGCTCATATTCAAGATGTCCATGATTCTATTAAAAATCCTAATGCTCACTCTAAAGATGCTGATGTCCTTGGTTGTCATATAAATATTACTGAACTTGTTGATTATCCTTTTGTGTCTTCCACTTCCATCCTTGGACCTCTTCCACCACTACTAAGGGCTTCACATCTTCCTTCCATCTTGGGTCCTTATGTCCCTTCACTTTCCCCTCCTAACTCTCCTAATTCATCATCCATCTTGGGTCCTTACGTCCCTCCATCTCCTATCTTTTCTCAAGATCAACATAGATGCATACCCTTGAATCCTTTTCATCCACCCACCCATTTAAACCAGTCATATCCTCCTTCTTCCACAAGTCCCAAGTCTTTTGAAAGTAACTTGAATGTTCAATACAAGAATCCATAAAAAAAATAAGATCACCATGTCTCCTCTAATCAACATGGAGGCATAAAGTCAAAAGAGATATCTAAGAAAAAAATTACAAGACAAGTATGGGTTCCAAAATCCATCATTGAAGATATTCTCTCTAAATCATCAAAAAGAAATGAAAAGCCTATGACTATATGGATTCCAAAATATCTCTTGAAAAATTCTGATGTTAAGAAACAAGTGAAGTTGACATTCAAGCTTCCAAAGACTTCCACTTTATCTTCTTCCAAAAACATTCTTCTATTCCATGCGCCTAAACCACAACCTCTGCTATCCATTCACCATATTCCTTCATGTATTCCCTCATTCATATTTCCTCCATCCTCTCACCACCCTTCAAGGTTTGTGTTGATGTTGATCTTTCCTTCCTTTCCATCTACCCTTTCACAATCCTTCCATTCATTATCCTTCTACCTTCTATCATTTTTCCTCATTTACCTATTCCTCCTATCTTCCAACCTCACTCGCTTTACATAAAACCTTATCCTCCATTTTTCTCTTCCATCTTCTTTTCCCTATCAACATCTTTGAGCATATCATTCTGAATCCTTGGCATATCATGGTTTATCCTTTCAAGGAGCATTATCTAAAAAGCTTTCCTTCTTCCAAAAAAAATTATTAAAAAATTAAAAATTAAAAATAAAAAATTGAAAATGTGCCTTAGTGAAAACCTAGAAATAGGCGTCTTGGTAGCAAAAGTAAAGAGAAATGAATTTGTCCTATTATGAAAACCACTTTCTTCTAGCACCTTGGATAAGTACTGTGATGAAAACCTGGTAATCATACATCATGCGTAGTTCTTCTACATATTTCATCCATTCCATCTTCTCTCTTTGATCTTGACAATGTTCATCTATACACGAACAGTTGGCTATCTTGTGAGCTATCTTACGACAATCTCTCTTTCATTCCCTTCTTGTTTAGCCTTCATATTTATTTTCCTCCATTCATTCTAGCCTTTCTCTATCCTTTTCCCCTTTGGTCTTGATCTAATAAAAAAAAGAAGAGTAGAACACGATGCTTTGAAACCTCTTGACATGTCTACTCCTTTGGACTGCATCCTTTCCTTCTTTGACATTACGCTTTTGTGACTTATCCTATGCTGGCCTTTCATTGCGTGTCCAAATGTGCTTTACATGAAAATTTTTCCCTAGCTTGGATACCCTTGAGGAGTTTTCCCTTGAGGATTTCTTCCCTTCATTCTCCTTCATTATCTTGTCTTCCATCTCTTCCACTAGCTTGCTAATCCCTCTTGTTCTCCACCTTGCTAGACATTGGGACTAAACGATGTGATCTTGCTTGGGAGTTTGATTCCCATTCTATCTAGGGGCATCCTTTGTACATACTGATTAGTACTACCTATTGAGGTTGAAATCCCATCACTAAGAATCAGAATGCATGGTCTAGTAATTGATGATTGTACACACTAAAATGTGCATTTCTCTAAGTCTTTGCTTCCAAGAGAATCCATGAATGGGAAACCTTGAAAAATGATCTAAAGCTCCTTAGGCATGGAGTGCAAGGATATTAAGTGTGCTCTCAACTAGAGCTATTTAAGCCTATGACCTTGCTAGTAAACCATGCAATGGAAGATTCAATGGAGACAAGGGAAAGAATACCAATATCCTCAAGAATCAAAATATGAATGAAATGCAATGCTAGAAATGAAGATGAAAGCTATGTTAAGATGAATATGCAAATTAAGCTATTGAAAGGAAAGATACAAGTATTACAAAAAACCCTCCTAATTAGACTATGTGAATCAATCTAAAGCATAAAGGAAACTAAACTATGCATGCCATGATAATGAAGCTAAAATGCAAGAATGGAACTAAGATAGAATGTGAATGCAAAAGATAAGAATGCTCCAAATCTCCAAAGCTCCAAAGTCACCTAGAAAACCTGCAGCATAACCTTAGTATTCAAAAGATAGATTCAAGAATGAGAAGAGAGATCTTCTTTTAAAGGAATTGAAAAGGAATGGACCATGGAGATTAAGAGGCAAAATATTTAATCAATGGTGGAGCTTAAAAGAGGAGAAATCCATGTGAAAAAATATCCTCCAATGGAAAAATAAGAGTTGACTTTTGTGTCCATATGAGACAAAAAGTGTCTTTTCTCCTTTTTATAAAATAGGAATAATGCTTTATTTGTGCAACTTAGGATAAGAGGAAAAGTGGGGGATTTTTTATTTAATAAAAGAGGAGGAAATTCCTCTTAAATAAATAAATACTTAGGATATATAAGATGGTTAGCCCATAGAATAAAATCAAATAAATGATAGAACTAGGATTTGATCAAGAATAAGCAATTGATGATTTTAGCAAATAATGCTAGAAAGGGGCTAATAGTCTAGATGACCATTTTTAGATGATTACATTTTCCCCTCTTTGACTAATGTGTGATCAATCTGGGAATGCATTACGTCAAAGAATAGATCAGCCAAGAAGGAAATAGATAGAGATCTGACTCTAAAGAATGAAGTGCAGAGAGAGAGAAAATCCTGCATGGTCAGCTTGGTAGCGACAGTACTGAACACTTAGGAAAGAGATGGATAGTATCAGAACTTGAGACAAGAACTAATATGTCAAGTGCAAAGATAGATCGATCAGAGAAAATGGAATGGTCAAGTATATGCTTTGGAGAATAGCTGATAGGATATGATGTGTCTGCCCCCTCGGGATCGAAAGTGAAATTAGGTAGAGGGAAGGCAAAAGAAAGAGCAACGTGATCAAATCACTAGAAATCATAATTGAAGATGAAAGATGATAGGATAACCATCAAGAAAATATGCCCCAATGAAGACCTCAGAGAGATGAAATGAAATTTGAATGAAAGAACACAAGGGTGAGAGAGATGGAGATGAAGAAATGAAGATGCCCCAGTGAAGATCGAAGGATCAGGCCTCAAATAGTCAGCCAACTATGCAGAAGAGGGTGAAATGTAATTTTGATGATCAAGGTGAACTCAGATTTCAGTTTCGATCCTGAAATGAAGAGAAAATGATGTGATATGAAAGACAAGAAGAGAAAGACATGATCAGGAAGAAGCAAATGGTGAGTATAGTTGACCGACAGGTCCATGAAAGATGAAAGGAGAGCTCTCTTCATATGCAAGATGCAAAACTAACTAACATGAACCTAAAAATGCAAGCTATTATGAAAAGTGGTTTACTTGCAAGGTCACAAAGCTATTAGACTCTAATATTCATCATCGATGATTATTGGTAGTGTCGCAAGATCATGCAATACACACTAGTATAACTATGTGGATCTGAATATGATCTATATCAGATAGGAATGTGGAAATCCCTCCTAGGCACCAAAGACATATAAGTCAAGATGACTAGTGCAGTGAGATTCCCTAAGTTTGATATAGCAAGATTATGCTCACATTGAGACACAAGAAAGTCAAGATGACTATAAGCATGCTTTTGCAAAAAAAAAAACCAAGGATAATACCTTGTAGATCCTAGAGTCAAGTGGAACAAGCATAAATTCTCATGACAACCAAGATAAACAACATATACCCATAGGTAGAAAGCAAATAAAACATGTCCTCATGCCCTAGTCTTCTAGTTATGCATCATCAAAAACCATTAGGGAGAGAACACTCAGCAAAGAAATCATCATAGACAACATACAAAGAAAGAAAGTCAAACCTAGAGATCTGACTCCAAAGAATGAAGTGCAGAGAGAGAGAAAATCCTGCATGGTCAGCCTGGTAGCGATAGTACTGAACACTTAGGAAAGAGATGGATAGTATCAAAACTCGAGATGAGAACTAACATGTCAAGCACAAAGATAGATTGATCATAGAAAATAAAATGGTCAAGCATATGCTTTGGAGAATAGCCAATAGGATATGATGTGTCTGCCCCCTCGGGATCGAAAGAGAAATTAGGTAGAGGGAAGGCAAAAGAAAGAGCAATGTGATTAAATCACTAGAAATCATAATCAAAGATGAAAGATGATAGGATAACCATCAAGCAGTGAAGACATGCCCTAGTTAAGACCTGTTAGAAAGTAAAGATCCCCAAGATAACTGAGAGTGGGGGGGGTGAATCAGTTATCTGATAATTTATCCATTCAACAACTTTAAACAATATAATCAATGTACTGATCAACCATGGAAAGATAATCATACACAATTGCACAATAACACAAGATATGTTAACTAGGGAACCTCTTGAAAAGAGTAAACCCCAGTGGGAATGATGCCCCAAAATGATGCACTAATATGAAAGTTCCTTGTTAGAGGATGGACCCTGTTAGGAGTCTTATGAAATGCATTCAGTACATATAAATCCTTGTTAGGAGATTTTGAATCCCTGTTAAAAGATTCTAACCCGGTTAAGAGTTTATGGAAGACAGAAGGACCCACTACCCAAACAGCTTCAAGGCAAGATCTCTGAACCCACTGTCCAAAAGATCTTAGAATAATTCAATAGAATAATATGAAATATATTACCTCCTTCACACTATGCCAAACTGCACTCTCTGCTACACAAGATCATAATTCCAGATTTCTGTACTCACAAGTCTTCCTTCATCACTGAATTAGCTCTTTTCTTCACTTCATGCATATATTTGCATATCAATCTTCATAGTACACATTAAAATAAGGAAAAAATTCCTTCTTATATACCAAACTCAAATAATTACAAATGGGTCGGTCCTCAATTACAAAATAATAAATTCTACACGCTACACACAGAATTAACATAAAACTATCGGCTTCCAGTTACTGTAACTTTCTCCAAACATGTCCTCAAAGTTTGTGCTATGAACCACATCATCATTAATGAGTCTCCAACATCCCTTTAACTACACAAAATTAGATTCCATCCCAGTTAAGAGATATCCTCTGATTTCTGAACATCGCTACACAGAAACACTGTCTAAACACTGCTTTCACCAAAATGCTCATAACTCTTACAAATGAATGAATTTCTTTCTGCGCTATTAACCATAGGTTAATAAAACACCCAAAAAAATAACATCAACTGTGCAAAATCCAATCTATAATATAACATGTGCACAAAACAAAACTGTACCTACTTTCCTGCTAATATCCAGAATATCACTATGTTGACATCAGTGACAATCCAAGTCATGAATGCAACAACAACTGCTACAGAATGACTGCCAAAACACTTTTCATTCATTCCTAACAATCTCCCCCATTGGCATTGATGGCAACATAGATTAAAAACATCTAATGTTCCAAAAATCCAATACTGCAACATCACTGCAAAATATCAAATCAAATCTTGCTTCATTTTCCTATTCAACTCTCTCATACAATCCACAATATTTTTCATGTATATCTCTCCCCCATTGACATCAATGACAAAAATTCTATCACTAAGTCAAAAAAAACTTAATGTCAAATGACACTTTTTAGAAAAATACAATAACAAGAGTCCTCATGACTCAGCTCATAAACTCCCTCATAGAGGAAGTTCCAACATCCAATCTAGAAAGATAGGGCTCATATACCACTAGACGGATGCAATCATCTGCATCAATTCTTAAAATAGGTTGGGGCATAACCCCAAGCATACCTCTCAGATACACAAATGTATCCTTAGGTAAAGGCTTTGTAAATATATCTGCTATCTGCTCCTTTGTACTTATGTACTCCAATCTTACTTCTTTTTCTGCAACTTTCTCTCTTACAACATGATACTTGATCTCAATATATTTAGTCTTAGAATGTAAAATAGGATTCTTTGACATAGTCACTGTACTGGTGTTATCACAATGTATAACAATAGGCTCATCAAACTTTATTCCAATATCTTTCAACATCTGCTACATCCAAATAATTTGATTACAATTATTTGCTGCTACAACATATTCTGCTTCTACTATGCTTTGTGAAGTACAATTCTGCTTCTTAGTTAGCCAAGAGACAAATTTACCTCCAAGAAAAAAGGCTCCACCACTGGTGCTTTTCTTTTCATCAACGCTACCTCCCCAATCTGCATCAGTATAGGCACATAAAGTAAAATCATCAGAATTCTCATACCATAATCCATAATCCATTGTTCCTTTCAGATATCTCAGTATCCTCTTTACTACTACATAATGTGATTCTCTAGGTTCTGCTTGAAATCTTGCTACAATCCCCACTGAATGTGCTATATCAGGTCTTGTATGTGTCAAGTACTGCAATCCTCCAATCATAGATCTGTACTTTTTTTGCTCAACTGCTGGTGTCTCATCTTTGCTAGATAACTTATGTCTGGTTACCATAGGTGTTCCAACAGGTTTAGAATCTTCCATTCTGAATCTTTTCAATAATTCATTTAAATACTTAGTCTGACTTACAAATATACCTTCCTTGCTTTGTGTTATCTGTAATCTCCAAAAATATTTCATTTCTCCAATCATGCTCATCTCAAATTCAGTCTTCATTTCATCTGCAAATTTGTCACTAGCTTCATCTTCTCCTCCAAAGATAATATCATCAACAAATATAACTATAACCAACAAACCATTCTCAATTTCTTTTGTGTATAAGTTACTATCTGTTGTTCTTTTTATAAATCCTAATTTCAATAAATACTTATCCAATCTTGCATACCAGGTTCTAGGTGCTTGTTTTAATCCATATAAAGCTTTCTTTAACTTACATACCATATCTCCTTCTTGTGTCAAAGGAAAAACTTCAGGCTACTCAATGTAGACTTCTTCTTCCAATTCACCATTCAAAAATGATGACTTCACATCCATCTGATACACTCTGAATTTCTTGTAAGTTGAATATGCTAGAAACATTCTCACTGCTTCAAGTCTGGCCACAGGTGCAAAAGTTTCTTCATAGTCAATTCCTTCTTGTTGTGAATATCCTTTACATACCAATCTTGCTTTGTTTCTTATCACTTCTCCTTGTTCATTCATCTTATTTCTAAATACCCACTTTGTTCCAATCACATTCTTGTCTTCAGGTCTAGGGACCAATTCCCACGTCTTGTTTTTTTTAATCTGCTCTAGTTCTTTTCATAGCATTGATCCAATGTTCATCTTCACAAGCTTCATTAGTAGTCTTAGGTTCAATTTGAGAAATCAAACATAAATTTACCTTATTCTGAGTCAAAACTCCTCTATCTAAACTTCCAATAACTTGCTCAACAAGGTGATGTCTTGAAGTATACCTCTTAGGTGTCATAGTTACTGATCTTGTTCCTACTGTAGATTCTTCTCTGCTTTCTTCTTTGTTTTCTTCTCTATTTTCTTCTCTATTCTCTTCTCTATCTTCTTTAGTATGAATTTCATTTAGTAAATCATTGATAGTTTCAAAAAATAATTTTGCATTTTCAATGTTAGGCTGAGGTTGTGCTTCTCCATCAGATTCATAATCAAGCATTCTTTCCTGAATTTTAAACTTCTCATCAACTTTTACATGTGCACTTTCAACAATAGTCTTAGTTCTTTTGTTATAACATCTATATGCTTTTCTTTTTAAAGAATATCCAAGAAATATTTCTTCATCACTTCTAGGATCAAACTTTCCTATATCATCATCTCTCTTAATATAACATTTACTTTCAAAAATTCTAAAATACTTAACTGAGGGTGTATGTCCAAACCATAATTCATAAGGTGTCTTGTTTGTATCTGCTTTGATTTGTACTCTGTTCATAGTGTATACTGCTATGTTCACTGCTTCTCTCCAAATTTTTTTAGCCAAATCATTTTCAAACAACATAGCTCTTGCTACTTCAGTTATTGACCTGTTCCTTCTTTCTGAAATACTATTTTGTTTTGGTGTTCTAGGGGCTGAAAGTTGTCTCTTAATACCATTCATTTTACAAAAGGTGTTAAACTCTCTAGATGTAAATTCACCACCTCTATCAGATCTTAGACACTTAATCTTCATTCTAGATTCATTCTCAATTTTTCTTTTCATGATCTTAAACTTATCAAATGCTTCAAATTTTTCTTTCAAAAATGCAATCCACATCATTCTTGTAAAATCATCAACAAGAATCATAAAATACCTTTCACCATAGAATCCTCTAGTCCTGGTAGGACCACTCAAGTCTGTATGAACAATCTCCAACTTCTCTACCGATGTGAACTTCTTATTGGGAAATGAACTCCTTTTCTGCTTTTCCATCATACATTCTTTGCAAATCATGTTAGTAGGTTTCATAATTCTAGGTAAATCTCTTACTGCAAGTGTAGTGCTCACCTTGACAATATTATCAAAGTTTATATGACAAAACCTTTTATGCCATAACCAACTGTCATCAATCCTAGTTATCAAACATGTCATCTCAGTAGGATTCAACTGAGATACATTACCTCTGGTTCTGGATCCTTTTCCAATCAGATTTCCATCTTTATCTTTTATCACATAAGTTTTCTCAGAAAACTAAACTTGATAACCCTTATCAGCCAATTGTCCAACGCTTAGTAGATTATGTCTTAATCTATCAACAAAGTAAACATCATCAGTGTTAGTCTTTCCATCAAGAGTAATAGATACTATACCCTTAATCAAACAAGGTGCATTGTTACCAACCCTAACAATTCCTCCATCAAAATTATCTAACTTAACAAACTTTCTTTTATCTCCAGTCATATGATGTGAACAACCATTGTCTATAATCCAATCAGATTTCTTTTCAACTTGTGAAACTAATGCTTTTTCTTCCCTTTTATCAGATTCAAAACTTTCATCTTTAATTGCTACAAATCCTATTTCCTCAAAGTTATCATTATCACTATCACTTAAATGTTTTTCAATTCCTACTTCAAAATCTTCATCATTTGCATAATAACATTCTTTAGATCTCCTAGGTTTAAAGTTGCTTCTATACTTAACTCTTTTAGGACATTTAGATGCAAAATGACCATATTCTTGACAAGTCCAACATTTAAAGATTTTCTTACCATCTGGTTCTCTTTTTACAAGTAATGCAATACCTTCTTCAATCTTCTTATCTTCCTCAGATCTGCTACTACTGGCATAATCTCCATTCACACTAGTACTTCTTGTAGGTCTAATGCTAAGAGCACTGAATGCTATTTCCATTCTAGGTAGCTCTCCTGATAATCTCAAGTTCATCTCTGCTATTTCTAATCTTCCAAGAAGAGTCTCTCTTGAAAAGTTTGATGTACAGGGTATCACTTGTTCAATCATCTGCGTTGTCTTCTTGAATACTGGTGTCAAAGTTCTCAGAATTTTCCATATTACTTCATTCTCTATCTTATCACCTCCACAAGACTTTATTCCTATCACAATCTCAGACATCCTACCAATATAACTTCTAATAGATTCATCTTCCATCATTCTGATATCTTCAAATGCACAAATCCAATTATGTAATCTAGCCTTCTTTGCATGTTCATCACCTTCAAAAGTAGAATGTAAAGCTTTCCAAATTGCATGAGATGTTTTCAAACATCTTACCTGACTATATTCATTCTCCGGTAGTGCTGACAAAAGTGCTTCTCTTGCAAGTATGTTACACATGAATAGATCTAGTTCATCTTTAGTTCCTGCCTCTAGATTGTCTTCCTCAATGATAGTCTTCTCATTCTTTGTAATCAACCAATAACTTGGTCCTAAACACAATAGATGTGTCTTCATCTTTTCTTTCCAGCTTTCAAAATTTACTCCATCAAACTTAGGGCTTTCTTTTCTGAAATTCACCATGGATCTCCTTAAGTTGTTAAACTTTTCTTTCAAGGACCTGCTGCTCTGATACCAATTGTTAGAAAGTAAAGATCCCCAAGATAACTGAGAGGGGGGGGGGGTGAATCAGTTATCTGATAATTTATCCATTCAACAGCTTTAAACAATATAATCAATGTACTGATCAACCATAGAAAGATAATCATACACAATTGCATAATGACACAAGATATGTTAACTAGGGAACCTCTTGAAAAGAGTAAACCCCGGTGGGAATGATGCCCACAAAATGATGCACTAATATGAAAGTTTCTTGTTAGAGGATGGACCCTGTTAGGAGTCTTATGAAATACATTCAATACATATAAATTCTTGTTAGGAGATGTTGAATCCCAGTTAAGAGTTTATGGAAGACAAAAGGACCCACTGCCCAAACAGCTTCAAGGCAAGATCTCTGAACCCACTATCCAAAAGATCTTAGAATTATTCAACAGAATAATATGAAATATATTACCTCCTTCACACTATGCCAAACTGTACTCTTTGCTACACAAGATCACAATTCCAGATCTTTGTACTCACTGTAATACCCCAAAAATGGGCTATAAGTTCATTAACCTCTTACATCTACATATCGAACGAAATCAACATCAAAGTCCTAACCTAAGGCACATCTGAACATCATCGAATCCTAATTGATTATCTTAAATTTTGCATCGAGGAATATTCCTAGAAATATTTCTAACTATCTTAATTATCTTTGATTTAATGATTATTTGGTGATAAATCCTATTTATCCTAAAGTTTAATTAATTGAATATTCTCAATATTTAATTAATTAAGTTTAATTCTGCCACATAATTATTTAATTGAATTTAATTATATTTATTCCTAATTATTATTATTTAAATTTGACAATAAATCAAAATTCCTATCATTAATTGATTAAATTCTTATTTAATTAATTAAAGCAAGTTGTCATTATTTAATAATATAGTTTTTAATAAAAGTTTGATTGAATAATTGATTAACCCATAAATCAATTGTTTTATTTTTAAAAGTAGTTAAGTTGGAAATAAATCACTTTATTATTAAATTAATTCATAAATAAAACATGCACAATCATAAAAGCAGACAACTATCAATTATCAATTAAAGCTAAACTCTAATTCGAGTTGAACTGTGCTTTTGCATGATTTTTGTGACTTAATTATCTATTATTTAAAAATAACTCAAAAATCAACCTGAGTTATTTGAGTGATTTATGGCTTTTTCTCATGCACCTCCAAAGCCTTGGATTTCTATAAATTAAAGGCTCAGCTCTTCACAAATCATCTCTCAAATTTGCATCCACAGAATCTCATATTTTTGCACAATCACGTTGGAGAATTGGAATTGGGAAAATCAAAGCTCTTGTGAATCGACACCTTTGTGAGATCAATTTCAAATTCATAGCTTTCATATTATTGTTAGAATTTTCATTCTCGTATCATATCATTTCTAGATTAGCATTGCATATCAATTTCCATATTAGCATAGATTCATATCAGTTTTTCATTATTATTGCATAGAAAATATCAGAAAAATAGATTAATTGCATTCATATTTCATATTAGTTTGGCATTCAAATCCTTCATTTAGGTGTCATCTAGGTCACTGATCTCGATAATAATTTGAGAACATTAATCTCGCACCTACTAGAAGGCAGTAAATTACTTGGTTAGAGTATATTTCAATTTTGCATGATTTTGATTATAGCTAACCTCTAATATTTTACTGAAGTGTTGTGTCTATAGATCAGGTACAAAATTCACACACACATTTCTGGCACCTACCGTGGGGCAACCCACCTTTACATGCTAGTTTTGATTTTTTTGGGGAGCTAAAGCCCTAAAGTTTCAAAGATTTAATTTTATCTCTCAAACAGCTTGGAGTTTTGGTCTGAAATGTTTTTTGCAAGTTGGACATATATCAGAAAACCAACAGTAAAAAATTTAGAATTTTCTAAGATGTTATGAATTTTTAATATTTTTTTTTTGAAATTCTGGAAAAAATTAATATCTGACGCAAATCAGCATATTTTTTGAAAATTTTTATATTTTCAGAAATCTCTTTAAATTATAAAGGGGGTCCATTCTTTGTATTTTAAATTTGGATGCAATATAATAGCTCAAATAGTCAATTTACAAAAACTGGTCTGTTTTGATAAAATGGGTCTCTAAGGCACAAATGAATAGATTTTTCTAAAATTTTTACATTTTTGGAAATATCTCTATTTTTTAGTAGGGGTCTTTGTTTTCAATTTCTATTTTTGTGGCCAAAATCATAAAAGAAAAATTAGATCTTGTTGACTAGGTCAAATGCAGCAAAAAAAAAAAAAAGTTTTGTGATGGGTAAGCACTTTTTTTTTTTTACATGGTTCAATGAATGATATGAGTTGTCATTTGGGTTAATTTATGGTTATTATTGCTAATAATAATTTATTTTTAGAGCTAACCCTATAGTTTTCATAAGTTGAATATATTTTGCATATCTTGTTTGCTTGTTTGCTTGTTGGAGAGTTCGTCACTTGCTTGCATAGAAAAGCTCAACAAGAATTGCTAAAAATCAGGTAAAATCTACTAAGCAAATTGTGAGGATCCCAGGTATTCTCCTTCATCTAATAACATTTTGATTTGGACTTAAAATAAATCTCTTATGTGTCTGGCTTGTGTGCATCTTTTCATGCTTTTGTCTATTTTTACACACTTGCATAATTGATACTAGGTTGTGACACCTTAGGTATTTATTTAGTAGTCTTAGATACTTGTGATTGATCTTGATTTCTATCTTGGGTTATTGGACTCGCTAATCCACTGGCCCCTCATTCCACCCCGTGGTTGCAATCTCAGCGCCATAAAGGGGAGGGGTCTACAGGAGAGAAGTGTTAATTGTTCCACTTGGCAACCCATTTGTGCTTTTAGGAACTCACTTGTTTTCTAAGTTGGGGACTTATTTTTAGCTTGTGTGAGGTGTTAAGTGTTCCATCTTGTGGACTCATCTCATATTCACTTTAAGCGTTAAGTGTTCCTCTTTCTGCTTTTTGGGTACTTTTGGTAGATTTGCTTTTGGAAACATAAATCTGTGCTCACATAGTAATTAGGCCCTATGAACACTATTCATGATTCTTGAGAGATTGGATTCTATCAAAATCCTTCTTGATGACAAAATCCTTGTAGGTGGGGAGGATACTTAGTGTGTTTCACATTCAACTTGGTTAGTGCATCTTCTCTTATTGATCGATACATTCTCTCCCAAGAGAGGTTGATAGATCACGTGGGGTAGACATCACGAGCTTTGGTGAATCAAAATTGGTTAGTGCATCTTCCCTTATTGATTGATACATTCTCTCTTTGGAGAGGTTGATAGATCATGTGGGGTTGATATCATAGACCTTGGTGAGACAAACTTTGTCTTAGCGTGTCAGATTAATCTGCTTGCTTTGTTTGGGTTAAAAGTGAAGAGGCATCAAAACATTGGATCTGGAGCCAAGCCCCCTTGTGGTATACTATTGTGAGTCACCTTTAGAGAGGGTTAACCATAGCAGACATTCCCTTCACAGGGAAAACTGCATTGACGGAACCTCAAGCGGTAATAGCCATTTTCACCGTGGTAGTGATAGCCGCTATATAAATGTCCTTGTGGAAGAAATCTCCATGGGTATGGTTCATTGTTGGGTTGTCAGATCTCCCTAGTAGCTCCTAAAGATTAAGTTCTCAGACTGTACCAAAACCCTGGTGCACCAGGATTGGAGTTCACCCCTTTGGATCATAAAAGTTGCAGAGTCAAACCATTAGTAAAAACCCTAGTGAGGCCAAATTTTCATTTTATAAGGTATATGTGTGTTATTGCAAAACATTTTTGGAACATACACAATTAGCGCTTCTGAGGATTAGAATGAATAAGTCACTTGATTGTTCATGCACAAGGTTGCTTTTGCCCTTGTTCATTGTTTTCAGACATGCTTGAAATCACTTGCTTGCTATTTTGCATGCTTGTTTATCTATTTGGTTATTGAAAACAGACAAATCTGTTACAATCCTCAAATTTGGACATTGAAATTTGTAAACAATTCAAAATTGAAAACTCAAAATTTGCAAAATCTGAAGTAAAATTCTTTTCTGGAGTCAAAAGTCATCTCAGGAGGTCAGAAATTCATACAAGTTTTCTCAAAGTGTCGTTTCATTACTGCCCAACTATCATATGGTAAAGAACCCAGTGTCATACGAGTCTTTCTGCCAGTTAAATTCAAAAAGTCAAATCCTGCTAGCAACTATCGTGTGAGTTTTTCAACTATCATATGAGCTTTTCAACTATCCTTTCATAGCATACCCACTGTCAGAATTGCCAGATATTTATCTTTTTCAGCCTATTTCCAGAATCTATCGAACAAATCATTGTGTCAAGAATAGAGCAATAGCTATTGAGAATCAGTACACATGTGTGAAAGAATCAATACACAAGAGGAAGAAGCTCTAATCACCGCTATGATGAAGCAACTGCAAGCTATGCAAGTCTAGCTTGACAAACTTGAGAAAGAAAAGGAACCTAAAGAGTTCTCCATGGAAACTCTATGCTCTTTTTCATTTGATAAAGACTTGTACATGTCACCATGCCCTCAAACAAAATGTGAGCAACGTGACAACCCTTATGATACCTCTTCCACAAAGAGTGACACATCAAGCTTTGGAGACTATGATGACTATGATGACAGACAATGTAATGATACCTATGACACCTCTGTTCCTAAGAGTCCTCCTCATCGTGTGTTCCTACTTACTACAAATGGACCGTCACATTGGATAGATCATGATGGTGATCCATATGATTCTGATTTTGAAAGAGATTTTGATGGCTTTTGTGGACAAGACCTTGATTATGATCCATCTACCACTGCTGAGGACTATAAAATGCATCGTGCTAGCTTGAAGCATCAATATTATAAGAATCCTTCTCCTAAGGACTCTCCTGCTGAACATAAAGATTATCTTCTCAAGCAACATCATGTTAATGCTGAACTTTTGTCTTGTGATGGTTCCCTTCCATCCCCTACTTCCTCCAATACCCATACATTTCCTAATGCCTCTGAGTCTTTCAAATCTTTCATAGAACCTTCATCCAACGCAAGCCCTGATACTTTTCATGTGGTTCCCTATAGTTATCCTCTAGGGCTACCTCTTAAAGAAACTCAAGCTAACCTTCACTTGGCTGCAAATACTTTCAATAATGATAAACCTAAAGAGCCTAAGCCTTCATATGCTATAATCCCTACTTCAGCTAGTCCTCCACCATCTCTTCCAAAGTCATCCATACAATCCCAACATGCTTCCTTGTCCTTAGAAGTGGCTCCATGTCAAGAGGACTCCAGAAATGATAAAGAAAAGAACATAAAGAAAGATCAAGATCAAGAACCCTCCATGTCGTCCACTCCTTTTCATGATGTCTCTTATCCACCTCAGGGTTCTTTTGATCCTGCACACCTTTTTTCATGCATTCCACCATATCCCAAGCCTTTCCCGCTTTGACTATCCAATGCCCTGATCTTATCGACCAAACTTCCACAAACCCAAACCATGGTATTTATACCTTCCCGAATGAATATGCCCTTGCCTACTACCTCAATGCAGTTGAGCCTATGAGTACTTCCATCAGTGAACTGAGCATTAGCATGACCGAGTCGGACATCAAATATCTTAGTCAGAAAAACAATAGTAAAAAGAAAAAGAAAAAGAGTTCTGAGGGTGAAAACTACTTTGTGGCAGTCTCAGAACTGACAAAAGTAAAAATAAAAGATGTATCCAAAGGTGAAAACCTCTCTGAGGTGCCTAAGGATGAGATATTTGATGTCCTTCCAAGTCATTTATAGGACAGATCTCCAGTTCTAATTGAGCCCACCCAATCCATCAATTTGGGTACTACAGAGGAACCACAATTAGTACATGTAGCACAATCCTTATCAAAAGAAGAGAAATATAAATTTACTACATTCTTGACAGAAAAAAAGATCAACTTTGCATGGAAGTATTCAGATATGCCAGGGTTGGATCCAAATCTTATCATGCACCATCTATCCATTGCTCCTGGAGTAAAACCGGTCAAGCAAAAATTGAGAAAGATGTTTCCTCAAGTTGCACTTTTAGTCAAAGTTGAATTAGAGAAACTCCTAAAAGCTAGATTCATTCACGTCATAGACTATGCTGAGTGGATCTCCAACATTGTACCTATTTCTAAACCAGATGGCTCAATCAGAATGTGCACAAACTTTAGAGATGTGAATATGTATTGAATTTATTTCATAAGACTCCTAACAAGGTCCATCCTCTAACAAGGAACTTTCATATTAGTGCATCATTTTGTGGGCATCATTCCCACTGGGGTTTACTCTTTAATCAAGAGGTTCCCTAGTTAACATATCTTGTGTTATTGTGTCATTGTGTATGATTATCTTTCCATGGTTGGTTACTACATTAATTATATGGTTTAAAGCTATTGAAGTTGATATTGAAGTTAATGTTGATAAATGGTTTAATTATCAGATAACTGATTCACCCCCCCCCCTCTCAGTTATCTTGGTGGTCTTTACTTTCTAACAACTTCTATTTGATAGGTTTTACTTTAGGGTCTACTAAAAGATGGTTTACAAGTAGATCAAGGTCTAGTCTAGACATATCTTTGTAGGTTTAGGTAAAACTCATTTGTGCTTTACAAAGAAAATTAGTCATGTCTAGTTTCTCTTTCTCATTTAGGTATACTGCTATGAATCTAATTTTAGGTTCTTTACTAGTTCCAAGGTTCATCTCAATTGTATCCTTTATAAGGATAGATGATTTTTTTGATGGAAAAGACATGAAAGGAAACTCAACTTCTCCATCTCCCTCAGAAAGGTTTTCACCAGTAGATGCATCCTTTGGTTTTACTTTTTCCTCATCTGAAGGTTTCTTAGAAAGGTTTTCACGTAGGGATGTATTCTTCTCTTTTTTTATTTTTATCTTGATTATCACATTTGCAACTAAGAGATTTTACTTGACTTCCAAAATAAGCTTGATCATTAGGCTTGATTTCATGCTCATAATCTTAGAGATCTCTTAGGCCAAAGAGAGATAACATTTCTTTTTCCAAATCACATATGTCTAAAGCTAGTGGTGAGTCTTGTTGGTCCCAATCAATGAATTCAAGGTGTTTAAGTGGGAGGCTAGGGGACAAAAGGTTAATGATAGTGATGGTAAGGACTCGATTGGTATCAATGAGATCATCTTCTATGTATTCAAAAGGGACTTCATACAATTCATCCTCAATCTCTAAATCAAAATAAGCTTCACAATCATTAGTTAAGGGGACATTAGTCTCTAGGGAACCCAATCCTCTGTTTCAAGGGTAACTCATAGCTTTGTTGGGGTCTTTCATACCTTCTTCTATTTATCCTAAGCCTGGTCCATGATATCCCATTCTCTCCACAGTGGGAGTTTCCTTTTGATACTTCTCTTTTGGTATGTCTACAAGCTTTTCTTGTCCATCTTTAAAAATTCATGATAATACATCATCTTATATATGTTCATCTTCAATAGATCCCCAATGTTCAAACATAGTCTTCTTACATTCCATGGTGTCTTTATCTTTATTGGGAAATAATTGTAAGGGTAGACCATAGGATTTTAGGAATAAAGGAAGCTAACCAACATAAAAGGCATTTTCAAATTTGTATTCCCCCATGCCTTGTCATTAAACTTGAGCTTGTCATATTTCAGGGATCTTCTCTTTAGTTATCTTCTCCTTAGACTCGATGGATTTAAATGTTGAGGCTTCTTCACAAGATTGTTTAGTAGTATATTTAGTGAATGTTTTGGCCTTATCCATAAGAGATGATTTGATAATGGATGGCCTAGAAAGCTCATTCAAAGGGAAAAATTTGGTTTTCTTCCCTCAAAATCTCTTGCAATATTAAAAGAGTTTAAGATCTCCAGGAATAGTAACTTCTCTACCTTGATGTGGGAACTTGAGATATTGGTATAATGTGGAAAGTGCATCCTAGATAGAATGGATCCAAGGCCTGCCAAGGATAATATTATATGAAAAGTCTAGACTGAGCACTTGGAATGTTGTCTCAATTAGTGTGGGACCCACTTGAAGGGGAAGTGTGATCAAACCTTTGAATTCTCTTTCTCTATCATCATAGGCCTTTATTATGATTCTCTTTGTAACATCCATAAGGTCATTAGGGAGTCCCAACCATCTTATTAACTTCAAGATACAAAGGTTCAAACCAGATCCACTATCTATAAGGACCCTTTTTATTTTATGGTGATGGATGAAGACTTACATATGCAAAGGTTTATTGTGATATTGGCTCGGACCATAGAATTCCTTATCAATGAATGCAAGGTGTTGTGCATCTAGATTCCTAATCATATCTTGAAACTAGGATGCATTGATGTTATCAAGAACATGTGAATCAAGAAGGGATTGCACAAGGATATCCTTATGAATGGGTGAATTGAAAAGAATCTCAACGATGGATATATGTGTGGGAGTCTTTCCCAATTGTCAAAGGAGATCATAACGAGAAGCAGGTCTAGTGTAAGTGGATGATGCAAAAGGTGGTGTGGTAGCTTGATAGGTAAATATTCCTCTATGTGTGGTGACATTGCAATCAACACCCTTGAGGGTGAGTGTATTCACATGTTTATCAGATTATTAAATGCAACCATAGAAGGAATCAAAGATAAAAATGTCATTTTCTTCAAGGTTTCCACACAAGGAATCAAAACCCATGATTTTTTTTATGTTATAGTCATATGACATGTTCTTTGATGATGAGGCATTGTTCTAATCATTCTTTTGAAAGGGTGTGTTATAGATCTTCAATTGGACATTTGATGATTTTTTTTTCCCTTCAACCTTAGTCTTTCCATTGTCAATAAGATCTTGAATAAAGTTCTTCAATTTCATACACTTCTTTGTATCATGACAATTGATGTGATGATATTCATAAAAGTCATTGTCTATGTACCAGTTAGGCTTAGGTTGATTGTCATCATAAGATTTGATGATTGGGATTTCTACCATGTTTTAATCCATGAGGTGACAAAAGATGACATCAAGAGGATCTACAAGCACTACAACAATTCCTTGTCATTAGCTACCTTTTTTGGTTTCTGCATTTTACTTCCACACACTCTTTTAATGTATTTCTCCTCTAATTTTTTAAATACGATACTATTAATCAAGTCATCATGAATGATGCTGTTCTTTATGCCAAGATGAAGATACTAACACTAGGATAGGCACAATGCAACACATGTGTTTGTGCCAAAATTGGCACCTATGTTGGCACCCAAATGATTGCCACTTAGATGAGTAGGCACATAATTAGGCGCTATGTTAAAGTATCCATTTTTGGCCCATCATATTTTATGGAAACATCTATGAAGTACCAAAAAACCCTATTTGTTGTAATTGATAATTAATTAAAAATTAAAATTTGAAATGCAACGAATATGGAATTTTTTAATTAATTAATAATTACAGTAAATTAGCTATTTTGGGTGTTGCATAGAAAATGGTCCCATGGGATATCTTTATCCTTATGGACATTAAAACTAATTTCTTTCTTTCTTTATTATATGTCCTAGCCTAACACTTTATAGTTTATTTTGCACATGTTTTAAGTTGTGCTTAAAGTTTTTATCTAGTGCAGGAGCACCTAGAAAAAGGGCACACCAGGAGGTTCTAGAGGGTTAAAAATCATAACCCAAGTAATTAAATTTTATTCTTTATGATCATTTCAATGTGTTTTGAATCCTTTTCAATCTATTTGTAAGGCTATGCAAGCCAATTGTGATGAATTGTAAAAATTGCCCAATAGAGTCCTAATTGGGTCAAGAAGGATAAAATTGTGTAACAAGTCCATGAGAGGGTTAAAAAGTTGTAAAAGGTCCTAAATAATCTATTTTGATGTGTTGAGAATGTCCATGTAAAGTTTTAAGGTAATTGGAGTACAAACCCAAAAGTTGTCAATGTGACAAATTTTTTCCAAGCACAAAATATGTTGATAAAGTGCCAAGAGAAGTTGTTAGTTAGTTTTTTAAGTTGGTTATGCAGATAAAAAATATAAAATGTCCTCATAAAGGTTATAGGTACTTGTAATGGTTGGTAATTGAGAGATAGAGGCAATTTAGGGGGTGAGATCCAAGGATTCAAATGAAATACCCTCGACTATTTTTGTAGATTTGAAGACACTCGTCAAGATAGTTAAGTTTTAATTTGTAATCCTCCATGAAATGACCATACAAAATTAGGGAAAGAAGAATACTGCATGGTGAAAAAATTTAAAGTATTAGTTTTAAGAGTTCAATGAATAAAGTTGAATTTTGTTCAATCTTTTCTTGATTTTTCATGTAACAATCATGTTTAAATGTTTATTTCATGCATTATTTCATACGAAAATGGATTGAATGTTTTCAAAAACTTATTTGGAGATATATCATGGTTAATTTTATTTATTTTAATCCAACTAAGAGAGTTATACATGCATTATTATGAAAGATCTAATGAATTTTATAAAAAAAATCACAAACCTTCAATATGAGTTAATGGTAAGGGTTTGATCATAACTGCAAAAAATAACAGTTGAAAAGATATGCAAATCTAGGATCCTTAAGTAGATTCATTACACTTTGATGTTCTCTTGATCTCAGGATGAATGGTTAATATTTATAGGAGAAAATTAATTCCCTAGCAGGCAAAACTCAGGAAATTTGCCTATTTTAACAATATTTGATAGAAAAAGTGTAACAACTGATTCTTTTTGGCATAAATTTGGGTTGAAACTTGTATGGAAGATCAAAAATAATAAAAATAGTGACAATATATGTATGGTAATGTTAGTTCATTGAATTTTTAAAGGAATGATAAGGTCAAATGGTGACTGTCATCTAAAATGATAGTCACCTCAATCAACATAGATTTATCCAATTGATCAATATCCATACTTGATAAATGATTATGGTTGAACACACGTAATAGAGAGGACCTAATTATAGGATGGTAATCTATAAAATTCACTTTGATCAATGACATTTGATAGGTTAACAAATGTGGACTGTGACACTACAAAGTTAGGGACATGTTTTGTTGATCAGTCACAATGAATCTAGATTATATATAGATGCATGTATGGCAGTGCATGAAAAAGGTTGAAGGAAATTTGAAGATGAAGAACTAATGGTTGGTATGTTAGTGGTACTTGAAGGTCAAGTATATTGTATTGATTGAATCTTGTATGTAGGCAAAGTAAGTTTCCTAAGTTTGTGATCAGAACTAATAGGTTGTATAGAGGATATGGAAAATAGATTTTCCTCTTGGATAGAAGATAGTTAATGGTGTTATTGAGTTGAATTTTCATTAAACCCATTGAGTTGAGATTTTGAATGATGATCTTGTAAATCCTTGATAAAGGAGTAGTTCCTAGTGTTGATTGATTAAAGTTTTTGGAGAATGGCTTTGGTTAAAATATTATTTGGTTCCTGAAAGGATGAGTTTGAAATGAACCTTGAAGGTTGTTGTTTGGATACATTGGTTGAATACTTTATTTGTGGATTATGCAATGTTGAAATGTATCTTTGATAGGATTGATGAACCTATCATATATTTTACTGATTCAATGATTTTATGTTTAAAGGATGATGTTGGATGAAAAAATCTTCTAATGATTGGTTCATATGATGGAATGTTGGATCAATCAATAGGATCCTAGAAGTTTTGGTTAAGTTTAAGGATGCTTCTGATCATTATCGCACCCTCGTGGAGGTTAAGATAGATGAAAACTAGAGGTTATGAGGCTGTGTGGTAATTTGAGGGAAGTGATAAAAGTATTGTTTTGTCCTCACAGTTAAGGAAAATAGTTGTGATCTTGTGATGAAATTAATTGATAACCCATATTAATTAATTAATGAATAATGCAGCTCAGTAATGTGAGGAGAAAAGAGAAACATTACATCACGCCATTGCACGGGACCTACAACCTCTTAGACAATGAATTATGCACGTACATTTATAAATGGGTTAAGTTGTTGCATCCTCATAGGCCTAAATTACAATTAAGGAAAATGGTTATGATCTTGTGATGAAGAGAATTGATAGCCCATATTAATTAATCAATGAACAATGTAGCTCAGTAATATGGGGAGGCAAGAGAAACATTACATTTCACTACCATGTGGGACCTAAAACCTCTTAACAAATGGTTTATGCATGAGAATTTATAAATGGGTTAAGTTGTTGCATCCTCGTAGTCCTAGATTACAGTTAAGGGAAATGGTTATGAGCTTGCAATGGAATGAGTTGATAACCTGGGTTGGGTAAATTGAAACCTCATGAAATTTTATGTGGGTTACTCAAAACTATTTGATAATATATTAAAGAAAGAAGTGGCGGTAGGAAGAATCTAAGAAGATGCATCATGACTAATGGAATGTTGTAGTTTCTAATCTAAAAATAATTCCCTTTCAAAAAAATAATTCCCTTACGACCTGGAAATGGCTACACAAGCATCAAAAGGATACCTAAAAAGACCAATTTTTGAGTTTAGTAATTGATTCAAAAATCAAAATGAAACTATATTCTAAATTTTAAATTAATTATTAAACTCAAAAATTGGTCTTGTTAGGTATCCTTTTGATTCATGCATATTCATTTCCCTTACGGCTCAACCCTTTTAGTGTCACATTTAACTTTCTTTAACCAAGGGGAAAGGCCACAATGACAAGTCTTTCGACTACTAGGATAGGTACAAATCTTGGGATAGCTATTGCTTCTTTTTTGGTAGTTTGAAAGTGTGAGTGGAAAAAATGTAGAATGAGTTATGTGTGTTGTCCAAATTTGGATTTTTCACAATTGGAAGGGAGTGTTTCTTTGTTTGAGTACTAAGGATGGGGCTTGTTAAGGCTACAAAGGGATTTTACTACAACAAGAAGGGGCTAGACCAAGCCATGTTGAAGGAGATATACAAGGATCATGGTGGTGAACCAATTGATAAAACATTTTATAATCGCAGAGATACTAAAATTTACTTTGCTAATCATAGAGATGTTGAAAGCTCCAAGAAATTTTCTTACAACTCTATCCATAGCTCCCAAATTCCTCCAATCTCTTAGATTACCATTTTGGTTCTATTTTCTAGGATGACAACAAAGACAATTCCAGGTGTAGACACAAAAGATGAGAGTTTGGATTCATTTGTTTCTCCTTGTGTTGTATTTTCAAAGCCATCTACCATAAGGGAAGATGGTGAGAATTTTTACTCTTGGCATTTTATGCCTTAAAAAGCACCCATGGGTGATAATGGCATAGTTCAGAAGCCCAGTTGGATCACATGCCTCATGATATTAAGCACTCCATGGCCTCCTATGGATTCACTCAAGGACACAAACATAGGTAACAAACTTTATTTGGATTATATCTTCTATCATCATCTAGTGGAAGTTGGTAATATAAGATAGAAGTGATACTCTAGCCTGTAGCTTGTTGCATTCCTTATGTCTATAAAAGGAACATCAAGGCCTATCATATGGGTTCTAAAAATTATTTTTATAGGGACAAGTAGAACAGTCTATGTAATAGGTCTTTTTAAAGAAATAGGAATGACAAAGTCTTGTATTAAATAAAATGTATGAATACTTCTGAAGAAATTAATTGAAAATATTATCTGAATATTATCTCCTACTCTATTTTCTTTCTATTACATAAGTTTGTTTGTTCATAATAGCCAAATTTTTCTTCACGATAATTTTGTGAATGTATAATGTGCTTACTAGTTTTCTTCAAGGAAATAGTACTTAAGAGAATTCTTGAAAATAAATAGCTTGAGCAGTAAACATGAATCAACAACTAAACAATCGTGAAGTAGATAATAGAAATGTAGCTCTTAGAAAAAAAAGGAAGCTACTCCATTTTGCCTTGGCTCTAGGAACAATCAAAGAGTAGAGTTCAAATGGATGCAGGAACAGTCTCGAAACAAAGTTCTCACCATAGCTTCTATTTTCTTACTGAGAATGAAAATAATTTACCATGAAATCAACAAAACAAAGTAAAATGATTTCAGATTTATGGATCATTGCACTTTATAATAGTATTCTAACATGACTTAGACCATTGGTTAACCTATAGGGTAATAGACTCAAAAAACTATAAGACACATCTAAATTTATGTTTAACTTCTCACAGAGATGCAAGATTAAGATTATTAAATATGCGTAATATATATGTAATCCCACATAACCAATATTATCATTATATTTATACCATACATACACTTCTCACATTTATCAATTGAAGCATACTTAATCCTTATTTTTAAAGAAAGTATGAGAATGATAAATTCATGCCACATTGTTGGTATTTTTTCTTGATATCCTTGATTCTAAAAGGTAAATGCTTCAAAATGACTATCCTCGAACATAATGAAACCACTCATTACATTATCAACAAACAAAGGACATGAAAATCCCAACAATGACAAGGATGTAAAACCTTCTACACTTTGAGCCACATAAGACTTAGGTGGGTGCACCTATATCTCATCTACTTAACCAATTAAATTTTCACAACTCCTTCAAAAAATGTAAGACTATGGATATTTCTCAAAACACCACACTTGTACTGAGAAAACACAAGATAATTTATCAAACAATCAAAGAAAAGATAGTTTTGTAATTTTTTGAATGTTTCACCAATCAATATTATGCATCAAATACATCCAGTGCCTAATCCATCTAGGTCAAGAGTCACTTAAAGGAATAATATATATTCTTGAAAACTAAATTCATTCAACATATAACATAGAAAGTTAAAGAAAGTATGCTTGACATACAAGTTCTTTATATCTATAGACAACTTTCATCAAATTTGTGTTCAAGTTAAAATTTCATAGTAATTATCGTTAGCATATTTAATTATTTCCTTGAAAGATAGAAAAATTAAAACAACCTATTTTTTCTTGACAGAAAGACAAATTGAAACAAATTCGTAATTTGTATTAAATTCATAAAATGTTTGATCTTATACAAAGACAATAGTATCAAACTCCATTACTCATTTTGACATCAAAACATAATACATGCTTTCCAGATTCTGTATGACCTCAAATCTATCAAATTGTATATGAAATTGACTGATATAAAAAATATATGGGAACCCCTATCAAGTGATCTTGGAATCCATTTTATAAGACTAAGAGATGCAACAAGATTCAAATCACTTGATGGTAACACAATTTTAACTGATCAACATAATAGAAACAACAATAATAGAAAATATTTAAATCCAAAATGATGTGGCAGAAGGAAAAAACATGAACCACAACTTGAATAAGGGCCAAATCATGTCTTCAAATATTTAGATCATTTTTTCTTTGAAGCACCTAGGTCATTCATAGCTTTCACAATGAATTCAAGATGCCTATAACTATAACTGATGTCCCTCTTGAACAACTTTTATACCCTGTCATAATAGAAAAGAATAAGATAAAAGTACATTAGCACTTATTCAATTTGGGTCTTCTTTCCCTTTAGGAATAGTTCCCACTTTCTAACTTTATTATCTTTGGGCCTAATGAATGCTTTCAAATCTTCAAATTGGCTAACTACCTCATTCCACCTAGCATTAATTATGGCTAGGGCATCTAAAATGAACTTGGAAAAATAAACTTCAGTCCTGAACATGGTTTCTAATGCATCATTAAAAGCTAGGACATCAACATCACTATCCATGCTAAACATCATTTCAATATTTACCAAAATTAAATCAAATTCACTGCTCCAAGTCTCCATAGATTTCAAATCATTATTCTTATCATAAATAGATGGAACTAATAGATGATAACCATCAAAAAATAACTATAATTTACCCTTAACCAACTATCCCTTTCCTTTAAAGAATGAAAATAGAGAATTAACCATAGTTAGTTTATCTTTTGTTTCCTCAATTTTCATTGTCATGTCATCTTTGTACATCATTGCAGTTTCTGACTTCTCCATTAACATGTTCCTTTCAGACCACATGGTAAATAGAGGATCAAGAAAAGGAACTACCTCATCACAAAATCTATCAATTTGAATCATAGAAACATGGTGTTCATGCACAATTCTTAATTTACTTTTAACAATATTAATTATGTGCTCCATAACATGCATCAACATAGCAACACCCTTGTTATTTAATACATCCTCTTCTAGGATCTCAATTGTACCAGTACAGTCTTCCAATGTGACCTTCACATCGTCAAGCATAGATACACCACTAGAAACAAGTTGGACTTCACTTGGTGGCTCAGAAATTGTAGGGACCCTTTCAGAGTATTCCTTTATAGTTATTTACAAAGCAACATTTTTAATTGATGTTTCTTCATATATTTTTGCCAAATTAATCAATTCCAAGTACATCTCATGATACCTTTTCTCTAGGTCTTCTACCTTTTCCACATTCAAATAAGAAGCATGAATCATTAATTCTGTGACCTCTTTGTTGTTGTTATGCATATTCAAAATTATTTTGTCTCCCTATATTTCTCCTTCAATATTTACCATGTGAGGTTTTTGTGTAGCAGAAGCCAAAGACCATAATACTAATGTTTTTATATTTTGGATCAAATTTTGATCCTCTTGTGAAATCATCATATTCAAATTCAAACTTAAAAAGTGGGTTCATGTTGCATCTTGGCTTAATCAACAATAAATGAGGATTGTAAGTCCCATCCTAGGAGAAACAGCATACCACTTTTCTTCACCAAGGCCCTTGCCTCATCAACTATTAGTTATGCATTATTTGGATCAAATTGTTGTAATGAAGCTCTAACATGCTCATTTTTGGTAGTGTCATTATCGTCCAAGTTTTTTTTTTTTTTGAACTCATCCTGTTTGAATGTGATAAGAAATATCTTGAACTTATCAGATTGAATAAAAGAATTATCATTAAGAAAATTTTGGGAAAGAACAACTCTATTGTCAATCATTTTGGCTAAGATAAAATTCCCCTCTTCTTCTCCTGATTCCTCTTGTTTCCCTTTTCTTAATATTTCTTTGATTTTTTTGAAATATTATCCTTCTTCTTAAATAGGTATTATTGCAAGATTTAGTTTTATTTACTCCCTAACAAGTGAGTTGGACCTGATCTTCTTTGTTGGAGGTTCATAGGAAGAGGCTGCACCATCACTTGAATCCTCTTTAGACTCATTTCCACTTTCTTCACAAGAATATTGAATCTCAGCAAGAATTTTTTTTTCAACATCAACAACCCTTTTTGAAACCCTTTCCATTATATTTCTATAGTTATCAATCATTTGATCAATTCTCTCCAGATAACAAAAGTCATAATAGAAACCCAAAAAAGTAGCATCAACTACTTTAAATTCATCTTCAACTCTTATCCAAATCATTCCACTTTCTTATCCTTTCATTCTCATGATTAGGAATATACTTCTTCCAAGGAGTCATCATGGGAATTGTAACCTTGATGAAGTTTTCAGGGTCACGAAATCTTTAAGGAGCAGTAACCAATCTGAATTGTTTGAGAAAAGTGTTTAACTCTTCAAATTTTTCTTCCCAGCTGAAAAGTCCAAAACTTTCCACAATCTAGGCAAAAATGGTCCCTTCTTATGTCCTAAATACTCCTTCTCAACCAAAAATAAAATCCATAGAAATTTAATAAAAAAAAATCTAAGTGGAAAAAATATGGGAATAATATGGGGTGGTCACAAACAACCATAAACTCTAAAAATAGTAATATCATAAAAAAAATAGAAATCACTCCAATTATGTGAGATAGACTAACCAGGAGCAAAGTGAAAAGGCCTCAACAATCTCCTAATGACAATATCCAACATTTCCCTATCCACACCAAGAAAATCCATGATAGGAGTAACAACCCAATTTACAAAATATAAGAAACATGACTAAGCATAACTTGAATCCCATACTCTAGTCCACAACTGAATAGGAACTGGCTCACCTAAATCATTGAGCTTATTCAAAATAATTTTTTTATCCATCTCATCAGTATTATGAAATTAAATTAAATGATACAAGATTGTATAGAACTTAAATTCTATTTTCCATGGAGTCTTTTGAATCTCTATCAATCCTTCATGAATGTTCTTAATCAAATACCCCACAAAATCATAATCAATGTTTACTTCAGGGTTTTGAATTGACATCATCAGTAAATCCTCTATTAATTTGTTATCTCCATCAAAACCAAGAGCCTTACATAACCCATGCATAGACCTATGAGTCATGTAATTGTGGAAAGTGGTAAGATCATAAGGTTCATTTGCATTCTTTGAAATTGGAATAAGTTTTCTATCTTCTTTGGGCATATATCTGGGAATTACCATTTTCTTCAACATCTCCTTATGGATATGATAATTACACTTTTCTCTATAAAAATCAATTTATTTGTAGGTAGCACCTGAAATATGAAATGCATCTACCAGACTTCTATTAATGGTAAATAGAGCTTTCTTGTCTTCCCTCCTAATAACCCTAGTAACTAGATAGTATGCTTTGGTGGCTTACCTTAAAAACTCAACATCTATGAACACATCAGAAACAATTATTTTTTCCAAATTCAACTACCAAGGGTTTGACAATGGTGGCCCACTGTCCCTATTTTTGAAAAATTAATTGAAGAAAGATCAGACAAATGACTGTGTCTATGGGTTCCTACACATGCTACATGCATCTTTCCATTAAAATTTGTTCTTGGCCTCACTATTCAATGATTTTGGCAATAAATATATAAATTCCTACTAGTAGAACTTAGTACCCTTTGCAAACTTTCTTGAATTAGTGGAACTAACTTGACTCATGGTTATAAAATTTGCAGACAATTAAACACACAGAAAATCCATACATCCTTTTTGGACAAATTAAATATGGTTACTCACAGTTTTTCCTTGATGTCAACCAAAATATCACCTCTATCATCTTTTGCACAATCATAATCTCTACACTCTTCTCTTTATCTTGAATTATGTGTTGAATGTGTCTAAAACCATGCATTTATAAATTCAATCTTGATGTTATCAAAGGCATCCTTTCAGTCATTAAGTCGCATGCATCTTCTTTTAGTTCAACTAGTCATGGAAAGTCCATATTTTTTTTGAGCTATCAACCAAATTTGAATAGTGAAATTGAAAAAAGAACTCCACATCAGCAATTAACCACACAAAAATACCAAATGGACCCATTTTATTTGAGAAACACCTTTTTTTTTCATAACTTAGCTATCGAAACCAAGTTATATATGTATGGGAATGATATATAATGTACATATGTTATGATGTGTTATGGTGGTGATATATATAATGTATATATTATGACGGTGTATTATTGGAGAGATATAATGGTATGATGTGTTATGTAGTATTACCACATGTCAGTGCCTCATAAACTTGTAGCCCAAACAACTTCCTTTATCAAATTGTTGTGATGCTATGACCAAATCATTATTAACCAATAGGGACTTAATCACCACCCCAAAATTGTAAACATCTAAACCACAAGATAATTGAGTAACCAACATGGGTTATCAATTCATTTCATCACACCACTATGTGCCAACTCAAATGACACAATGTAGCTTGGTAACACAATGAGACAAGAGAAACATTACACCATGGAATCATGTACCACATCACAACGAACTCTTATGAATAAAGAAATTACTCAGTAACACCCTAAGAGAAAAAAAAGATCATGTTGGAATAAGTATAGAAAGGTAATTACTAAGAGGGGAGGGGTGAATCAATACTTCAAAATACTTTTATCTAACTTACTTATCTTTCTTAACCATTCACTGGATTCATAACTTTGCATGCATATCATAAAATATATAAAACATTAACATGAAATATAACTCATAACACAATCATTTTGGTATCACATAAATCCTTGATAGAGGCTAAAAACTGCAGTGGGGATGACACCCACAAAACTTCACTACTACAATAAAAAGTTTGTTCAGTTAGAGCTACAATGTTAGCTATTTCTGATAGCTTACCCTGTTAAGAGTATTAACCCTGTTAAGAGTCTAAAGACCAATTAAGTATACCTTGCTAAAGGATTTTATAATTCTAATCTAACAATTGTACCATGTTAAAGGATTTAAAAAATAAGATCTGTTAGGATTTTCTCGGCTAAGAGACTTTACAACTCTAATTACACTTTAATCAGTACACAAATATGTCTGTAATACTTGCATAAACTTATGCTTTCTAGACTCTATATGCTCAATAATTGTTTACCTCATATTGTTCTTCACTCACAATATTAATTATATAATCGGTAACTTCAACTCTTAATCACATTCACACTCTTCTCTTTACTACTCTATTACTCGGTGGCTTCTCTATTCATCACCTGCTCTCTGCAATTTCACCTTTGTACATGCTCTCTCTCTCTCTCTCTCTCTCTCTCTCATACTATGATATTCACATTTTGATCCATTTATATTCAATTCTAGAAGTGGTGGAAATGTTCTAGAAACTTCTCCTTAAGTGGTGCTAGCATTGGTTACTTCTCCAATGCATATTTCACATTTAATTCTTATTGGTGAGTCTCACCTTTTAATCATGCATAATCATTATATTTAAATCTCCAATTCTCTATCAAACAAACCCCTCAAGATTTGTAAACTATTTTCATCTCAGTGTCAAGGTTCAATGCATTTGTAGATTCTCCTTGTGTCGGTCTGAGATGCTTGGTAATACATTTTTCTTTTTCTCAGTAATATGTATCTCCTCTCGATTTGGTAAATATTATAGCTTGGTACAAATTGGTGCTTGGTGCTTGGTGCTTGGTGCTTAGTACTTGGTAATTGGACTTCCTTTGCCTTTACCGAAAATTGTCTTTCCTTTATTTCCTTTTACCAAATAGCTTAATGCTCTTACCAACTTGACTTTCCTTCATTACCGAATGACTTTGACAATCAATATGACTTAATCATAACTAATGACAACAAAATAACTATACAGGAGTATCAATCTCCCCCTTTGGCATTAGTTTTGTATCTTTGTTAAAAACCTTCAAAGTGATCAAAATTTTTGTCCTTAGCAAAATTAATCATGTATACATATCTCAGTAAAACCTTATATCTCCCTTACTCATCTTTACTTATTACTCCCCCTATAGTAATAATCCCTATACTCATATCTATCCATATCATCCTTAGTAAACATATATTTCCCCCTTACGACTATACAATATTCTCTCTTATAAACACTTATATTTCCCCCCTTTTAAAACAAAAATTCCAAAACAATTACTTAGTATTTATCCAGTGGAGGGATCTTGTCAAAAATAGATTTATATATTTCTTGTGAATCCTTCAATGATGCCTTGAAACTTTTAGTGTCTACAACACTACAATCTATTCACTGATATCAACTGTTAGACTGATCATGTTCTCCATAACACTAACATCTGGTGTACTCACTAAGTCTTTAGCCTTATGCACATATTTCTGCAATGATTCAATTTGTGGCATCAAAAATGTTTGTAGATCCATAAGATCAATTCTGATTTCATTCACCTCTTTTCTTAGTTCATGTTGTACTCCCATTAAGTGATTTATCCTTTCATAATATACCTTGAAAGAATTAGGCTCGGTAGATACATTAGCTAGCTTCTCAGTTAGCTCCTTTTCCACATTTTCATTTTTAGCCTTTACATCCTTTATGAAGTTGGAAATCAAACATATATTTTGAAATAAAAAAATAATGTCTTGCAACTCTTTTTCCAACTTGATAACCAGCTCAGAGAGTGTTACCTTATCAAGTGCAACCGAAATAATTAGTTCTTCAATCATTTTATCTTCCATTTACTTCTTATGCACTTGCATCATATACTTAGTGGTCTTATTACCAAGTTTTTTTATCTAGCTCACCATTTCACTCACTTGACTATAAATATCTCCTTTCTCATTGATATCTACCTCTAGTACAATTTCTTGTAATATGTCTTTAACATTTTCTAAGACATCGGTCTTCTGCTTCTTAGGAAGCAATTTATCTTGTGCATCTTTCCTCTTTAGTAAATCTCCAAATTCAAATAGTTCTTTAGGGCTCATTGTGGAGATATCAAACTTTGGTATACTGATAGGTTGGCTTAAATTAACCTTCTCCTTTTCATGCTTCCTTTTATTTAACTTCCCCTTATGTGTAGATACCTTCTTTACATCAAATGTAGCTATAGTATCCTCGGTTTTGTCATTTTTTATTTCTTCATTTTTCTCTTCTAGTTTCTTTTCCTTCTTCTTCTCTTGTTTTTCTTCTTTCTTATCTTCTTCTTTGTCCTTTTATTTTCCTTCTCTAGTTCTATAGCCTCAGTAGGAATCACCAACTTTTGATTCTAACCTATGGCAATCTCAGTCTCTCTAGTGGTCTCAGATCCTTTGGTGCAGTTTCCTTTTCTAGTTTAGTTAGAGTTTCCACTTTAGTTGGAACATCTCTTGTAACCTCTGAGATAACTTCTTCAATCTTAGGAAGATTCACTATCTGTTCAATAAAAAGATCTTCATCCATCAAATTTACCTTTTTTGACACATCAATGTTCATTTCTTTAGTATCCTTGGCCTCAATTGCCATTACATCTTCATCATCTACTATACCCTTAGTTGGGTCTTTATCTATAATATCCTCAATGATAACCTCTTCTTTATTTGTAGTCAAATCAATGGGATATAACTTTCCTATTTTCTCCTTGATCTTTGTATAATTTGGTTGATCGGGAAATAATATCTTTCTCCATAGATCATCAATCTCATTTTGAACTTCCTCTAACTTACCAACCATTATACTTAGTTCTCTTCTTTTTACTAGGAATATCTTTGAATATTCTTGCAGTGTAGCCTTGATTCCTCTTTTGGATAAGTCAGGAATAGTAATAGAAAGAGATGTTTCCCTCATTTTCTTTTTAGATGTTAAGGTATATTTCCATCTAGCATCTATCTTCTGATATAAATCATCTACTATTTGTGGGGCTATCTCAATAGGTGTAGTTCTAAACTTGTGTAGAGTAAACACAATAGCATCTTCAATTTTCTCTTTTTCCCGAACACTCCTATTCTCATATTTGAGTTGTTTTAATCCTGAATATCCTCCATGTTTCTTAAGTGTTTTAAGTGATTCATCTAGGTTTTTGTATTTAGAGCCTTAGTTTTGCACAACTTTGAATTGTGAAACATCTTCTGATTTAGTTTCACTATCTTCCTATAATTTCAATTGTCTCCTAAGTCTCACAATAGCCTTCTTTTCTCTTATGTAAGTTTTGGGATTTGGTGGTTCAATCTTTTATTTCTTCTTCTTCTCATTTGGTGTGGAGGAAGACTTTGTTAATGGTCTTACACCAATTGTACTAGGGGTCTCTTTCTTCATTATAATCTTCTTCCCCTTAACCTCTAATGGTCTTGCTTCATATTCTTCAATAGAAACTCCCAAATTTTCTGATAAACTACTAATCATTCTGTTGTTCTTCCTTAAGGCCTTAGGTATCAATATACTTAGTTTAATTTTGTTCTTCACTTCCTCATAAGTGCCATACTGAGTGGCTCTTCTATCAAATGGATTATCTAATAATCCTTTAATTTGCATTGATCCAACATCAATATCCATTTCATAGCCCATAGGTGGTAGCCACATGGTTCTAGGCTCCACAACTCTCACTATACAAGTATCAGTATCCACTTTAAAACATATATCATCCTTGTATTTTTCCATTAGATGAGGTGGAATTCTAAACCTCTTATGCATTTTATCTTGAAATTTTGCAAAATAATCATTCACGATCATGTCAAAATTGTCTCCTAAACTTTGAATAAACTCATTACTTTAATAAATTATCAGTTTTTTTGCATTGCACACTACATCATTGATTGATGGAAAGAAGTTCTAAAAATAGAAAAATATACATAACAATAGTGATCTGAACTTCAGAGTGTTAGTATTCACCTTCCTGATTGTATTCATGCTATCATCATGTTGTTTCAACAAGATCTCACATACATCTATCTTCATGTCCTTCTTCACAATCTTGTAAGCTATGTCAATAGCTCCACAAGGCACACTGTCTAACCAAGATGACTGGAAGGATATAATGTTGTACACAAATCTCAAATTAGGATCATCAATAGTAGACAACTTCAGACCTCTACCATCCTATTTAGCTTGAGTAAGCTCACACAATTTTCTCTTATCTATTTTATTGTAGGCTCTTGGTCTATCACCGACCGGATATCCTATGACTATATGTAATACATATTTTGTGATCTTCACAGGTACATTGAGCCACATGAACTGATCATGTAATCAACTTAGAAAAATCCTCATCCATTCCTATTTAAAAATTATCGGTACATGCATAGCATGGACCAAACCCTTGGTCTCCAAATGTGTATGATCATCTTTTAGCTTCCCATTTACACATAGGTTTTGATACAATGTATCGATCTTTTGTTGAAAAATTTCCTCAATTTTGTAATGTATAAATGCACAAACATATTCAATAAGAATAACTCTTGGTGGGATCGAAGATAGGGCTCCAATTTTGTCAATTTCAGTTGCTACAGTTGGTGGTATATTATAATTAGGATTTACAGGGTCAATCTTCTCCACAATAATAGGCTTTTGTACTTTGGGTGCCATTGATTCACATAAATAATCCTTTGTTTGATAGGGTTTTGATTAAGTAGCAATTCGATTGCATTAACAACTCAAGAAATGATGTAGGAGCATCTCGGGTCCTTGACAATCCCGTGTCACCAAAAAAATATTTGAAGTTTTTTGTGTTACTTGATTCCTTCATTGACTGAGTTGGTTCGGTGTTGCTTGGTTTCCTTTGTTTACCGGTGTTGGTCGGTTATCTCTCCGGCACTCAGTGAATTTCCCTAGTACTTAGTGATGCTTGTCTGGCACTTGGTTACCTTGCTTACCGAGATGTTTATTTTGGATTTATGTTGAGGCCGACTCTTGCATTTATATTTGGTCATGGATTTAATGCTGGCATATATCATTGGGAAGCATGTCAACCTAGATCTGGTTGTTCCTTTCATTGATGGTGGATTTGAAGGCCGACTTGATTTAGTAGCCTCTTGTATAAATGTAGTTGTTTGGTTAGAGTTTAGGGAGTCAGATCAATTTAGAAGATAGAAGATTAGAGATTGTTGGCAGATCCTTGCATGTTGGAGGACTTTTGTACTTGATTGTAATATCTGGCCTAAACCGGGAAGGCCTTACAGCCTGGCATGTATGAATCAATTGAAGTTAATATATGAAAGTTTCTACATTCTCTCTCTCACTTTGTATGTTTTTTATTCCAAATGTGATCTCTACAAGGTGGATCTAGTTAGGGTGTTCCATTGGTCCCTCTCCCAGTCCTACCCTTTCATAAGGTGGTATTAGAGTTGAGGTGAGATCTAGATCTAGGTTTGTGAATCTAGGTTTGAGGGTTCCTTCTTGTCAAACCCTAGTTGATTTGTTGTGGGGTAGCAGATTAAAATTTGACTTGCAATTGCAGAGGGTTTCAAGATGGTTCGTGGGAGGTGAGATGCAGATCTAGGATTGGCAGACATGTTGAGACAACTTGCTGCTAGAGTAGAAGTTGTTGAAACAACCCAGAGAAGAGGAAGACATCTTGAAGATGTTAGTGATGATGAAATTGAGGAAGAACAAGGTGATGTAGAACCTGTACTGATGATGGATCAAGGTGAGGAAAGATTATTGAAGGCTTTGAAAAATCTAAAGTCTACACTACACTTTAATCCTCCCGAGTATAGTGGAAAATTGGATTCTAATGAATTGGTGGACTGGATCGCCGAGATGGAGAAGTACTTTGAATATGAAAATATACCCGAAGAAAAGAAGATGAAAATTGCAAGTACAAAGTTGAAGAGTCATGCATCCTTGTGGTGGGAACATTTGTAGTTGGGTAGAAAGAGGAAAAGAAAAGACAAAATCAAGGTATGGAATAAAATGGTAAACAAATTGAAAGGAAATCTCTTACCTTGTGATTATCAAATTAACCTAGTTAGGTGAATGCAAAGTTTGAATAAAAAAGATAGCTCAGTAAAATAATATGCTGAGGAATTATATAGATTAGATATCAGATCTGGACATGATGAAGATGATGTGGAAAGAATTGCTAGACACCTGAATGGTTTGAGAGTTTCCATCCAAGAAGAAATTAATTTGGTCAAATTGGAGAACATTGAAGAGGCTTATCAATTTGCATTGAAAGCTAAAGAGAAATTGAACAAGAGACATGAGAAAAGACAAAGAGGTAGATGTGGTAGATTCCCTAGAGGAAGAGGTAGATCTTATGGTGAAAACAGTAGATCTGAACCTGAAAAGATAAATTTGGATAAAGGCAAGACCGAGTGGAAAGGTGAAAGTTCATCTAGAGGAAAAGGTAGTAACTACCGAGGTGGTTTCTGAGGAACTTGTTACAATTGTGGAGAAGAAGGACATAGATCATTTGAGTGTACACATGCAAGTAGGAAGGTTGGTAACTGTAGGAATGCTTTGGTGCAAGAAGAGCCACCGAATGAACCTGAGAAGGAAAATAACTTGATGGTAAGGAGAGCACTTTCGAGTGAAAGTAATAAGGAAGATTCGGTAAGGAAAATTTTGTTCAAGACTAGATGTAGAGATTCTGATGAAGTTTGGAAGGTAATCATTGACAGTGGTGGCTCAGAGAATCTGGCATCTGAGGAAATGGTCACAAAGTTGCAGTTGAAAAGGATGGAACATCTGAAGCCCTATCAGATTTCATGGATCAAAGATGAACATACACTCTTGGTAAGTGAACACTGTTATGTGAATTTGAAAATTGGAAAGTACTATGATAAGATGTTATGTGATATCATGCCTATGGATTGTTGTCATATTTTATTAGGTAGACCTTGGAAATATGATAGACATCCTATATATGATGGGAGGTTGCATAAATATACTATTTGGGCTGATAGGAGAAGACAAATCTTGTTACCTTTGATGGAAGAACCTGTTAGTAATGTTTTCACATCTGTGAAATTTTTCTTGATGGAAGGAAGAAAGTTTGTTAAGGATTTGAAGAAGAATGATGTATGTTTTGCTGTGATTCCTAACAAACCAAGTAAGAAAATAGAGGATAGTATACCTAAGGAGATTGATAACTTACTCACCGAGTATAGTGAGATCATTTCTGATAATGTACCTAATGGTTTTCCACCAAAGTGAAGCATTGATCATTGCATGGATCTAATCCCTAGATTTTACTGAATAAGGCACCACATCGGTTGACACCTATCGATAATTAGGAATTGAACTGACAGATTCAAGAAAAATTGCAGAAAGGTTTGATCAGAGAAAGTTTGAGTCCTTGTGTAGTACTTGCTATATTGGTACCTAAGAAGAATGGAGAATGGTGAATGTGTACAAATTCTAGAGCAATCAAAAAGATAATAGTGAAATATAGGTTTCCTTTACCAGGAATGGATGATATAATGGACAGTTTGACTGGAGAAAAGTATTTTACAAAAAATTAATTTGAAAAGTGGGTATCATCAGATCAGAATTAGAGAAGGTGATGACTGGAAGACTACTTTCAAGACAAAAGAAGGTTTCTATGAGTGGTTGGTTATGCCTTTTGGTTTAAATAATGCACTGAGTACTTTTACAAGGTTGGGGAATGAAGTTTTGAATAAACTCTTGGGTAAGTTTGTGATTTTATATATTGATGATATTCTGATATTCAGTAAGACTAGAGAAGAACATTTGTTGCATGTTAAACAAGTATTGCAGAGGTTGAAAGAATAAAAGTTGTTGATAAATCTAAAAAAGTGTTCATTCATGAAAGAGGAGATTGTGTATTTGGGATTTATGATTTTAGCTGATGGTTTGAAAATGGATCTTGAAAAGGTTGAAGCTATTTTGAATTGGCCTACACCTGCAAATTCTAGTGAGGTAAGATCATTTCATGGTTTGGCAAGTATTTACCAAAATTTCATTAGGAATTTCAGTTCAATTTGTAATTCTATGACTCAGACTATGAGAGGAGATACAAGAGAATTTAAGTGGACACATGGAGCTGATAAAAGTTTTGAGACTCTAAAGTAGAAGGTTGCTAAATTGCCTATTTTGGCATTGCCTAATTTCAATAAGATATTACAAGTAGAATGTGATGCAAGTGGAAATGCAATAGGAGCTGTATTGAGTCAAGAAGGTAAACCTGTTACTTTCTTTAGTGAGAATTTGAATGATGCAAAAAGGAAATATTCTGTGTATGATCAAGAATTCTATGCTATTGTTCAAGTACTAAAGAAATGGAGACATTATTTGATACAGAGTGAATTTGTGTTGTATACCGATCATAAGGATTTACAATATTTGGGTAGTCAGAATAAGTTGAATCAGAGACATATGAAATGGGTTGAGTATTTTTAGAGTTATACATTTGTGATAAATCATAAGAGTGGAGTCACTAACCGAGTTGCTGATGCATTGAGTAGAAGGAGATCTTTAATGATCGAGATGAAAATTGAAGTTCTTGGCTTTGATGACATGAGAGATTCTTATGAGTTTGATCCTAATTTTTCTGAGCTGTGGAGAAAGTGCATAGCATCTATTCAAGATCAACCGAGTACTAAATGGGAAGAATATTTTATTCAAGAAGGTATGTTGTTTAAAGGTATTTAGTTGTGTATACTGAGAGGACCAATGAGAACTAATTTGATAAAAGAGAAAAATAGTAGTGGTTTGGCTAGATATTTTGGTGTTGATAAAATATTGAATTTACTTAAGGAGAAAAACTTTTGGCCACAGTTGTATAAAGATGTTCAGAAATTTGTAAAAAGTTGTGGAATTTGTCAAGTTGCAAAAGGAGTAAGTTAGAATACTAGAGTGTATACAATGATTTATGTTCCTGAGAAACCTTGGATTGACATCAGTATGGATTTTTTTCTTGGCTTACCGAAGATAGTAAGAGGTAATGATTCCATATTTGTTGTTGTGGATAGATTTTCTAAAATGGCACATTTTCTACCTTGTAGAAAGACATCAGATGCAGTACATGTAGTAGATCTTTTCTTTAAGGAAATTGTCAGATTGCATGGATTACCAAGGAGTATTATCTCTGACTGAGACAATAAATTTGCTAGATACTTTTGGAAGAACCTTTGGAAAAATTTTGGCACCGAGTTGAAATATGGTTCTACATTTCACCCACAGACCGATGGACAAACATAAGTTGTGAATAGAAGTTTGGGAAATATTTTAAGATGTTTAGTTGGAGACACACCAAGTAATTGGGATTCTATGTTGGCACAAGTAGAGTTTGCATACAATAATTCAGTGAATAGGAGTACTGGAAAAATACCTTTTGAGATTGTAAATGGCATACACTTAAGAGGTATATCAGATTTAAGGGATATTGCTAATGAAAGAAAGAGAAGTGCTGAAGGAGTGAAGTTTTATGAGTACATGAAGACATTGCATGAAGATGTGAAACATAAGTTGGAGAAAAGTAATCAGAAATACAAAGACAGAGATGATAGATCAAGAATACATAAGACTTTTGTAGTCAGTGATGAAGTAATGATTCATTTGAAGAAAGTTTGATTTCCTATTGGAACATATGGGAAGATGAAAATGAAGAAGTTTTGCCCTTGCAAGATATTGAAGAAATTTGACAGTGGAAATGCATATGAGATTGAGTTACCAGATGACATGGATATATCACCTATTTTCAACATTGCTAATTTGTATGAGTATCATGAGTCAGATGAAGAGATATAGTACCAAATGATTATCCTAAGAAATAGATCAAATAATTTGAGCATATTTTGGAGCAAAGAATTGGCAGAAGTACAAGAGGAAAATAGTATATGGAATATCTATTAAAGTGGAAGAATAGACCAATTTAAGACAGTGCATGGATTTCATAATCTAAGTTGAATGCAACTTGGATTGTACCTACTTCATGATTCAAAGAATCATTTTCAAATAACCCCAGGTGTCTGATGTAGGAGCATCTTGGGTCCTTGGCAATCCCGTGTCACCAAAAACATGTTTGAAGTTTTCTGTGTTGCTCAGTTCCTTATTTGACTGAGTTGGTTCGGTGTTGCTTGATTTCCTTTGTTTATCGGTGTTGGTCATTTATCTCTCTGGTGCTCAGTGAATTTCCCTGGCCCTCGGTGATGCTTGTCTATCACTCGGTTACCTTGCTTACCGATTTGTTTATTTTGGATTTCTGTTGAGGTTGACTCTTGTATTTATAATTGGTCATGGATTTAATGCTGGTATCTATCATTGAGAAGCATGTCAACCTAGATCTGCTCATTCCTTTCATTGATGGTGGATCTAAAGGCCGACTTGATTCGGTAGCCTCTTGTATAAATGTAGTTATTTGGTTAGAGTTTAGGGAGTCAAATCAGTTTAGAAGATAGAATATTAGAGATTGTTGGTAGATCCTCGCATGTTGGAGGACTTATGTACTTTATTGTAATATCTAGCCTAAATCGAGAAGGCCTTAGAGCCTAGCATGTATGAATCAATTGAAGTTAATATATGAAAGTTTATGCATTCTCTCTCTCACTTTGTGTGTTGTTGCTTTCGCGTGTGATCTCTGCAAGGTGGATCTAGTTAGGGTGTGCCTTTGGCCCCTCTCCCCATCCTACCCTTGTGTCAGGAAAATATCAAAAATACCTTGAATACACTAGACGATGCTCTTATTTTCTCAAATGATTGCTTGGATGATTTTGGTAGACTTGTATCTGCACAGTGCTTCCAATGCTCTAAAAATGTAAGGTAAAAATGAAATAACAAGGGGTCTATTTATAGATTTTCTTTAATTAGGGTTTCCAATAGCTATAATTTTAGCATTAAATGCTCTTTAGCAACTCACTGATTACCAAATACAATTTCCTTTCACCGAATGGAACAAAATAATAATATACTCTTACCGATCAAAATATTAAATGTCAACTTCAATCATACATCCAAATGCATCTTAATATGCTAATATGGATTGCTACACAAATGTTTGAAACTGATTTAAGATAGAAATTTAGTTATCAGCTCCTACACATTTTGACCGATTAGGTGAAGATAGGTGCACCCGATCTAGAGGATGTGGTGCCATCAGTTGTTCCGAGTTCAATTCCATCATCTTGATACTTCCTTCTTTTAGACTACAACTGATTGATTACTTGGAGAACATAATGTGAAGATGATCACCAAGCTAAAAAGGTATATGTGAAACATTAGATTAGTTATTATATTTTCATTGATGTCAACTAGTTTTGACTGTACTTATCATGATAGTTGCAAACATCTGATGAAGGTAATATTGGTGAATGAATGATATATTAACATGAAAATGAGGTGTAGGAGTAAGTTATGAATATGGTATTTATTGGGTAACTTATTCATGAGTCTATGATAGTTTGATAATGATTTGATTGTATTACATGATTCTGTTAAGAGTGAAGATCAAGAATGTAAAATTTTATGTGGTCAGTAAATGAAGAACTTAGTATACACTGAGTAGAAATAGTGTACACCAAGAAAGTGTAGTGTGTATCAAGTGTGGTATTAACCGAGAAAGAAATTCATCAACACATCATGATATTGACCGAATGAAAGAAATAAGATGGAACATGTGATTTTCAACTTGAGATGATGAGCTGGATGAAATGGGATGATTCTGAGGACAAAGATAAAGTTTTTTATGAAGATCTTCTGCTGAAAAAATTCAAGGATGATCAGATGATGAATATTGAAATGTGTTTAAGGCACAAGTTCTGAGGAAGGTTAAAGCAACAAAATCAACAATGGAGATTAAGTGGAAAAATCTACAGATGAGAAGAAAATTTTTTATCATGTCTATAAAAGGAGACAAGAGATTTATAATGAAGTATGTGTGTGAGGAGAAGATTTTATTCATGCAAAGCTATTCAGATAGGTTGAAGTAAGAATCAAGCAATTTTGCAGACTACATCGAACATCAGAAAGGAAATTAACTGAGCAAAACAAAGTTGGAGGATAAAAGGAAATTGAAGAGATTATGATGGCCAGAGGTATATGAGCTTAGCATAGATCTGAATATCTACAAAGGAAGTTGTATTTGAATCATATCATTTACTGTTGCATTCTAACCATTGCTACAGACAAAATCTATTAACCAAGTGGGACTTAACAGTCTTTATTTATTTCTTTATGACATTCAATGAATGCTAATTATTTTCTTGTTGATCCAAGTGAATGTATGGTCGCAAAAAACTGTTAATGATAAATCCTCTAACAAGGTCACACCTTATATTATGTTGTGTAATCTTTAACAGGGTTGGCTCTTAACCGAGCTCACTTCAGAAGAGTGAAATTATTTTGGGTAGCGATCCCAGGTGGTTTTTCCCTTAACAAGGTTTCCATGTTAAAAATCAAGTGTTATATGTGTATGGATGTGATGATTTTTTATTTTTCCTTACACATTACAATTACTAGTTTGATTGGTATATACTAGATGATTTAACTGGAATTTGGTAAATGAATCATAAAGACACCGTCAAGTGTTACTTATCTAATTAATTTTTATGTTGAATTTATTTTATACATTTGAGAGTATTTGGGACTATAGGATAATTGGACTTAACTGATTCACCCTGCCCTCTCAGTTATCTAAGAATTGGTATCAAAGCGAGAGTACTTCAAGGAAGAAGTTTGAACCTGACTTAAGTTAAAGATATAAAGATGTATAAGAGAGAGGTGCCAAAACTGAATGAAGATAATTTCTCAACATGGAAAAGTAAGATGAAGTTGTATCTATCAGGCATTAGAGATTATGTACTATACTATTTAGGAAATGAATTCATAACTTCCACTGGTCCTTTGACTGTCAACTAGATGAAAGAGAGACAAGAACATAATGCAATGATTATTGAGATTGCTTCTTCTTTATCAGATGTTGAATTTGAAGACATCAAGTCTTGTACAACTACTAAAGAGATGTGGGACAAATTGACATTATTTCATGGAGGAGATGTGAATGTTCTCAAGGAAAAAGTAGAAAGATTAAGAGGTAAGTTTGATGATATGAAGATGAAATAAGATGAAAACATCACACAATATAGCAACCGAATCAAGGAAGTGGTGAATACTATCCAAGGAGCAGGTGGAATTATTGAAGAAGACACAGTGGTAAGTAAAATTATTAGAACATTGTTACCTACCTATGCTATTAGAGTCTCGACAATACATGAAATGAGAGAAGTTTCTGGTAATGATATTTCTCTTGATAGTTTGATTGGTAGATTGATTGCATTTGAGCTTAACAACTATGATAAAAATATTTTACCTAAGGTAGAATCTATATTTATGTCATCTTTGAATATTGGAAGATCAACTAGTAGACATAATATAAGAAATGAAAGTGACATTGAAGCTAAAAAAGATGAACTTGATGAACTTGAAGCATTAATGGATAGAAGGCTACCAAAAGTCAAAGGAAGATATAAAGGTAAACTACCCTTGGTATGTTTTAAATGAGACAAGAAATCACTAAGATCACATAGGTAACCAACAATATGGCAATAGAGACCAACTGAGACTACACATATAAAGGTAAGAAGGCATGCTACCTAGTTGAAGATGATGATACCAAGATCAAAACTGATGAAGACATAGAAGTAGTGTTTGTTGCATTGAAAGAAGATTATGAAGAAGAAGAAAAGTATGTTGCAAAATAAATTATTTCTAAAGTTAGAAAAAATGATACTTGGATTATTGATAGTGGCTGTACACATCATATGACTGGAGATGAAGAAAAAATTAAATATCTTAAATATTATAATGGAGGATCTGTTAAAATGGGAAATGATACACCCTATCAAGTGAAAGGTAAAAGATCTATTTTAATGAATAACAAGATGTAAAAATGCATATTGGGTGAAAGGACTTAACTATAATCTATTGAGTGTAGCACAACTGAATAATACAGGTCATTGAGTTGCATTTGAGAAAAGAAAAGTTAAAATCTATGATGAGGCTAGAAAACTAATCGGTATTGGTGAACAATCAAAAGGTAAATTATTTTATCTAGACAATGCTTAAAGTTCTTGTTTGTTGGCTAAAAATGAAGATGTTTGGCACTTATGTCACAAAAGGTTATGTCATGTGAACTTTGAAAACATGGTTAAGATCAGTAAGAAAATATAAGTTAGAGGATTATTGAGCATATCTAAGCCTGACCATGTTATGCGTAAACAATGTCAAATGAGTAAGATGTCAAAGTCTAGTTTCAAGAGAAAATATTACTCATCTAATGTTATTCTAGAGTTAGTTCATATTGACTTATGTGTTCCAATGAAAAGTCAGAGTTATTATGGAGATAGATATTGTATCTTATTTGTTGATGATTTCTCTAGGATGATGACTATCATGTTCTTAAAAGAAAAATCAGAAGCTTTCAAAATGTTTAATTGGTACAAAGCAAAAATGGAAAGAGAAAGTGGTAAAGAATTGAAATGCTTAATGTCAGATAGAGGTGGTGAATTCATTTCTGATGAGTTTACTAATTTTTTTAATGAGCATGGAATAAAGAGATAGGTATCTGCACCGAGGACACCTGAGCAGAATGGGATTGCTGAAAGAAGAAATAGATCAATTGTTGATTGTGCTAGAATAGTGATGATTGAAAAAGATGTTGCACAAATTTACTGGAGAGAAGTTGTTAGTATTGCAATTTATACACTTAAGCAATTACAATTGAAGAAAGAATCAAACAAGACACCTTATGAGATATGGTATGGCTATACACCTAATGTTATCTATTTTAGAACTTTGGAAGTAAATGTTACATTTTGAAAGATGATAGAAATGGAAAATTTGATTCAAAAGGTGATAAAGGGATATTTCTAGGTTATTCTAATAGAAGAAAGGCTTACAAATGTTTGAACAAGGCTACTAACAAGATGATTGAAAGTGCAAATGTGAAAGTTGACGAGTTTGCAAAAAATAATGATGAAGAAAGAAAGAAAGAACTGGAAGACTATGGTAGATTTTTTTATATTGAAGAACCTGAAACTCTACCTGAGCAATAGCCTAGAGTCACCAAGCAACAAATCATTGCTACCAAGCAACAATCTTCATAGACTGAGAAATAAAAAATAGTTATTGATGGAAATGATGATCATGCACTGAGTGGAGAAAACATTGAAGAATGAAGATTTGAGCTTGTACTAGCAAAGAATGTGAGAAGACACCATCCACAAGATTAGAAAATTGGAGAAAATGGAGTATGAATGATGACTAGAAGTAAGTTAAGGAACAATACATGTTTGATTTATGAATTTGAGCCTAAAATTGTTAAAGATGCATTGGCAAATGATGGTTGGATTAAGGAAATGAATGAAGAGATTGAGAGAATACAAAAGAACAAGACATGGACATTAGTACAAAGACCTAAAGACAAAAATGTGATTGGCACTAAATGGATTTTCAGAAACAAATTGAATGGTAATGGAGAAGTAACAAGGAACAAAGTAAGACTAGTTTGAAAAGGTTATGCACAAGAAGAAGGAATTGACTATTGAGAAACTTTTGCACCCATTGCTAGACTTGAAGGAGTAAGAATAATATTTGTATATTCTCCTTATAAAGGATTTAAGATATATCAGATGGATGTGAAATTTATATTTTTGGATAGGAAACTAATTAGAAGAGCATGGTATGTAAGTTGCACAAGGCATTATATGGACTAAAGCAAGCACCAAGAGAATGGTATGAAAGAATACATTCTTATCTCATAAGAATTGGATTTGTTAGAAAAAGTGATAACATCAATTTATATTTGAAATGTAAAACTGATGATAAGATTCTTATTGCTAAAATATTTGTTGATGATATCATATTTGTTGGCAAAATAGTCAGTGCTCCCCTCGGGATATGTGACATGGTTTAATAGCCTCCTATGTTCTATAAGTCTAGTGGTTGTATCGGGCATTAATAGGTCGATCTTTTGGTGCAATGAAAACTACTACTTGTAACAAGTGGTATCAGAGCTTGGTCACAGGTTTGAATCTCCTCGGGTAACGCTGAGGGGGAGATTGTTGGAAAAATAGTCAGCACTCCCCTCAGGATTTGTGACATGGTTTAATAGCCTCTTGGGTTCTATAAGTCTAGTGGTTGTATTGGGCATTAACAGGTTGATCTTTTGGTGCAACGATAACTACTACTTGTAACAATATTTAGAGGTCATGATAACTTATGCAAGTCTTTTCCTAATGAAATGAGAAAAGAGTTTGAAATGTTGATATTTGGAGAGATCAAATTTTTTCTTGGTCTGCAAATACTACAACAGAAGAAAGGCATATACATAAAACAATCTAATTACATCAAAGAAGTCTTGAAGACATTCAGTATGGAAGATTCAAAACCATTTTGTACACCTATGGTAATCAGATGCAAGCTAAAAAAGGATGACAAGTCAATAGAGGTAAATCAAACCTTATACAAATCTATGATTAGCAAGTTGATGTATGTTGTGCACAGTAGACCAGATATTGCACATGTGGTTGGAATTGTAGCTAGATTCTCTACTAATCCTAAAAATTCACACATGACTATTGTGAAAATAATTTTGAGATATCTAAAGAACACTTAGAACTATAGATTATGGTATAAGAAAGAAGGTGTTGGTTCCTCAAACTGGACTTTATCCTTTCAAAAGAAACCAATACATCTATAGTTTTTTAGGATGGGTTAGATCCAAATATTGAGTTCTATGATGACTAGACCAGCTACAGGGACAAGACTACCCTCTGCACTTCTAACTCTACAAAACCAAGGAGGGTACTCCTAATCCAGTAGAAACAAACCTTAATTCAATAATAACAGACTGAATTTAAAGAAAAATACATAAATGATAAGAAAATACTAAATGATGACCATTCATTTATTGATTCTCCATTATCATTAGGTGGGATACAACTTTGTAAGTCACAATACTTTAAAGAAATTTGATAGATTTATATCAAAATTTAGGAATACAATAGAACTTTTTCAAGCATTGATTTATATAAGCAAGATCCACTACTGGCCAGTGTCTTATCCATTGGGTGACATCTTCACTGCAAAAATGAGATACACAAACAAATATTCTAAACTTTGATGATCTTTATCCTTTGAAAATACTATCACCCTTTGGTGGATTTTATGAAAGGACTCCTGAATTCACACTACTTACTTATATCCTTGTGGAAAACTTAAAGAATTAGTGCTATATCTAAAGCTTATTTAATTTGATCCTAGATCAAAGCTGAAGAATATCAACACATACACAAAAATTATCTATGCAATGAATTTGACAACTCATAACTCAAAAAGAAATACACACAGGAGAGATATAAACTCTGGATTTTATTCAATATGCTATATCATTGTCATGTATACACAAAATGATTTAAAATGCAAACTATCTGGATATTTAACTTGAACCAACAATATTGCTTTTTATAAAAATTTGGCCTAATATAGTCTACTGTGTCCTAGACTCAAAACTTGTAAGTAAGAATGTCCAAGTTTCGGTCCCTACCTATTGATCCTGGTAATCCTTTTATAGAAATTAAGGATTACATACAAGCTTTAGATCTTTTAGAAAAGACAAACATGTGACAACCATATAAGACAAAGAAGGTAGATATAATATCTTCTTATTATATTTTTACAAAGATGCTCATTGACTTGAGCGCCAAAAAATTGTGACAACTCCCAAAGTTAGTTCAATGTATGCCAAGTGTAGCATCCATGTTTACTTCAACTGTATGATATCTTTTGTACTATTTGCCTTGCTTTTAAGGAGTTGAAGAAGTGCCATCTATTGCTGCCTTAGTGGATGTCTCTTCTTCTTTGGTAATCTCTAAAGAATATGTTGCTTCCCAAGATGTGTAAATATCTTCACTCAGCCAATGGAAAGCTAGTACTTCATCTCTTTTGGGTAGCAATTTGTCCCAATCAATAACTACTTGGTGTACTTCACTCCTTATATTAGTGAAATGTATTTTGACATTTTGTAATATTTCAATTATTTGTACAAAAGGAGTATTGTCCTCTGTATTCAAAATGGTGTTTATTCTAACTGATATCTCATCATCAATTTGTTCTAACCATTGCTCCCTGTCCTTTATGGTTCCATCTGCTTTAATAAAACCGAGAAACATTTGAAATTGTCCTAGAAATATCTTTCCCTTAGGACCTCTACCTTTCTCCTCAAATTTTCCCTCTTGATTTCAAACTCAAGTAGGTCTTTAACAAACTTGTATGTATTTTTCAGCTGTATATCCACAATACACTGATTTTTAATCAAAGAAAATAATGACTTTAATTTACTCTTTCTGGCAACCCACCTATCCAAAATTGGGTTTATAGTGGCCTTTTATTCCTTAAAACAAATCAAGATGTCAAATAATTGTTTACCAATCTTGTAAGTTTATTTTGGCTTCACATTTGCAACAAATTGCAAAATTGTATCCCTTATTCTTTTTTCATACTTCAACCTCTCTTTCTGTGTTATGTCTTCATCATCCATAGGAGGGGGTAGAGGGGAGAGGGGGTATTCAATTATAGGACTTGAAGAAGAAGACATAACAGGGGAAGAAGTAATCTATAACTGCTTTGATGTTTGGATTGGGCCCTATTCACCTAACCTTTTCTTCAAGTCTGCAATTATTTTATCCTTTTCATACATCCCTTGTTTCATCTCCCCATAGACTTTCAACACTGTTTCCAGCCTTAATGTAAGTTCCTCTTTCTCCTTGGTTTCATTTTCTACCACCTTTGCTATAAGCTAGGCTGTTGCCATTACCATACCGATTGCCTCAATTAATGAGGTCTCAGTGACCCTTTTTACTAGGAGGCTACCCGTTAGATCACCCTTGACAATCTATTTTCCTTTATTATTTTCATTCTTCCTTAAAGACCACATGACCAAGGCTTGATGATCATCACTGAATGTGACTCCCTTAATAGCTTTCTCTACCTCCTCTTTGGTTGAATGAATTGGTGTTTTCTATTTTCTAACAACATCCAAAACCACTGCATCAGTAATGTCCAACCATTCTGGGAGAATAAGTACTCCTGAATTCTTTACCAATTCTCTCCCCTATTCTGGAGTGATCTTCTCAAATCTCTTAGTCATTTCTTTCCTAGCCTCACTTTCTATGACCTTTATATCCTTTTGTGGATTTTCCTCTTGCCTCTTCTCACATGTTTCTTGGAATTGACTTATGTGCAATTTCCACAAAAAATGCATGAAAGCCCTAGCTTTTACAAAGGCATCATCTGCTAGGAACTCATCACATGCTTGCTTGATTATAGGATCCATCTCTTTACAAGCCATTTCTACCACTATTAAGTTTGATTTAGGCTCCTTTGGTGGCTCTGGTACCCCTTCATTTATATCATCATAGGTCAAAAAGATTTTACCTAAACTCCCTAATTGTTGTACTTGCTCTGCAACCTCTTGATAATCCATAATGTTTAGAGGTGATTGGGAGGGAGAGTATTCCTCTTCAACCTATATAGGCCTCTCTTCCAATTTTTGTTTCTTTGATGGAGGTGGGGAATCAGGGACAACCTCAATTGGTTGATCCTGTGGTGAGTCTAGAATTTCTACAATCTTGTCATGCCTTTCCACTTCCTGTGAGGTGGAAGGGATATCCTATGTTCTTTTTGTTCTTTCTCGTCTGTCTAGTCCTAGTATAATCACATTGTATCTAGTATTCTTTTGGACCATGTATTTACCTGGGGGTAATACTTTGGAAAATGCAGGCTTGCTTAATACTAATTTAGCCTTTTCTAGCTCAGCTTGCATGACTTTCTCCTTCTTCTCATTTAAGGTCTAGATAATACCCTCAAAGTGACTCATAAGAGTTTCTATTTTCTTCCCAAAAGGGGTGCCATCTTTGATGTAGAGGTGGCAATGGAGTGTGGTGGATCCAAGGTCCAAGTACAAAAAAACTAACCAAATGTAACAATCCAACTAGTAATCCAAGATGGCTTCAATAGATGAAATGGTAAATTATAGTCCAACAAGCCTTAAAGTATGATCCATTAACTTTAATTTATGAAATCCAAGGTAACTAAACAGGTTTCAAACTTTATCCAAATGTTCAAACACCAAATCTTCAAAATTCACCAAACTAGGCCTAATAGCTTGCCTTGTAGCCCTGCAGTAGCACTCACAAGGCTTTTTATTCAACTTTTCCCAAAACACCAGGCAAATAAATCATATATTTGAGTACCTTTTATTGATTTCCTTAACATACCAAAAGGACAGGGTAGGTTGTTTTGGACCGAGTATGACTGTCCTCACTATGTGGCCCCAAAATGCTTCAAAAATGGGTGATTTAACAAAGCAACACCTAGTTATTTGTATTTTCAAGACTCAAAACTTCTAGAAATGTTTCAATATGTTACCAAACCTATAAATCCAAAAGGAATTTAGTCCAGAACCTAGGGAATATAAAAAACCCCAAATTAGCCCTCTTAAACCCTTGATTTGAGGGTTTCTCCAATGTCACATTTGCCAAGGCTTCCAGTAACAAATAATGGATGAATCTCCTTGTCCTCAACATGCCCAAATGAAATCAATCATAAAAATACCTTCTCATTAAGGTAGATTTTCTACTACTGTAGCATACCAAGCAACTTTCACTAGTTTCCCTTCACAAAATTTGGTGATCACCAAGAAATTAGTAGTTTACTGCATCAAATCATGTTAGTGGATTAAAATACATGCTATTAAAATTTCATTCCATGGATTATAGTTCCCAAGGGTCATGGAATGACCATATTCAATTAGAAATTAACAAAATTGTTAATGTAATTGTTGAAACTACCCTGCCAGTCAGAATTATTTGAATAAAAATACAAATGCATAGATCAAATATGTGATCAGTCTCTAATTGCTCCAATGCATCTCAGTACAAAAATACTTCCAAATATATTCAAGACAACTTCAAGAAATTAGGAAATAGCATTTGAAAGAATTTTTTATTCACCAAACTTGAGTGCAGTCTGTACAATAGAGTCTCTCTCCCCAATCTGTCGTACAATGACTTGATTCTCTAATTTATAACTTCCTCTAAGTTTGTTCAACCAACTTTGGTGGTTGGAAAATTATATTAAGACTAAATAAGCATGAAAACCCCTTTTCCCTCCTTTTACAAGTAACTGTTGTTATTCAAAAATTTGAATTAACAACATTGCAAATTAAGCATTTTTAAGACTTTTGAATCCCAAGACCTTGGGATATGATCTAAATAAACTCATTAAACCTTATTAAAACCAAATCTAAACTATTATAAGCTTGCAACTCAAAAGCTCATCCTAGACTCCTAAATTTTGATCCTAAGACTTATTAAGCATTTTAGGACTTATTGCAAATTTATTACATATATTAACCTTATAGGTCATTATAGGCTCCAAAATACTCCAATTGATGTCATTGGATGTCTTAATGTTCACTGATGCCTTTTTGATCTCCAAAGGTTTATTGAACTCCTTATGTGCTCTAGGTTCCCTTGCACCAATATTTTAGGGGATCGTATCCTTTGTCAAAATGTTGGACAAAGTCTACTATCTTCTTTTACACTAGCCACTTCTCCTTCCTAATCTCCTTCTCTTGTATGTTAGGGATATTCCTGATGATATCTTCAGGGAAGTTAAAAATGTGATCTATTAAGGGGCACATTACCTTCTTCTTATACATGTCATTGTAGAAACCCTCAAGATTTGTTGTCCTGAAAATTGAGGTATCCATATGATATGGTAATAAGATTTTGTCCATATGAGTCCATCCACCTTTGGTGATTACAAATTGGTGGGCTACTATGAAATTTGGGAAAAGAGTTCCTCTGGCCTTCCCTATGAGAGTATTTTCTTGTATTTCTCCCAGTTGTCTTATAAATTCTACAACACCAATTTTGAGGGGTACTTGATATGGTAGTATGAAAGGGGTCTCTCTAAAACCATATAATCTAATCATAGTGGACACTGGATAGAAGATGAAATCTCCCCAATTATGTACAATCTTGAGGCCCTTAGCAAATTTCTTTGGCCTAATAAATTCAGCTAAGGCCATTGAGATTCTTGGATTCTCAACAGAAAACAAAGCCTTGAGCCTTGATGCAAAACATCTGTCAAAATTGACAAAACTATTCTCACTCCTATCCCATGTTATGTTGAGGTTCCATAACTGTATAGGCACATCCTCACCCTCCTTCTGTTTCATCAAGTCCATTTATTTTTCAAAGTAACTTGCACCTTTGAAAATTAACATATACATTATGAAAGAATACCAACAAAAAGGTTTGTCCACGTTGTTCTTCTGGATTCCTACCAATCCCTCATGAATTAAATCAGAAATACAAGGGGCAAAGTCAAATGTAACTACCAGGAAGAGGTGCAAGATTAGGATCATCATATACATTAGATGCACTGGTATTCTCTCTTGAACATCTTCCCCAAAAATTTGACACAATGACCAATACAAACCCTTTGCCCTTAGGTTAAAATAATCTACCTTGAAAGGCTCATGTGTACTTTGTCCCATGGTGATCATTCCCCCAATCTTGTTGCATAATTCCTTTAGAGGACCACTCCTGAGATAATCCCTCTGAGCATTATAAAATTATCTCAGTTCCTCAAAGTCTATTTTCTCCAAGTCATTGGAAGGTTCACTTAACCTAAAAACTTTCTTAATTTCTTCAGTTGAAATACTGATCAACAGGTCAACAGGTTTCCCTTTGCATCCATAATTACCCTAGTAATTGGGTCATAATGTTTTACAACTTGAATCATAACATCTATATCCATGAAAATGTTGGGTACAATGAGTTTTCCTAGGTTAAACTATCATATATTACTAGTGGGAGGGAGGGCATTTCTTTGACTGAGCCCTACTCTAAATAATCCTGGACCAGTGATTCGAGTGGTGCCATCTGTGCCAATTGTGCCAATTTTGGAATCTCTCATATAATTCCCCTTATCATATAAGCCATTTTCTATCTTAAACCTAGGGTCTTTTGGTATTAAACCTTTGGCCTTAACTCTATCAGTCATTGAGTGATCAAGCAGCTCTAAAAGGTCCTCATGTAGACCCCTTTCACTATACTCAAATTTTCTAGTCAATTCTCTTCTCGGTGCCATTTTAGGGTTTATATCTCTTTACGATTATGCAAGAAAATTATAGCATAATTATAAAGATATTAGCAAGGATGAAAATTATAAAGATATTAGCAGGGATGAAAATTTAGAAGATATTAACCAACCTCAGAAAAAACATCAGGAAACAATAACCAGCTCTACAATTTTCCTCGCCCAAGCCTTTGCAAACTCTATAACTTTATGTTTTTGAGAATGCGTCAATCTATGATATATTAGCATCAGAAAAAAAATCTCTTAGCAATTTACTCCACATGATTTGGCCATAACTTCTCTGAGAATTCAAACCATCATCATTCAATGGGCAAATACATTTTTGCACCAATTTGGTCTCAACTTTAAAATTTAACCGTCGATCTTCACTAAAGCACAATATAATGGTTGTCGCATGTTTTCAAAGGATGAATCCTCTGATTATGGACATGTTAGTACTGTTTAAAATTTTTGGCCCTCATACTTTAAATTTTGATAAAATCTTATTCTTAACCTAGCAAGGAGCAAAGATGTTGTAAACCCTAAATTGTTACAAGCCTTGTTATATTTGAGCGTTACTTTTTCATGCACTAAGGATACAAATAGCACATGTGCCATTATAAAAATTTAAAATTGTTCGCTTCATGTGTTTTACGATTAGGTTTTAATTGGGTTACCTTTTAATAAAATTTCCTTCAAACTTTGGTCTTTCCCATTTTTTCTCTAACCGTTCGATTCACTTTAATCTTGTGGTTGTCGCTTTATCTTAAGGCTCTCGGTTGTTAGTTTTTCTGACATGCGATTTAGTGAAAAGGTGACACTTATTGAGGTGGGCCCATTTTTAGAGTTGTTCTGTCATTAACTTGCAAATCGCATCGACGACTGTCGTGATACTGCTGAGCTAAGTTGACCACCTTTTATTCCACATGCTTTAGAGACAAGCATTCGATTAAGTTGTTTTATGAAAGGAGCAGAGCTTTGACACTTTAGTTTCCATGACAACATTTTTAAGTTGACATCTGTCCAAGGTGATGTAATGTAGTGGGGTCTTGACCTTCTAAAAATTAAAGTTCAGATAGATCTTGTGGCTGTCGTTATACCACTGAAGGAAGCTACTCAATTTTTAGGGTTTAAACTTTAGCGATAGCCATCTGATCTTCCACATATATCAGACTAAAAAGTGGGTCCTCAATCACTAGGTCACGATGGCATGTTTGTTTTTTATTGGTGAAGCTGGCGTGTGATATGGCAGTTGTTAGTGGGCCCACAGTCTTCAAACATTTCCATGTGTTCATTTGCAAAGTGGGGTCACTAATTTTTAGGAATGTTAAAGATATGTCAGTTTTTATGAGAATCCATGATGGTTGCATTACCAAAGTAGAAAGGTGCTCGGATTTTATGTTTGAGTTTTAGTGACAGGTTGACACCTATCTAGCCCAATTAAAGTTGAAATAAGTTGTGGGTTTCTGCACATGGGTGAATTGGAATGTTCTCATTGGCCGAGAACTAGGCTTTGAAAAGTGCTAAGAGAAATGCATGTTCATTGTCCAGTTGTTCGATGCGCCAAAAAGAAATTGGATCAACTGTCAATATTCAAATTTTGTTTTGTGAAGATTGTTTCACGTCCTGTGAATGTTGAAGCCGCCAATTCTCAGTAATGGTAGACTTAATGAATTTTATGTGAGTTGGCTACGGTGGGTTGGCAATGATTACATATTCTAATTTGATCGTTAGAGGCAAACACTTATCCTTCAAGTTTCTCTACAAGAAAATTGGTTTTCTCTGTGAGTGTCAACAATGAATTTTCTCAAACGTCTGGTAGGCCAATTTGATCTTGAAAGTGCACAGTTTTTTATAAGAGAAAGATTGTAGTGATTAAAGTTTTCTCTATCATTGTTATCTTGTGATATTTGGGTAGTTTTTATTCTGGTGTTCATAAGTTTTTCAACACCATAGTTGAAAATGCCACCTAAAAGGGAACTCTTGGGAAAAATAGAGTATAAGGATAGAGGGTTTTTTGAGGATTTAATGTAGTTACTCCCGCATTTAGAGAATGGGGTATCCAAAATGAAAGAATTGGTCTTGAAAAACCCTAGAGACTTTTTAAATGAGGGACTGTATGACAGAGGGTTATGGATGAGGGACACCTATGTAGGAAAAGATTACAATGGCTGGATCTTGTTTAAAGTTGCATACTCTCAGAGAAATTCACGTGCTCCTCTTAGTAATATTTGGTAGTTTGACATAGGAAAACTAAGTGTTATGACCCTGTCACTAGATGTGTCAAGGATATAAACAGAAATGATTTGATAAGTATATCACAACATGAGATCAGAGAATTTTTATCGTTAAATGACCCTTTTGTTGGATTAGAAAACATTGAATTTGAGGAATTCAATGATATTTATGAGGCACAAATGGACTATTTGAGGTCTGGCCCTTTGAGGGATTTCTTCGGCCAAATTGGTGCCATGTGTATGGTTAATAAGAGCACACCTAAACCTTTTAGGTTAGACCTTTTCAGTTTGTGAGCACAGGGTGTATATAATTCTTTAGCTCTAATTTTTGGAGAAGATGAGGCTACTCATATGCCTATTCCCTACATGTTCATGATGGTACAGTCTTTACACCCACAACTGGCATTATTTTTTAATTTTGTCCCTTACCTTGCAGATCTTATCCATGAAGGATTAATGGGAATGAAAAACATGAAGATAAACAAGCCTTTTGGATGGTACTCTATGCTGATGCATATGTTTTTGTACAAAGGTAAGGAATTTTTCAGCAAGGCAATGGCTATTGTCAAAGAGAAAAATGGAGAAACATTGCCAGTCTAGTTATGGACTACACATTTTTCATGGGATAGGACTGATGCTAGTTTCATTGTCTTTGATAGAAATTTTTCTTCAAGGCTCAGGTCCTTGTTATGTTTTGAGAATCCTAGAATTCCCAAGGAGTTGTTGAGGTTGATTAGACCCAAAGAATATTGCAAAGACATCACCGTAGTGCATAATTTTTGTGATATAATCTTATATTTGGTTTCTATAGTTTTTAGGGTGTATGGTTGCAGGAAGGCACCTTACATATTTCCTTACTAGGTCCCATTGAAAATAGTGTATGCAGAGATTATGAGATAGATCAGTGATCTACAAGAGACAACCTTGATAGGGAAGGGAAGGGGAACTTTGTTCCCAGATATTACAATAGCCCATCAACATATCATTGTCAAGAAGGCATGGGTACACATGAATAAAGTTCTCCAACCCTACAGAATGGCTACAATAGTGGCAAGATGTGCAAACAATGAGGGTTTTATTTCTGGGATGTTTAGAGACAAGATAAGGTGTGCCCTTATGGAACACCAGTTTAGCTTCCCCGAGGATGTAATTAGAAATGAGTTTGATCTTCAAGCTCAGGAGATCAAGAAAGAAAAGTGGGTGATCTACAAGAAAACTATTGATTTTATCAGAAATTTTGATAAAGGATATGACCCACTAAAAAATTTTCAGCCATGGGCAAGAAGGATAGAAGCCCTTATGGAGCATTTTGAAGGAAACATGCAAGCAACTAATGAAAAAAGGGATGCAATGAGTAGAATAGATCCAGAAATAGAAAGGAGGATTTTAAGCCAATTAGGATACACCAAGCTAACCCCAAGGGGATCATATACAGTTCAACAAAGAAAGGGGTATAGTGTCCTTCTCCTAGTTCAATACAGAGATGAGAGTCTCCCATCTACTTCTAGGGGAAAGAGACCTATTAGTGACCGAATAGTAGAGGAACCCCTCCAAAGAGGCAAAAATAGGAGGAGTCTCGACTAGAGCGAGATATTTATTTTCCTTCCCATTCACCATTGCAGTTAGATGAACATGGAGTTTCTCAGCAACTGGTGCAATTGAGAAATGAGGGAAATATTTTTGTTTTGAATGATGAGATATAGGAGGGGATGCCAGAGGCACCCAAAAGGATAGAGATGGATCTCACAATGGTAGAGTTTGAGGGTAAAGAAATAGACCCAATTTTGAAACAAGCTACTGAATCCTTTATTTCAGATGACAATTTTGTCAAGACTAGGGCATTCCTTCAATTTTTGTGGAGGATGAAAATTAATCAGTATAGGGAAATTTGTGAGAAAAAGAAAGAGGAATTCCTTGATAGGGATATGACTAAAATTGAAAATGAGACAAAAGGGGAAATGATGAGAAAATTTGAAAAGATAACCCAAGAAGAAGGTAGGGAAATGATTCATACTGTAAGAGTGCTAATTCTCCCTAAATGGGATATTGCTGATGCAATTATTTTTGAGTTAGTCAGAAAAAGTAAAGTGAAGACCCTCTCTACTGTAGAATAGGCACAATAGGCTACCAGGGGTGTAGCTTTCTCTGATGACCATGCATCTTTGGTCATGTGGTCCCTTAGAAGGGAAGAAAATAAAGGGAAAAGAGAGGTTCTCTATTCGAAATATGCTGGAAAATTTTTGGTGCAAAGAGTTGGTGAGACCTCAGGTGTTGAAGCCTCAAATGTCATTTTAGAGACAAAAAAATTCAATTTGAAGGTAGCAGAGAAGGATGCACAAGAGAAAGAAGAATTAAGGGTTATGTTTGAAACTATCCTTAAGTCTTACAATGAATTGAAAATAGACTTGATCTAGAGGGAAAAATTAATTGCACAATTATCTGGACCACAGGATCATAGGTCACCTCAATTGATGATTGATGATAGGCCAACAATAGCCTCTTCTTCTAGCCCTATAGTTGAATTTCCACAATCAACTTTCCCAGAAATAAACATAGATGCAAGAATCAGTTGGGAGAAGTCTGAGGCTTCACCCTGATCCATCATAGAAGTACTGATTCATTCACACTTTGATACTTTATATTTTGATACATTGATACACTTTTGATTTATCCTGACAGAGACTCAGGTTAATATGTTTTATGATGATGACTATATGGATTACATTCTGATATGGATTAGACCTAGAACATGTGGTTGATTTTGATTATCCATGTTTAGATATGTGAAATGATGAGAAGATTGGATCATGATTAGATTTGATTATTTCATGGATGATATGTCATGATGATTATGGAATTACTATGTTTAAATATTATTGAATGAGAAATTACAATTACAATTGAATTTTGCACATTGATTTATGTTGTTAATTATGAATTAAAAATGTATATTTCATGTGATTTTATTACCTTGGACTACTGATGCTGGAGTTTAGTGTGTAGGAAAGAGAACCATGTAATTATTCAGAGAATCAAGGCTAAACATATGTGAACTAAGTAAGCTAAGGTTTAATCTGATATGGGATTGAAAACCTCGTTGTAATGTGATCTGGTGGTATATGTGAATTGCATGTGTGTTACTAGTGTAACTTCATGTTGTCATTTAGGACATGTCATTTTGAATGTGATGTGTAATTGTTAGTGTCACTTCAAACTTTTTATGTGTGTATGTATTGACATGTTTACTAAGGTTGGTTATGTAAACCTAAGCCTAACTGACTCATTAGGAGCCTAATTAAATTTCCTTGTTGGAGATACCTACAAACCCCACCAATTTGATTATTTAAATTCAATTTTTTCTTCTAGACACTTCTAGAGGCCAAAAAGAGGTCCTAAGGGTCAAATTTAGCAAAATCTAAGTACCTTAGTGATAAGGGTATGGGTTAGGAATGTTTTTAACACAACTAGAACCCCCTAGTGGACTTGGTGACCCTTTTTATGACCCATTTTCCACATGCTAAGAAAATTGGATTGAGTCTTGACCTTTACCCAACCCCACACTCCTTTCCAATCTGACATTTATGATTGGGGGCAAGGAAAAGCCTAAGGACCTTAGGTTCAAGTCTGAATTTAATGTTGGTGGGTGGGTAGAAGTTGGAGGTATTTTTAGAGGCCCTTTGGAGAGTTAGTGGGTGTTCACCCACTCTCTAATTTTAGAGACAATTAGGTTTGGAAAAGGAAGAAGGAGAAAGGATAAGGAGCTCAACCCAACTTCATTCTTCCATTTTTTCTTTGGATTCAAGGTTGGTGGATCTACCATGAATGAAACTTCTTGCTTGAAACTCATGAAGAATATTGTTATGTAAATTGTATTGTAGATTTTCTTATCTTTCTTGTCATGAAATAATGTTATTACATCTCATTTGGTTGTTTGTTGTGTTAAAATAATATGTGAGAGCTTGTATGTATGTTCTTGTAAATCTCTCCATTGTTGTGTTGGAAATGGGATTACATATGGATTTTTCTTCATCTCTTGTTTTCTTGTTTTTGAGAATGTTGTTTCATGGGAGTTAGGTATTACTCACCCTTTTGGGAAGGGAAGAAGTGGCCTTGGGTGAAGGGGTTAGTTGGGCTCTCCATTGTAGTGAGAGTCTCTTCTCTTGGAGAAGAGGGATACATTCATGGGGTATGGGCTCCATGAAGCCATCCTTGTATTCTTGCATCTTGAGGATGCTATTAAAGAAAGTTGTGTATGGAATATGAATTCATGTAGCCTTGAGAGGCATGTAAATAATTTTGAGAAAAATGTAATATGTTGGCATTCTCCTACTTGGAAAATCCTAGCTTCACATTTCTCAATGAGTTTGGAAAACTCATTTGTAAAACCTTGGATGGGAGTTATTTGTTGTTGCGCATATTTGTGTTGTGAGAATTTGTAATGTATACCCATTTAGCCTTGGTTCTCCAAGCTCGGGGGTGGTCTCATTGAGACCTAGGTTGGGAGGTGAGCTTCCCATGGTTCTCCTCTTTCATTTGCAGGTATTGATGCCAAGATCCATGTTGATAAAGCTTTGGAGACTTCTCAATGTTGGTAGGGTTGTGTGAAAGAAAGCTATGTTGAGGCATTGTTGTAATTTTGTATTAAGGAAATCTCTCCTTGTTAAGAGAAGCATGCTTGTGGTTTGTAATATTTTCTTTCTCTTTATTGGGTCATCATGTATGTATATTGAAATGTAATAGAGAAAAACTTGTTCATTATCCTTGATACTTTCATTCATGTATTGTTACCAAATTGTATTTATTTGTTTAAAAATGTAAATGAAGAACTCTTGTTTTCATGCCTATTGAATTCCATTCTTAAGAATAACAAAGTTAATCATTCATTGTAAAATGATATCCAAAGTAGACAAGATAGGAAATGTAATAGTTTTCATAGCATATAAAATCTAGTTGATGTATGAATCTTGTAATCCCTATGATGTATTTGGTTGTAATTTTCAAGTTCATTTCATTCAATATTTCCTTTGAAAAATAAAACTCAATTTCAATAGGTTCAATACTCTACCTTAAAATCTTCATTGCAACCTCAAATTCTTGAGAGGGAAAGATAAACTTGATAACAATGGTAAATCAAATAAGTTAGTATGTTAATAAAAAAATCAACTAATACTAACATTCAATTTATAGTTCACTTAGTGTATTGCACTAACCAAATAATTCAAATGCATACAAGTATCTACTTCTATAAGAAAACCAAGAAATCAATAGATGCAAAAAAATCAAATATTAGCAATAACACTTCCCAGATTTTTAGAGCAAAAATGCTCTCTGGAATTTGTATGGGAAGGGAAATAATTCCCTTACCACAGAGAATATTCCCTTCCCAATATGCTTTTCTTAATTAGAGTTAATATAGTAACCCCCTAACATAACCTTGTTGCTAATAGCTAATTTCTATGTTAATCAATATTGTTAGTAAAACAAAATAAACCTAAATTTAATAAAAGAACTCTTTAACACAATTCCACACTTGGTAGCATGCGGGCCCCACCCATGTATCTTCCCTTACCACTTTATCTCCATGCGCAGGAAGTTAGGATGTAAGGAAACTGACTTGGCATTAATGGTTTTCCCTATGACAAGTATCTTCCCCATTTCCTTGCATGATTTTTTGTTCTCTTTGTTGAAGACATGTCTTCTACATTCCCCTACGTAGGTTCTTGGTTGCTGCATTTGGAATGGAGAGCTTTGTGGTGGGCCCAAGTCCTTTGACTTGACACATACTTCTCCTCCCTGCGGAAATTCTTGGGCATGTTAAATAAACTTTGGTTTGGTGGTTAATTTGGAAGGTTGGCCCAACCTTCTTAGCATTGAAACCAGCCCATGCCTTTGTCAAAAGGCTCCCCTTCATACTTCCATGTAAGCCTTGGCATGTGGTGGGTTTCCCATCACCCCACCCACTTGGCAAGTGGGCCTTAGGGATAGGGGTGATGTGATAGGTGATAGGTGTATAGGGTTAGGACTGATAGGTTAGTAAGTTGGAGGATTACTTTTAGATTGGATAAATTGTTTATTTTATTTATTAGTTTAATTTATGAGTTGTTAATAAATCCTCTCTCACAATTAGTAATTAGTTAGGAGATTTAATATTGATAGGTTAGTAGGTTAACCTTTAGGATTTGATTTGTTCTTTTGGTTAATAATTTTTGGTTATTAGATAATGATTTTGTTTGTGATTTAATTTATTATTAATAAAATTAATTACCTATTAATACATTATGTTTTAAGTATTTTAGGCCTAACTTCTAGTAAATCAATTTCTAGATTAATGGTTTATCTCACCCAAATATTAATTAGTTAAAAGTATTAATAGTAGTTTATTTGGTTTAAGTGAAAATGTTAACTTGCCATTGGTTAATAGGATTATGGATTATCGAATCAATGAGCCTTAAGTAATCTCATTTTATTAGAAGGTGTTTAGTATGTATTGAAGATGGTAGTATAATTAATAGTCCTTTGTACTTTTAGATAACATTGTATTCAAATTAACATCATTTGGTTCATTGTCGAATTATAATTGAAATACAATCGTTAATGCAATTATCCCATGAACGATTACCATAGGTTAATTATCTTTTAGTTGAACTGAACCTTATTTGAAAGCCATAATCTTGGTAGACATATTAATTGTGGGTATAGTCTAATTGGGATAAATTGAATATTTAATGCCCTAGGTATCTTTGAATTCATCCTGAAAGGAAATTCCAAGTGGAAACTATACCCACTAGGGTTCCTTTATTTGAACAAGCTTAACCCTAGGTTGTGACCCGCTTAACTGTAGACAAACTTATCCTTATTCTTGAATGTTATTCTCTCACATCTGAACCTTTAAAAAAAAATTGTTGCATTTTTATCGGTTAAATTTTGGGAATGAAATTTGGTATCAAAGCCAAGTTTCAGCATTGGAACCTTTAAACCCATTACATTTCAACTCACCTAACTTAATCTATTGTGTAGGATGCCTATTGTCACATGAGTTGGCCGATGAGGCAGGGGTCGTAAAGCTGCACATATTAATGCAGGATAGGGGGTGGACCACCACCACCTCCACCACCACCTCAGAACCCTAACTAGGATATTATGGATGTCCTTCAGAATCTGATTGGGGTAATTCAGCAGAGGTTACCACCCATAGTCCCTTAGTTAGAGCATCAGGTTTCTAAAAGGGAAGCAAATATTTTAGGAGGTGTTATAGTAGTTAACAAAGAGAGGAGTAGGAGCCCTCCACCTAGGTTTATTGAGGGCCATGGTGATCATGAGGGTGAGTCAGTTCATCAGCTAGAGGTACCACCCAAGCATGGGATTCGATATAGAGAGAGACCCCCTAGAGATGTTGGAGATGAGATCCGAGAACTAATATGAATCCAGCCACCCTTATTTTTGGGATCCACTGATGGGTCAGTAGTAGAGGCCTGGTTACAAAGTTTACAATGATGCTTCAAATTGTGCCCTTACAGAAGTAATCTAAAGGCACGACTTGCAGTTCATCTCCTATGGGAGAAAGCCTCCACTTGGTGGTAGCAGGAGGAGTCCATTGGAGGAGTGGCTATTGACACACTCACTTGGGAGTCTTTTGTAGCCCAATTTCAAGAGAGGTATCTCTCTGAGAATTTCAGACAGAGACAGATAGAGGAGTTCCATGATCTCCAGAAGACAGGCCTCACAGTGGCCCAGTATGAGAGTCAGTTTCTCAAGCTCCTCCCATATGTAGATTATATGAAGGATGAGAAAATATGTATCCATCACTTCATTAAGGGACTTAATATGTCTCTTTAGGGTATAGTACATTTAGCCTTTCCTACCACATTCAGAGATATAGTTGAGATGACACTTGTAGCTGAGGATATCCATACTAGACAGGAGTCTCGGGATCGATCTCAGCACTGAAACCCCTCATCCCAGCAGTCAGGACAACAAAGACCCTCTTGGAAGGGGAAATAGAACCATTCAATGGGATCCTTTAAGGGTCAATAGTCTCAGCAATAGGGATCTTAGAAGGATTCTAGACAGAGGCATTCATAGGGTTATCAGGGCTCTAAGCCCAAACAATGGCAATCACAGGGCCCTAGATAGGATTAGAGGACACAGACCCCTCAGGCACAGTCAGCTAGGACTCAGTAGTCCTCTAGGGGTGGATACAGTGGTTCCAGTAGGACTGAAGGGTTATAGTAGCCTATGGCACATGGAGTACAAATTTAGACTTGAGGGCCATGTTACACTTGTAGTGGTATGGGTCATATAGCGAGAGAGTGCCCACAGGGACAGTCAGCTGGTGGTCAGAGAGGGGCTACCTTAGAGCCTATAGTTGGAGATATGGGTAGATGCCATAGAGTTTTTGCAGTGGTTAATAACCACCAGGCTGAGCACCAGGCCATGGTCATAGAGGCCATAGGTATGATTCAGGGTATCAGTGTTTCTATCTTGTTTGATTCAGGAGCCACATTCTCCTTTATATCTCCCTATGTAGTGGAGCGTTGCAGGCTAGTGGCAATTAGACAGGATGTCAGTTAGGAGGTCAAGTTAGCTTCGGGAGCTAGAGTGTCTGTTAGTTCCTTAGTTTGGAACTGTCAGATTCATATTGGAGACTTAATCATGATGATTGATCTCCACATTACTCCTCTAGGTTCCTATGATGTTGTCCTTGGCATGGATTGGCTATATGCCCATAGTGCCAAGATGGATTGTCATTAGAAAAGGGTTGAGTGTGTTGATGATCACAGTACTTCTATGGTGATATTTGCGGTACATAGGGCCGTATCCCTTCGCATGATTTCCACTATGCAACTTAGGTGATGCCTAAGAAAGGGATGTCAATTATTTTCCATCACCATTAGTGATAGAGAGGATGATTTTGAGGGGTAGCCTTTGCTCAAGGACTATCCTATTCTTTAGGAGTTTGTAGATGTATTTCCTACTAAGCTACCTGGTATGCCTCCACCTAGGGTAGTTTATTTTCACATAGACCTTGTACTAGGAGCCAAGCCCATATCTAGAGCACCTTACAAGATGACCACACATGAGCTCAATGAGCTCAAGATTCAATTAGAAGAGCTCTTGGAGAAAAGGCATATATGACCTAGTGTATCACCTTGGGGTACACCAGTGATTTTTGTGAAGAAGGATGAATCACTTAGATTGTACATTGATTATCGACAGTTGAATAAAGTAAAAATTAAGAACCAATACCCACTCCCTAGGATCAATGATTTATTTGATCAGTTGCAGGGTGCCCGAGTATTCTCGAAGATAGATTTGAAGTTGGGGTACCATCAGTTATAGATAGTGGAGTGATATCCACAAGACTACTTTTCATATGAGGTATGGTCACTATGAGTTCACAGTGGTGCCATTTGGCCTCATGAATGCTCCAGCTATGTTCATGAGCCTTATGAATAGGGTATTTCATACATTCTTGGATAAGTTTGTGGTAGTGTTCCTTGATGATATTTTGATTTATTCTCATAATGAAGAGCATTTGAGACAGGTTTTGCAGCATTTGAGAGAGAATCAGTTATATGGTAGCTTGTCAAAATGTGCCTTCTTTAGACTCAAGGTGCATTATCTTGGTCATGTTATATCTGGTGATGGGATCTCTGTAGACCCATCGAAGATTAGAGCCATTATGGATTGGTCGACACCCACCAGTGTCACTGAGGTTAGAAGTTTTATGGGCTTAGCAAGCTATTATAGATGCTTTGTGGTAGGATTTTCTAGGATAGCTCATCCCATCACTTCCCTTTAGAGAAAAGGGAAAAAGTATGAATGGACAGAGAAGTGTGAGGGAGCTTTCTAGGAGCTCAAGAGAGCCCTCACTAGTGCACCGATTATAGCAATGCCAGATCCTTCAGCAAATTTTGTTGTATGTACAGATGCTTCATTGGATGGTTTGGGAGTAGTCCTTATGTAGGAGAGTCATCCTATAGCTTTCGAGTCTAGGAAGCTAAAGAATCATGAGCTTAATTATCCTACTCATGACCTAGAACTCACAGTGGTGGTTCATGCCTTAGTGAGATGGTGACACTTCCTTCTAGGTCACCAATTTGAACTTCATTCAGATCACCAGAGCCTATAGTATATCTTTACACATCCCAATCTTAATGCTAGGTAGAGGAGATGGATGGATTTTTTGTGTGAGTATGATTTTGATGTTCATTACATCAAGGGGAAAGAGAATGTAGTTGTAGATGCCTTGAGTAGGAGGCAGCATGAGCTCTCATCTATGACTTCTAGTATAGATTTGAGGGAGTGCATTTTGCATCACTTTCCAGAGGATGGATTTTATGTAGAGGTTTGTTAGGTTATCCATTATTAGAGACCCCTTGAGGGGAGATTTGTAGAGTATTCTTTAGATTTCGATGGACTTCTATGTCATAGGGGATGCATCTATGTACCTTCTATGAGTGACTTGTGAGAGTTTATTGTGCTTGAGGCTCATAGAGAACCTTATGTAGCTCATCTGGGAGTTAAGAAGTTACTTGCCGATCTGAGACAGTTGTATCATTGGCCGGGCATGAGATTGCAGATTGCCAGCATAGTTGCTAGATGCCTAGAGTGTTAGAGAGTGAAGGCAAAGCATAGTCATCCAAGTGGGCTCCTACAGCCACATGAGATTGCCGAGTGGAAGTGGGATACTATATTTTTGGACCTCATTATTTGTCTCCCTATGTATTCTCACCACCATGATGCCATCTTGGTGACAGTCGACATGTTGACCAAGGTTACCCACTTCTCACCCATGCGTACCACATTCACAACACGAGACGTAGCTTAGGTGTTTTTGCAAGGTATTGTTAGACTTCATGGAATTCCCCATAAGATCATCTCTAATAGAGACTCCTTGTTCACATCAGCTTTTTGGAGAGAGTTACAGGCATCATTGGGCACTAGGATCAATTTTAGTATGACATATCACCCACAAATAGATGGACAGACAAAGAGGGTTAACTAGGTGTTAGAGGACATGTTATGTATGTATGTGATGGACCATCAGGTCAAGTGGGAGGAATACCTACATCTGGTTGAGTTTTCCTATAACAATGGGCATCATTTTTCTATTGGTATGCCACCATATCAGGCTTTGTACAGTAGACCATGCAGGACACAACTGAGTTGGGACAGGATCAAGGATAGAGTATCTATTGGACATTAGTTGGTTAAGGATATGGAGTAGTAGGTGGTCTTGATTAGACAAAGTCTTAGAGAGGCTCAGGATCAACAGAAGAAGTATGCAAATGTGAAGAGGGTTGACTGTGAGTATATGGTTGGAGATAGGGTCTTCTTGAGGGTGTGCCCACATAAGATTCCAATCTATTTTGGAAAGGGCTCTAAGTTGGCCCCTTGCTTTATGGGACCTTTTAAGACATTGGAGAGGATAGGACCAGTTTCCTACCATTTAGCTTTTCCACCCAACCTGTCATGCATCCATGATGTGTTTCATGTTTCTATGTTACGAAAGTATATTTATGATGAGTCTCACATTATAGATTGGGATGCCTTGCAGGTGGAGTTGGATGGATAGTTAGCCTTGGATCCCATTCGCATTTTATCTCGACAGACCCTGATACTTCGAGGCAGAGAGCTGGACCAAGTTAGGGTCCAATGGGATTGTTATGATGAGGTCATTACTTCATGGGAGAATGCAACATAGATGAGATCACAGTACCCATACCTTTTTTATGAGCTCCAGGAGGAAGTTCATGCCTAGGGGGGAGGATGTGAGGCCTCACCCCAACTCATCATAGCACTACTGATTTGTTCACACTTTGATACTTTATATTTTGATACATTGATACACTTTTGATTTATCTTGACAGAGACTTGAGATAATATGTTTTATGATGATGATTATATGGATTACATTCTGATATGGATTAGACCTAGAACATGTGGTTGATTTTGATTATGCATGTTTAGATATGTTAAATGATGAGAAGATCAGATCATGATTAGATTTGATTATTTCATGGACGATATGTCATGATGATTATGGAATTACTATGTTTAAATATTATTGAATGAGAAATTACAATTAGAATTGAATTCTTCACATTGATTTATGTTGTTAATTATGAATTGAAAATGCATATTTCATGTGATTTTATTACCTTGGACTACTGATGCTCGAGTTTAGTGTGCAGGAAAGAGAACCATGGAATTATTCAAAGAATCAAGGCTAAACATATGTGAACTAAGTAAGCTAAGGTTTAATCTAATATGGGATTGAAAACCTCATTGTAATGTGATCTAGTGGTATATGTGAATTGCACGTGTGTTACTAGTGTAACTTCATGTTGTCATTTAGGACATGTCATTTTGAATGTGATGTGTAATTGTTAGTGTCACTTGACACTTGTTATGTGTGTATGTATTGACATGTTTACTAAGGTTGGTTATGTAAACCTAAGCCTAACTAATTCGTTAGGAGCCTAATTAAATTTCCTTGTTGGAGATACTTGAAAACCCCACCAATTTGATTATTTAAATTCAATTTTTTCTTCTAGCCACTTCTAGAGGCCAAAAAGAGGTCCTAAGGGTCAAATTTAGCAAAATATAAGTACCTTAGTGATAAGGGTATGGGTTAGGAATGTTTTTAACACAACTAGAACCGCCTAGTGGCCTTGGTGACCTTTTTTATGACCCATTTTCCACATGCTAAGAAAATTGGATTGAGTCTTGACCTTTACCCAACCCCACTCTCCTTTCCAATCTGACATTTATGATAGGAGGCAAGGAAAAGCCTAAGGACCTTAGGGTCAAGTCTGAATTTAATGTTGGTGGGTGGGTAGAAGTTGGAGGTATTTTTAGAGGCCCTTTGGAGAGTTAGTGGGTGTTCACCCACTCTCTAATTTTAGAAACAATTAGGTTTGGAAAAGGAAGAAGGAGAAAGGATAAGGAGCTCAACCCAACTTCATTCTTCCATTTTTTCTTTGGATTCAAGGTTGGTGGATCTACCATGAAGGAAACTTCTTGGTTGAAACTCATGAAGAAGATTGTTATGTAAATTGTATTGTAGATTTGCTTATCTTTCTTGTCATGAAAGATTGTTATTGTATCTCATTTGATTGTTTGTTGTGTTAAAATAATATGTGAGAGCTTGTATGTATGTTCTTTTAAATCTCTCCATTGTTGTGTTGGAAATGGGATTACATATGGATTTTTCTTCATCTCTTGTTTTCTTATTTTTGAGAATGTTGTTTCATGGGAGTTAGGTACTATGCACCCTTTTGGGAAGGGAAGAAGTGGCCTTGGGTGAAGGGGTTAGTTGGGCTCTCCATTGTAGTGAGAGTATACTCTGTTGGAGAAGAAGGATAAATTCATTGGGTATGGGCTCCATGAAGCCATCCTTGTATTCTTACATCTTGAGGATGCTATTGAAGAAATTTGTGTATGGAATATGAATTCATGTAGCCTTGAGAGGCATGGAAATTCTTTTGAGAAAAATGTAATAAGTTGGCATTCTCCTACTTGGAAAAGCCCACCTTCACCCTTCTCAATGAGTTTTGAAAACTCATTTGTAAGACCTTGGATGGGAGTTATTTGTTGTTGTGCATATTTGTGTTGTGAGCATTTGTAATGTATACCCATTTAGCCTTGGTTCTCCAAGCTCGGGGGTGGTCTCATTGAGACCTAGGTTGGGAGGTGAGCTTCCCATGGTTCTCCTCTTTCATTTGTAGGTATTGATGCCAAGATGCATGTTGATAAAGCTTTGGAGAGTTCTCAATATTGGTAGGATTGTGTGAAAGCAAGCTATGTTGAGGCATTGTTGTAATTTTGTATTAAGGAAATATCTCCTTGTTAAGAGAAGCATGCTTGTGGTTTTTAAAATTTTTTCTTTCTCTTCATTGGGTCATCATGTAGATGTATATTGAAATGTAATTGAGAAAAGCTTGTTCATTATCCTTGATACTTTCATTCATGTATTGTTACCAAATTGTATTTCTATGTTTAAAAATGTAAATGAAGAACCCTTGTTTTCATGCCTATTGAATTCCATTCTTAAGAATAATGAAGTTAATGATTCATTGTAAAATGATATCCAAAGTAGACAAGATAGGCAATGTAATAGTTTTCATAGCATATAAAATCTAGTTGATGTATGAATCTTGTAATCCCTATAATGTATTTGGTTGTAATTTTCAAGTTCATTTCATTCAATCTTTCCTTTGAAAAAGAAAACTCAATTTCAATAGGTTCAATACTCTACCTTAAAATCTTCATTGCAACCTCAAATTCTTGAGAGGGAAAGATAAACTTGATAACAATGGTAAATCAAATAAGTTAGTATGTTAATAAAAAAATCAACTAATACTAACATTCAATTTATAGTTCACTTAGTATATTGCACTAACCAAATAATTCAAATGCGTACAAGTATCTACTTCTATAATAAAACCAAGAAATCAATAGATGCAAAAAAAATCAAATATTAGCAATAGCACTTCCCAGATTTTTAGAGCAAAAATGCTCTCTGGAATTTGTATGGGAAGGGAAATAATTCCCTTACCACAGAGAATATTCCCTTCCCAATATGCTTTTCTTAATTAGAGTTAATATAGTAACCCCCTAACATAACCTTGTTGCTAATAGCTAATTTCTATGTTAATCAATATTGTTAGTAAAACAAAATAAACCTAAATTTAATAAAAGAACTCTTTAACACAATTCCACACTTGGTAGCACATGGGCTCCACCCATGTATCTTCCCTTACCACTTTATCTCCATGCACATGAAGTTAGGATGTAAGGAAACTGACTTGGCATTAATGGTTATCCCTAAGATAAGTATCTTCCCCCACTCCTTGCATGATTTCTTGTTCTCTTTGTTTAAGACATGTCTTCTACATTCCCCTACGTAGGTTCTTGGTTGCTGCATTTGGAATGGAGAGCTTTGTGGTGGGTCCAAGTCCTTTGACTTGACACATACTTCTCCTCCCTGTGAAAATTTTTGGGCATGTTAAATAAACTTTGGTTTGGTGGTTAATTTGGAAGGTTGGCCCAACCTTCTTAGCATTGAAACCAACACATGCCTTTGTCAAAAGGCTCCCCTTCATACTTCCACATAAGCCTTGGCATGTGTTGGGTTTCCCATCACCCCACCCACTTGGCAAGTGGGCCTTGGGGATAGGGGTGATGTGATAGGTGATAGGTGTATAGGGTTAGGACTGATAGGTTAGTAAGTTGGAGGATTACTTTTAGATTGGATAAATTTTTTATTTTATTTATTAGTTTAATTTATGAGTTGTTAATAAATCCTCTCTCACAATTAGTCATTAGGTTGGAGATTTAATATTGATAGGTTAGTAGGTTAACCTTTAGGATTTGATTTGTTCTTTTGGTTAATAATTTTTGGTTATTAGATAATGATTTTGTTTGTGATTTAATTTATTATTAATAAAATTAATTACCTATTAATACATTATGTTTTAAGTGTTTTAGACCTAACTTCTAGTAAATCAATTGTTAGATTAATGGTTTATCTCACCCAAATATTAATTAGTTAAAAGTTTTATGTGTTAGACTTATTCTTTATTAAATCAATTTATTGTTATAGTTCATTTTATTCAATTTATAAATGATTAACACAAAAGTATTAATAGTAGTTTATTTGGTTTAAGTGAAAATGTTAACTTGCCATTGGTTAATAGGATTATGGATTATCGAATCGATGAGCCTTAAGTAATCTCATTTTATTAGAAGGTGTTTAGTATGTATTGAAGATGGTAGTATAATTAAAGTCATTTGTATGTTTAGATAACATTTTATTTGAATTAACATCATTCAGTTCATTGTTGAATTATAATTGAAATTCAATCGTTAATGCAATTATCCCATGAACCATTACCGTAGGATTAATTATCTTTTAGTTGAATCAAACCTTATTCAAAAGCCATAACCTAGGTAGACATTAATTGTGGGTATAGTACAAGTGGAGAGAGGAGATGGATGAACTTTTCTTAGAAAGAATGACAAGTGTTTTGGAAAGCACATCTTCCTTTATCCACACCATCAAGTTGTTAATGACTACTAAATCAAAGTTTGAATATATTTAGCAGGAAGTCAAACAAATGGAAGGCAAAGGGGAACAGATGTCCGAAAAGAGAGTGGAATTTGCTAATTTTGTGTTCCCAAGTGAGGAGGTGTTGAATAAGTGGATGTATCAGTACATTCCCCATGTAGAAAAAGTAGATACTCCATCTACTTCTTGAGCCAAACAAAGATTGTGACTTTTTGGTTTTAGGGTGGTTGAGATGTAAAATGTATTTATTGTAGGGACAATTATGAAGAAATGGTGATCAAATTTATTTGAAGAGATTGAGGAAAATATTGAAGACGTAAAGTAAGGCGGCTCGCTCACAGAATATCAGTCCAAGATATGATCGAAGCATTTATTGTAAACCTAGTAGGGTTGTTGTAAAGGTTTAGGGAAAATTTTTGTAAACCCTAATATGATCGATAGCTTGTTGCATTTCCTTGTATATAAAAGGATTTTCCACGATCATATTAAGCATTGAGAGTCTTAGGTGTTGAGAAGATAAAATTTTTGAAACCCTAACCCTCAGTCGAGGATTGTAATATTTTGTATTATTTCTTGTCAAGCAATAGAGAAATAGAATAGGTTGATACTATTATTTATAGGCTTGCTACCCAACATATATTGTATACAAATGATCAAAGGTTATACTTAATACAAATCTCAGGTCTTTACCTCTCCTCTTTGTCAAATTTGTGAATTTCTGAGTTTATCAGAGACTTATGTGTATGTACTTTTTCTTTGAGTTCTGATCTAGGGTTAGATTAAATGTTTCTCAAAGTGGGATATATGTTCATTTAATTTGCATAAGGATTATTTGCAAGTAGGAAGGAGTTGAGGTATTTGTATTTATGTTCATGAGCTAAGTTCTTCAAGGATCTTTGTATTTACTCTATTTTCTGGTGTTATTAGCCCAATGGATAAGGCACTAGCTTGTGTAAATGCATCTTTATTTAATAAGGAATGATTGAAAACATTACAGTTAGAAATACAATAATCAAAACATGTCATTTAATTTCATTTACTTTAAAATAGCTGTCCTACCCAGTGATGGAGAGTCAATGAATAATAGGTTGTTGTTTAGTACTTTCTCACTAATATCTATTGTTAGATCTGGTATCAAGTCAAGAACAAAGTTATATCTATTGGATTAGGTGTACCCACATTGGTTTTTCAGATCCATAAGTGAAGAGGGTAGTCTTGTCCCTATAGTTGGTCTAGTTACCTATAGATTTATCATATTTGGAACTAACCTCTCCTTAAAATCAATCTTAAGTATATTGGTGTCTCATGCAGTGTAAAATATTTTCAAGAACCAACTAAATGGTGACTCTACCGGGGATAGTGTAAAATTTGTGTCAAATAATGTAGGTACAAGTTGAGCTAGATTCCTGGGCTACTTATTTAAAGCCAGTTAGTTACCATTGAACACATAGATTTGTTTCTTTCTCTCTAAAATTTTCCTACTCTTTCTTACTCTTTTCCTTGATCACAAGAGGAATATTTTACAAAGAATCCCAATCTACTTGGGTGGCGACTCTAAGAAATCTATATACTAGTGCTAATTAAAAATTATTTTGTTACAATGAGTTTCAAGAATACAAGGTCCTAGAGAAAAGAACATCCAGATGAAATTTTGGAAGGTGAACTTCCAGCCACATCTAGGCATGGTCAAATCATAAGAGAGAAAAGTACTAATGATATGCCCTTTACATGGAAGGAAAAGGGAAGTTCAAGACAAGAAGGTCTTTCTCATCCTAGCCAGGAAGGAAATGCCTCAGAGTATGAAGAGGCTGTTGACTTAGGTTTGAACCAATATGAGGACTATTACTCTCCTTTAGAAAGAGAGGGTGAGAAATTAAAACATAATAGAAGAATGGTCCCTAATAAATAGCATGGAGTAGAGAGGAGGTCTAGAAGCAAAAGTAGACATAGACAAGATTTTGTCCCTCCTTTCACCCTTGGTTCTTCATTACCCCAAGGTCTCCATGAATCCCAAGATCAGCAAGAAGAACTCCAGACACACCAAGTTGAGTCTGAAACAAATTTGCCAGATTCTAAGGAAATTTTTGAATATGTGTATGAATTAGAAAGAAAGATTCATGAGCAAGAAGCCATTAGGCAAAGAAGAGAAAAGGAAAAGGAAGAAAAAATCAGACATGCTATGATAAGAGCATATCAGTTGAAGAGGCAATTGTTAGACCTGGAAGCAATAAATCATGTCCCTATACTTGAACAAACAAGAGAGCAACCCATTGTCCAAGAAGTCTTTGAGATAATAAATCCTAGGGATAGAGGTAAGAAAAAGGCTATAGGGGTTTTGATTAATGAGCCCATAGGCCCTAAGGGTTCCATAGACCAAGCTCTAAGGTTGGAAGTAGATCTTGAGAGGGCTAAGAGGGAGCAAGAATTGCTGGCCAGGGAGTTGGAAAAAGCAGAATTAGAAGCTTTAGCATTAGAAATAAGAAAGAAGATAGATTTTCTAAAATGGTCAACATGACCTACTAATGTTGTTACTTCATCTTTAACACAAGGAGGAGATGCTACTAATATTGCTAACCAGGTAACAAGTGTTCCTCCACCTGGTGGACTCAAGATTTTTGCTGTGTCAAACACTAATGCATCGACATCCTAGGATGCTATTTTATCTAATATGGGGCCTATTCATGAAAGATGCAAACAATTGGTTTTTACAGGCATTCTCGGATACCCCAAACCTATCCCTGAAGAGATTAGAAAGAAGCTTGCAAAGTTCACTGGTAGTAATGTTATCACCTGTGAAAAACACTTGAAGAAGTTCATTGATGTGACAAATAATTATAACATTGTGCCAAATGATGTAATAATGAAGTTGTTTGTGCAATCCTTAACTAAAGATTCAAGGGATTGGTTTAGGGCCTTACCACATGGTAGCATAGGTTCATGGGATCATCTCAAACATTGTTTCAAGGAACAATATGGTGATAAGACAAATGAGGGATTTATGTTAAATGAATTTAATAGCATTAAGAGAAATTTCAATGAGGATTTTATTGAATTTAATATCAAGTTTCAAAAGGCCATGCACAAGCTCATGCAAGTCATTAGGCTAGATGACAGAGTTTGTCTTGTTACTTATATAAAGGATTTTGATTCTAAAATGGGATACCTTTTAAGAGATAAGAATCCGAGAAATCTTGCAGAGGCTTATAAATTGGCTATTAATATTGAAAGCAACCGTAGGATATTAGGAAAGTTGGGAAGAAGAGATGATAACAAATCACAAATGTTAAATAGAAAAGAACCAGGAAAGCCTACAAGTGTAAAACCAAAGGATGATGATAGTTTAAAGAAAATCTTGAAGGCCATAAAGGATTTGAAGCCTGGTGAAAATAGGAGCAATAGGGTTGCAGGTAATGACAAGCCTACCTTTAACAATTTTAACAAATTGCCAAGGATGCAAAATTATCCTTATAATACTCAATGGAAACATGGGAAACCTATACTCCCAAAAATAAAGGATAAACCCAATGATAGGACCCTTGATCCATTGCAAAGGAATTCAATGAATATGGTTGAAGAGGTCCCATGGTGTATTGTGTGTCAATCACCACATGATCCTAATTATTGTGTCATATCCCAGAGTGTCTCTTCCCAAGAAGAACAAGAGTGTAATGAGGAAGAGCCCTATGATGACTAGGGATGTGGTATGACTTCCTCCCACCTTTGGGATGAAGTTGAATCTACTGAGGAAGATGAGAATCAAGATGTTTCAAATTCTCAGGTTAGAAATGAATCATATCACCACCAGGTTTTTTCATATGAGGAAGATGATAAATTAGACAATGTCCAGTGCAATGTTATAAAAAATGAAGAGGCAGTTGTTTTAAGAAGGACATATAATGAGTAAATTGCTTTGATAACTACAGACATGGTCACTCAGGCTAAGACAAGTTACAATCTAATAAATAGTGTAGTAGGCGATCCAAGTCAGAAGCCTTCTAGTATTTTTATTAAAAAAATAGAAAAAGATGCTAAGGTACCCCAAGACAAGCAAGAGGAGGCCGATAATGTTAGCAAGGTCAAAGTGAAGAAAAATGTTAAACCTAACATTGTCTATAAAGTAAAGACTAAACTCTCAAAGGAGGTTGTTCCCCTTTTACATAAGGAAGTCAAAATCTAGACTAAGGAAACCCCAAATACATTCACACAGAATGATGATAAAGAGACTGCAAATGTGAAATAGGATGTGTTTGAATCAAAATATGTTCTAGTTGATATGAGCAAGTTATTATCATAGATTACTGTTAAGGTCCCTTTGCTAGAAATGATGAGGATAGAGGAACATAAAGAAAAGGCTTTGAATTGGGTGAATGGTGTAGTATCCATAGATACCCAAAAGATAGAAAGAATTGATAAGCAAGTAGCAAATTTGAATGATGAAAATGAAAGTCATAATGAGGAAATTGTCTCTAAAATTTCTCAAATTTATTTGGACACAAATTTTGTTAGTGCCACGGTAGGAACAATTGATCCTTTCTTTTTTACCTTACTAATAAATGGAAATCTGTTAAAAAATTGTATGATTGATTCAGGAGCATCAAACACTATTATGCCCACATAAGTTATGAAATCACTAGGATTGAAAGTGGATACTCCGCATGGGAGATGTCAGGCTATGGACTCAAGAGAAGTACCAGTTGTGGGTACTATCAAGGCTCTACCTTATAAGCTGGCAGCATACCCTGGTAAAAAATTGACCATGAGTGTTTTGGTAGTAGATATCCCTCCTCAATATGGGATGTTATTGTCAAGAAAGTGGAGTGCCTCTATGGGAGGCAGCATACAATGTGATTTGTCATTTGCTACATTTAACTTTGAAGGACAAAATATCAAGGTTTCTAGGGAGCCTAGAACTCCACACATGATTGAGGAAGAAGAAGACACCATGAATTGCTTTTTAGATATTGACATTAATGCTTTCAGAGTCCAGGATAAGGAAATAGAGGAAGGTGTTGAATCTTCCCTTGTATCAAGGGGCGAGGAGGAATGGACTGACCTTGACAGTCTATGGACTATTTATTTTGATGGATAAAGCTCAAAAGAGGGGTCTGGAGCTGGAATATTGCTCATATCTCCAAATGGTAAAACTTTCAAATTCTCATTCACTTTATTGTTCTCATGTAAAAATAATGTTGCAAAATATGAGGCTTTGTTAATTGGCCTAAGGTTAGTGTCAAGACATGGCATAAAGTGCTTAAAAGTGGTGGGTGATTCTAAATTGATAATTTCCCAAGTTAGGTCAAAGTATGCCTCAAAGAACCAGAAGTTAAAACAATATAGAAATGTAGTATGGGATGAAATTGAAGGCTTCGGTGTTTTAACATTTGTTGGGTGGAAAGAAGTCAAAATAGAATGGCTGATTTGTTGGCCAATGTGGCTCTAAGGCTAGAAGATATTACATTTGCAGATATGTCTAACATAGAGGTTCAATCTAGACCTTCTATCCCTAATAATATTGAGAACTGGCAAGTTTTTTCTGATAACTAGGACATTTTGAGATTTTTGCAAAGTGAATCTCATTTTGGTGACAAAGAGATGGATTTCAGTGCTTATGTTGACACAGTAAATGGTAAAGAAGTTTTTTTTGGAAAGGAAGTGCTGTAATTGAAATCAAATAGAGTCCCAAAGGGACTAGTTACTCTGGAGAGGGCATTTGACAACAAGGACAAGGTTTTCTCAAATAAAACTGATAAATCAAATGACCTTGAGGAAATCAATTTAGGAACAAGAATCGTACCTAAGAAGGTTTACATTGGCAAGTTCCTATCCCCTAAAACTAGGAATAATTTGATTGATCTCCTCAGGAGGTTTAGAAATGTTTTTGCATGGTCTTATGAAGACCTCAAGGCTTATAGAGAAGACCTTTTTCAACATGAAATCCCATTAAAAGAGGGTACTAAACCTTTTAGACAGAAGTTGAGAGCTGTTAATCCTACTTTGGCACCCAAGATGTAGGGAGAGCTTAAGAAAATGATAGATGCTGTAATAATTAAGCCTATTAGGCACTCCACTTGGGTTTCAAACTTGGTCCCTATCAGAAAAAAGAATGGTGATATCAGACTTTTTGTTGATTTCAAGAACTTGAACATAAATTCCTTAAAAGACAACTATGGTTTACCTAATATGGAAAATATGTTGCAAAAGGTAACCGGGTTAGAGTTGATGTCCATGATGGATGGCTTCTCTAGATATAATCAGGTCATGGTTAAAGAATCAAAACAATTCAAGACTGCATTTACTACCCCTTGGGGGACATATGTGTATGTAAGAATGCCTTTTGCATTGACTAATGATGGTGCCACTTTCCAAAGAGCTATGAATGTAGCTTTTGCTGATTTCATTGATAGATTTATGGTGGTGTATTAGGATGACCTTACATCATTTTCAGCCAAAGAGGAACAACATTGCCAACATTTGGAGAAAATTTTTATCAAAGCATTGGAATATGGGGTTTCTTTAAACCCAAAGAAATGTGCCTTTGGTGTTGTGGAAGGAAAGCTTCTAGGGCATATTACTTCAAAATATGGGGTTAGAATAGACCCTGAGAGGTTTGAAGCTATTGAAAAACTATCCCAGCCTAGAAACATCAAAGGAGTACAATCCTTTTTAAGACAAGTGAATTTTTTGAGGAGATTTATTACAAACTTTGCAGAGATTAGTATCCCTTTATCAAGAATGTTGAAGAAGGGAGAAAAGGTTGAATGGAATGCTAAGGTAGTAGAGGCCTTCAAGAATATCAAACAGGCTATTAAGAATGCTCCAATTTTGAAGACACCAGATTATAGTAAACCCTTGCAAATTTTTTCTTTTGCATCCATCCACACTGTTGCAGATGTATTATTGCAGAAGAATGCAGATGGATTTAAGCAACCTATTTCCTTTTTTAGTAAAACCTTACAGGCAGTTGAATTAAATTATGACATTGTTGAAAAACAAGCCTATGCCTTGGTTAAGGCTATCAAAGCATTTAGATGCTATTTGGTGGGAGCTACAGTTGTTGCTTATGTCCCAAGTGTTGCAGTCAAAGACATATTGGTCCAACAAGAGGTTTCAGGTAGGAGGTGTAGATGGATCAATAGGATCCAATAATTTAACATAGATATCCATATCACAAAGCTAGTGAGAGGGTTGGGTCTTGCAAAGCTGATGGCCCAAAGCAATTTGGCTACAAATCAGATAAATACATTGGAAGAAGAACAAAGACCCTTTGTTTGCAATATGGATTGTTGTGAATGGTATAAGGACATTGTTGGGTACCTACAAAGAATGATTCTACCTCCTGAGATGAATGACAACAAAAAGAGAACTATTAGGCTCCATTTTGTGAAATATGCAATCATAGGTGGTGAGTTATGGTGGAGAAGTAATGAAGGGGTCTTGCTCAAATGTGTAGATCAAGAAAAATCCAAAATCTTGCTGAATGAAATGCACAATGGAGTTTGTGGGGGACATTAAAGCTCACAAGATTATCAGATCAGGTTTTTGGTGGCCAACATTTTTCAAAGATGCCCACCAATTTGTTAAAAAATGTGACCCCTATCAAAGGTTTGCTGGAAAACTCAAATTCAGTGGGAATTTACCTCTCAAACCTATTGCAGTGCAAGCCCCTTTCCAAAAGTGGGGTATGGATTTCATTGGGGAAATTTCAAATAAATCCAATGGTGGACATTCTTATATCCTGGTAGCAATAGATTACTTCACCAAGTGGGTTGAAGCAATCCCTTCTAGAAAAGAAACAAGTAAGGTTGTAATGGACTTTATGATGCAAAATATTCTTACCAGGTTTGGTTGCCCAGAAACAATGGTAGTTGATAATGCAATGTGTATTAGATTAGAGGAGTTTGTTGATTTTTGTCAGAAAAATAGTATCAAGATTTCATACTCATCTCCCTATCATCCACAAGGCAATGGCCAAGCTAAATCTAGTAACAAAAGCTTGATTAAGATACTAAAAAGAGTATTGGATAAGAATAAAAAGGCTTTGGATTCAAAGTTGTTGCAAGCCTTATGGGCTGACAGGGTTACTGTAAAAAAGGCAATAGGATGTGCCCCTTTTGGCTTACTCTATGGAATAAATGCGAGATTGCCCCAAAAGAATTTGTTGCAAATGTATCAATTCATCCAAACATATGATAGTGACTTGGAAGATGAAATGACAATCAAAATTAATGATTTGATCCAGCTGAATGAAGTAAGAGGTGATGCACATATAAGAAATGAAAAAATTCAGGCCCAGTCTAAGGTTTTATATGATAAAAGGGCTACTCAGAGAAGTTTTGTGAATGGTGATCTTGTGTTGATGTGGAATGCAAGATTGGAAAGCAAAGGAAAACATGGAAAATTTGATCCCATTTGGCTGGGCCCTTACATCATTGAACAGAATTGGGGAACGGGTTCATACATGTTAAAAAATCTAACAAGAGAACTTATGGAGTTGCCAGTTCATGGGAAATTTGTAAAGCTTTACTTCTCCTAAGATTTTCTAGCTTCTTGGGAAGTGTTAGTTTAAGGTTTTGTGTAAATTTTTATTTTTTTTTTGGGTCAGAGTTTTGTGTTGGTCTTCTCTTCCAGGAGATTCCAATTTTCTCATTGTATTTGCAAGAGATACACGTCCCCGAGTATGAGCCACTATTAGTACTATTTAAATTTTTTGGCCCTCATACTTTAAATTTTGATAAACTCTTATTCTTGACCTAGCAAGGAGCAAAGATGTTGTAAACCCTAAATTGTTACAAGCCTTGTTATATTTGAGCATTACTTTTTTGTTCACTAAGGATACAAATAGCACATGTGCCATCATAAAACTTTAAAATTGTCCGCTCCATGTGTTTTACAGTTAGGTTTTAATCGGGTTACCTTTTAATAAAATTTCCTTAAAACTTTGGTCTTTACCCTTTTTTCTCTAACCGTTCGATTCACTTTAATCTTGTGGTTTTCACTTTATCTTAAGGCTCTCGATTGTCAATTTTTCTGACATGCACTTTAGCTTTAGCGACAAGATGACACCTATTGAGGTGGGCTTGTTTTTAGAGTTGTGTTGTCATTAACTTGCAAATCGCATCGACGACTGTCATGAAACTACTGAGCTAAGTTGACCACCTTTTAATCCATGCACTTTAGTGACAAGCATCTGATTAAGTTGTTTTCTAATAGGAGCAGAGCTCTGACACTTCAGTTTTCATGACAACCTTTTTAAGTTGACATCTATCCAAGGTGATGTAATGCAGTGGGGTCCCAACCTTCCAAAAATTAAATTTCAGATAGATCTTGTGGCTATCATTATACCGCTGAAGGAATTTGCTTAATTTTTAGGGTTTACACTTTAGTGACAGCCGTTTGATCTTCCACGTATATTAGACTATGAAGTGGGTCCTCAATCGCTAGGTCATGATGGCATGTTTGTTTTTTATTGGTGAAGCTGGCATGTGATATGGCAGTTGTCAGTGGGCCGCAGTATTCAAACATTTCCATGTGTTCATTTGCAAAGTGGGGTCACTGATTTTCAAGAATATTAAAGATCTGATAGTTTTTATGAGAATCCATGATGGTCACATTACCGAAGTAGAAAGGTGCTCAGATTTTATGTTTGCGCTTTAGCGACAGGTTGACACCTATCCAGCCTGATTAAAGTGGAAATAATTGTGGGTTTCTACACATGGGTGAATTGGAATGTTATCATTGGTGGAGAACTAGGCTTTGAAAAGTGCTAAGAGAAATGATGTTTTCATTATCCAACCATTCGATGTGTCGAAAAGAAATTGGATCAACAGTCAATATTCAAATTTTGTTTTGTGATGATTATTTCACGTCTTGTGAACGTTGAAGCTGCCAGTTCTCAGTAATGGAAAACTTAATGAATTTCATGCGAGTTGGCTATGGTGGGTTGGCAATGATTACATATTATGATTTGATCGTTAGAGGCAAACACTTCTCCTTCAAGTTTCTCTACAAGAAAATTGGTTTTCTCTGCGAGCATCAACAATGAATTTTTTCAAACATTTGGTAGGCCAATTTGATCTTGAAAGTGCACAGTTTTTTATAAGAGAAAGATTGCAGTGATTAAATTTTTCTCTGTCATTATTATCTTGTGATATTTGGTTAGTTTTTATTCTGGTGTTCATAAGTTTTTTAAAACCCTAGTTTTAAATGCCACCTAAAAGGGAACTCTTGGGAAAAACATAGTATAAGGATAGAGGGGTTTTTGAGGATTTAATGTAGTTACTCCCACATTCAGAGAATAGGGCATCCAGAATGAAAGAACTGGTCCCGAAAAACCCTAGAGACTTTGTAAATGAGGGATTGTATGATAGAGGGTTATGGATGAGGGATGCCCCTATAGGAAAAGATTACAATGGCTTGATCTTGTTTAAATTTTCATACTCTCAGATAAATTCATGTGCTCCTCTTAGTAAATTTGGCAGTTTGACATAGGAAAACTGATTGTGCCTAGGGTTTTCATGGATGCAGACCTTTTGATATAGATTTCCAAAAGTTATGACCTTGTCACCAAATGTGTCAAGGATATAAATGGAAATGATTTGATAAGTATATCAAAAGATGAGATCAGAGAAGTTTTCTCATTAAATGACCCTTCTGTTGGATTGGAAAATATTGACTTTGAGGAATTCAATGAGATTTATGAGGTGCAAAGGTACTATTTGAGGTCTAGCCCTTTGACGGATTTCTTCGGCCAAATTGGTGCCATGTGTATGGTCAATAAGAGCACACCTGAGCCTTTTAGGTTAGACGTTTTCAGTTTGTGAGCACAGGTTCTATATAAGTCCTTAGCTCTAATTTTTGGAGAAGATGAGACTACTCATATGCATATTCCCTACATGTTCATGATGGTACAATCTTTACACCCACAACTAGTATTAATTTTTTATTTTGCCCCTTACCTTGCAAATCTTATCCATGAAGGATTAATGGGAATGAAAAACATGAAGATAAACAGGCCTCTTGGATGGTATTCTATGCTGATGCATATGTTTTTGTACAAAGGTGAGGAGTTTTTTAGCAAGACAATGGATATTGTCAAAGAGAAAAATGGAGAAACATTGCCAGTCCAGTTATGGACTATAGATTTGTCATGGGATAGGATTGATGCTAGTTTCCTTATCTTTGACAAAAAAATTTCTTCAAGGCTCAGGTCCTTGTTATGTTTTGAGAATCCTAGAATTCCCAAGGAGTTGTTGAGGTTGATTAGACCCAAAGAATATTGCAAATACATCACCATAGTGCATAATTTTGGTGATATAATCTTATATCTAGTTTCTACAATTTTTAGGGTGTATGGTTGCAGGAAGGCACCTTACATACTGCCTTACCAGGTCTCATTAAAAATAGGGTATGCAAAGATTTTGAGATAGATTGGTGATCTGCAAGAGACAACCCTAATAGGGAAGGGAAGGGGAACTTTGTTCCCAGTTATTATAATAGCCCATTAGTATATCATTGTCAAGAAGGGATGGGTAAACATGAATAAAGTTCTCCAACCCTACAGAATGGCTACAATAATGGTAAGATGTGCAGACAATGAGGGTTTTATTTCTAGGATGTTCAGAGACAAGATAAGGTGTGCCCTTATGGAACACCAATTTAGCTTCCTTGAGGATGTAATTAGAAATGAGTTTGATCTTCAAGCTCAGGAGATCAAGAAAGAAAAGTGGGTGATCTACAAGAAAATTGTTGATTTTATTAGAAATTTTGATAAAGGATATGACCCACTAAAAGCTTTTCAGCCATGGGCAAGAAAGATAGAAGCCCTTATGGAGCATTTTGAAGGAATCATGCAAGCAACTAATGAAAAAAATGTTGTAGTGAGTAGAATAGATCCAAAAAGAGCAAGGAGGATTTTAAGCCAACCAAGATACACCAAGCTGACCCCAAGGGGAACATATATAGTTCAACAAAGAAAGGGGTATAGTGTCCTTCTCCCAATTCAACAAAGAGATTAGAGTCTCTGATCTACTTCTAGGGGAAAGAGACCTAATAGTGACCCAATAGTAGAGGAACCCTCTCAAAAGAGGCAAAAATAGGTGGAGTCTCGACCAGAGCAGGATATTTATTCTCCTTCCCAGTCACTATTGTAGTTAGATGAACATGGAGTTGCTCAGCAATTGGTAATTGAGAAATGAGAGAAATATTTTTGTTTCAAATGATAAGATACATGAGGGGATGCTAGAGGCACCCAAAAGGATAGAGATGGATCGCACTGTGGTAGAGTTTGAGGGTAAAGAAATAGACCCAATTTTGAATCAAGCCAGTGAATCCTTTATTTCAGATGAAATTTTTTTCAAGACTAGGGCATTCCTTCAGTTTTTGTGGAGGATGAAAATTAACCAGTATAGGGAAATTTGTGAGAAGAAGAAAGAGGAATTCCCTGATAGGGATATGATTGAAATTGAAAATGAGACAGAAGGGGAAATGATGAGAAAATTTGAAAAGATAACTCCAGAAGAAGGTAGGGAAATGATTCATACTATAGGAGTGCTAATTCTCCCTGAATGGGATATTGGTGATGTAATTGTTTTTGACTTAGTCAGAAAAAGTAGAGTGAAGACCCTCTCTACTGCAAAACAGGCACAATAGGGTGCCAGGGGTGTAGCTTTCTCTAATGACCATGCAGCTTTGGTCATGTGGTTCCTTATAAGGGAAGAAAATAAAGGGAAAAGAGAGGTTCTCTCTTTGGAATATGCTGGAAACTTGTAGGTGCAAAGAGTTGGTGAGGCCTCAGGTGTTGAAGCCTCAAATGTCATTTTGGAGACAAAAAAATTTAATCTGAAGGTAGCAGAGAAGGATGCACAAGAAAAAGAAGAATTAAGCATTAAGTTTGAAACTATCCTTAAGTCTTACAATTAGTTGAAAATAGACTTGATTCAGAAGGACAAATTAATTGCACAATTATCTGGACCATAGGATCATAGGTCACCTAAATTGATGATTGCTAACAGGCCAGCAGTAGCCTCTTCTTCTAGCCCTATAGTTGAATTTCCACCATCACCTTTCCCAGAAACAAACATAGATGCAAGAATTAGTTGGGAGAAGAAACAATTAGTTGAGGAAAAAAATAAATTAAGGGAGATTAGGGTGGAACTTGAGAAAGAAAAGAATGAGCATGTGAAGGCTAGATCCTTGGCAAATCAGAAATATGAAGAGAAAATCACAGAGGCAGAAATGTAGTTTGCTCATGATCTAAAGCCTTCAATTTTGTTTGATCATGCTAGTAGATTACAACTTTTTCTTACATCTTTAGATAAAGATAGGGATGAGTTTGGACCAATTTTAAATAAGTGGATTGAGAAATCCCCAAACATAAGGTTATTTTGTTGGTTATCCAAGGGCCAAGTTGATACTGATCCATTGATCAAACCAGTACATTAGAATGTAAAGAAACTTGTAGAGTATAGTATAATTTTGGATGATTTTAAAAGGAAGTCCAATGTGTTAAAGAGAGAATTAACACATCTAAATTGTGAATTAGTACCAAGTGTTTTCAAGGATACTGGTGAATTGAAGGAGTTGTACAAGTGGAGAGAGGAGATGGATGAACTTTTCTCGGAAAGAATGACAAGTGTTTTGGAAAGCACTTCTTCCTTTATCCACACCATCAAGTAGTTAATGACTGCTAAATCAAAGTTTGAATATATTTAGCAAGAAGTCAAACAAATGGAAGGAAAATGGGAACAGTTGTCTGGCAAGAGAGCTAAATTTTCTAATTTTGTGTTCTCGATTGAGGAGGTGTTCAATAAGTGGAGGTATCAGTACATTCCCCATGCAGAAAAAGTAGATACTCCATCTACTTCTTGAGCCAAACAAAGATTGTGAATTTTTGGTTTTAGGGTGGTTGAGATGTAAAATTTATTTATTGCAGGGACAACTATGAAGAAATGGCGATCAAATTTATTTAAAGAGATCGAGGAAAAGATTGAAGACATAAAGTAAGGTGGATTTCTTGCAGAATATCAGTCCAAGATATGATCAAAGCATTTATTGTAAACCTAGTAGGGTTGTTGTAAAGTTTTAGGGAAAAGTTTTGTAAACCCTAATATGATCGATAGCTTGTTGCATTTCCTTGTATATAAAAGGATTTTCCATGATCATATTAGGAATTGAGAGTCTTAGGTGTTGAGAAGATAGAAATTTTGAAACCCTAACCCTCAGTCGAGGATTGTAATATTTTGTATTATTTCTTATCAAGTAATAGAGAAAAAACATAGGTTGATATTGTTATTTACAAGCTTGCTACCTAGCATATATTGTATAAAAATGATCAAAGGTTATACTTAATGCAAATCTCAGGTCTTTACCTCTCCTCTTTGTCAAATTTGTGAATTTTTAAGTCTATCAGAGACTTATGTGTATGTAATTTTGCTTTGAGTTCTGATCTAGGGTTAGATTAAATGTTTCTCAAAGTGGGATATATGTTCATTTAATTTGCATAAGGATTATTTGCAAGTAGGAAGGAGTTGGGGTATTTGTATTTATGTTCATGAGCTAAGTTCTTCAAGGATATTTGTATTTACTCTATTTTCTGGTGTTATTAGCCCAATGGATAAGGCACTGGCCTGTGTAATGCATCTTTATTTTATAAGGAATGATTGAAATCATTACAGTGAGAAATAAAATAATCAAAACCAGTCATTTAATTTCATTTACTTTAAAATAGTTGTCCTACCCAGTGATGGAGAGTCAATGAATAATAGGTTGTTGTTTAGTTCTTTCTCAATGATATCTGTTGTTAGATCTAGTATCAAGTCAAGAATAGAGTTATATCTATTAGATCAGGTGTACCCACCTTGGTTTTGCAGAGCCTGAAGTGAAGAGGGAATTCTTGTCCCTATAGTTGGTCCAGCTACCTACAGATTTATTGTATTTGGAACTAACCTCTCCTTAAAAATCAATCTTAGGTATATTGGTGTCTCATGCAGTGTAAAATATTTTCAAGAACAACTAAGACATATGATAGCCATCCAATCATATGCGTTGTTAGTTCTTAAAGGTAACTGGGCCCATTAGATAGGTGGCAATCAGTCACAAGATCACAAAGGATGAATATGATGTCACAAAAGATTTGCGAAGCAGTGACAACCATAAGATCAAAATCTGATCCACAACAAAGAATAAGTCAGAAGAACCAGGCCCCACCTAACAGAATCCACATCACCATTTACTCCAACTAATAAAAGATGAACATATGTGCACACCTGGCAGTGGACCCACCTGTTTGAAGTGCTATATGGTAAGTAAAATCAACAGATGTCACTTCTTCGTGATGGATGAAAAGATTCTTTGTGAAGAAGCGATAATCGTCTGATCATCTATAGGTTGTTAGTCCTTCAGAAACTTTAATGACTGGGTCCAGTTACTTATATGCTGTTAGATCTTTAGCATCAGATGACTGTGACTTAATAGGAAGAACAAGGTCCCACTCGACAACTGCGCTGACTTGTCAACAAAATCAACTATTGTCACATATTGTTCACAATGGATGGAAAGATGCTTTGTAGTTATACGACAACCATTGGATCAGTGAGAGATTAGAAACCTTAATATAATGTTGAAACCTTAGTGGGATAAAATAATAGGACTTAGGGAAATTTAATAATATCATCAAGACTTTTAGACTTAGGGAAATTTAATGTCAGCCTAGGTAAAAGAATGTATTAGGAAACGAGGCCCCGCCTAATGATATAATTAAACACATGTGTTAAAATACCTTAAGTGGCTTGTAAAAAGTAACATTCAAATAGATAGATAAAAAAGTGACCTAGGGTTTTCTTTAAAGGCAAAAACATTTAGGGTTTTTCAAACATGGTTTCAAACTAGGGCTTTTTGGATTTCAATGAAGGCCCTGGGAATTTTGTGAAAGCACTTAAGACATTTCTTTATGCAGAAATTTTTTCTCAATTTTAAACAATTGGCAAATACCTCATTTTGTAAAAAGAATAAAATTTATGCTTGAAAATTGAGGTGCCAATAGAAGGCAATTTTGAGCTTAAAGTGTACACTAATGCTAATTGGGTTGGAAACATTGATGATAGAAAAAGAACTACAAGTGGAGCATTCTTTTTAGGAGAAATATTGGTAACATGGATAAGCAAGAAATGAGGATGTATTTATCAGTCCACTTTTGAAGCTGAATATGTAGTTATTGCTGCTAATTATTCAAATATTGCATGTATAAAGTAATTGTTGGAAGGTATGAATGAGGAAATCATTGATCCGGTGATGATTTATTGTGATAATACAAGTGTTACTAATATTTCAAAGAATTAAGCAATGAATGCAAAAATAAAACACATATCTATTAAGTATCACTACTTAAGGGAGCAAGTTCAGGAAAAAAAAGTCAAATTGGAATATGTGAAGTCACAGGAACAACTTGTTGATATATTAACAAAACCCTTACCTAAGGATACATTTGAATACTTTGGAAGTAGACTAGGGGTCCATCCCCTATCTAATAGTCACTAAGGTGATATGGGGTTGCATCAACCTATACTTTATCAGAAGATCTAATGATGTTGATCCATGATGTTCACACTTTGGGACTCCTAAGGTGAAGAAGAAGAAGAAGGAGGAGGAAGAAGAAAAATTTGACATAGATAATATTTGTACATGAAAGGTACATAAAACTGAAAGGAATAACAAATATATGTATTTGGCTATTGAAGAGTTGACTTCTTTTGGCATTTCTATCAAAGGGAGAGATAGTCACATGAAATAATAAGATTGAGATTTACTGGGAGATAAGATTATATGAAACATCAATTAGAAATAAAGCTAACCAAAATGGAGAGACATATGATTATATGTAGTGATTAAACATATTAAATGCATAAGCTAAGGGAGAGCTTACCAAGTCACAACATATAGACAGAGTTGTAGAAACTTAAGATGTTTGGTATTCTATGACATATTTCATATTGTGTTGCCATAAATGCCAAAGGGAGACATTGTTAGACTACAACTGGTTGATTACTTGGAGAACAAAATGTGAAGATGATCACCGAGCTACAAAGGTATATGTGAGATATTAGATCAGTTATTATATTTTCATTGATGTCAACTAGTTTTGATTGTACTTATCATGATAGTTGCAAACATCTGAAGAAGGTAATATTGGTGAAGGAATGAGATATTAACATGAAAATGAGATGTATGAGTAAGTTATGAATATGGTATTCATTGGGTGACTTATTCATGAGTCTATGACAATTTGATAGTGATTTTATTGTATTACATGATTCTATTAAGAGTGAAGATCAAGAGTGTAAAAGTTTATGTGGTCGATATATGAAGAAATTAGTATACACCGAGTAGAAACAATGTACACTGGTTAATACCAAGTGACGTATTAACCAAGCAAGGAAGTCACCAACACATCATGGTATTGACCGAGTGAAATAAATAAGATGGAACATGTGATTGTCGACTTGAGATGATGAGTTAGATGAAATGGGATGATTCTAAGGACAAAGATAAAGTTTGTTATGAAGATCTATGGCTGAAAAAATTCAAGGATGATCAGATGATGAAGATTGAAATGTGTTTAAGGCACAACTTTTGAGGAAGGCTAAAGAAAAAAAATCAACGATGGAGATTAAGTGTAAAAATATATGGATGAGAAGAAAATAGTTTATCATGTCTATAAAAGGAGACAAGATATTCATAATGAAGTATGTGCATGAGGAGAAGATTATATTCATGTGAAGCTATTCATACAGGTTGAAGTAAGAACCAAGCAATTCTACATACTACAAGGAGCACCAGAAAATAAATTAACCAAGTAGAACAGAGTTGGAGGATAAAAGGAAATTGAAGAGATTATGATGGCTAGAGGTATATGAGCTTAACATATATATGAATATCTAAAAAGGAAGTTTTATTTGAATCAGATCATTTACTATTGCATTCTAACCATTGCTACAAACAAAATCTCTTATGAATGGGACTTGATAGTCTTATTTATTTCTTTATGACATTCAATGAATGTTGATTGTTTTCTTGTTGACCCAAGTGAATGTATGGTTGCAGAGAACTGTTAGTGATAAATCCTCTAACAAGGTCACACCTTACAACATGTTTTGTAACCTTTAGAAAGGTTAGCTCTTAACTGAGCTCACTTTAGAAGAGTGAAATTATTTCACGTACCGGTCCCAGGTGGTTTTTCCCTTAACAGTGTTTCCTTGTTAAAATTCAAGTGTTATATGTGTATGGATGTGATGATTTATTATTTTTCCTTACACATTAAAATTACTAGTTTGATCGGTATATACTAGATGATTTAACTGGCATTCGGTAAATGAATTAGAAAGACATAGTCAAGTGTTACTAAACTAATTAAGTTTTATGTTAAATTTGTTTTATAAATCTAAGAGTATTTGGGACTATAGGATAATTGGACTTAACTGATTCACCCCCCCTCTCAGTTATCTAACACCTCCATGTTCTATTCATTTGATCTCTTATCTCATTAATGTTAACTTAAGTATCTTCACTCAGTTGCTCCTCGGTATCTACAATCTTTGGCCAAGTGACTGACCTTGTGACAATGAAAAAAATCCATTCCATAATTTCTCCATGAACTTCTATTGTTGATTCCATGCATCAACATGTAATTTGCAGCAATGTGACCAAAGCTTCCACATGCAGTACATGTAATTCTTATATTATAGTCCCATGGTATAGTTGATCCTTGTTGATTATTTGCAATATTATTTCAGTTAGGGACCCATTTCTCATTATTTATTTGTGACTTGCATTCTGCTAACTTGTGACTATATTTGTTGTAAGTATTACAATATCCACTCAATCTTGTCTTCCTCATACTATTAGTAATCCTTGACCTACACTCAAATTATTTGTGACCATACTTATTGCATTTGTAACAATAACCATTAAAATTAGGAATTCTTGGTGGATTACCTCTTTTTCTCCTATAGACATTAGCTATATGACCTGGTTTTCCACAATGGTACAACAAGTAGGTTTCTTTGTCTTTAGTGGAATAGCATTATCTTGGTTTTCTACCTATTTAGAGGACTATCCCTTCTCGGTGGTGTTGTTTGCATTGAATCCAAGTCCAGAAGTATCTCTCGGTTATCTCTTACCTTTTAGTTTTTCATCCAATATCCTCAATTTTTCTTTGTTCCTTTTCAAGACTTCATTAGAATCTTTTTTAGATTTTAGTTCATTCTTCAAATGCTCATTTTCTAATCTCAGATAACAATCTCTCCAACTTTCCTTCCAACTTCCTAATTTGCACCGACTAGTTGATCTGTCAAGTTATCATGAATTTGTGTCAACCTCAATATTTCCCCATCTTTCTCATTCAACCTTGCATTCATTTTCCTTCTCTCATCTTCAACCATTCTTTTGTCATCTTCATCTTTTCTCTTTTTTTCTAGGACTTCACACATCCTTACCAATTGGGCTTCTTGTTCTCTTTTCAGTGATTTTACTTGATCAATTAGGTTCTTGTTCTTCTTAGTTAGATCTAAGAATGCATCTTTAGATTGATAAAACATACTTCCCTTTGATAGTTCTTCAAGTTCTTCAACTTGATCTTGTGTATCTTTCAATTGATGTGCTAGTTCCTTTCTTTTGATGAGTGAATGCTTCAGTTTCCTCTTCAATTTATTAATATTTTCATTTCTTATCCTTAGTGCCATGTTCATATTATTAATCGCCTTTTCATACCTATAACTGTCCATCTCTTTTAGATCTTTTCTCTCAAGTGGTTAAACTTTTGAATAAGAGACTTAGATCTGATACCAATTATTGGAATAATTATGGAAATGTAAGTACTAAGAGGGGAGGGGTGAATCAGTACTTCAAAATACTTTTATCTAACTTACTTAACTTTCTTAACCATTCACTAAATTCATAACTTTGCATACATCTCATAAAATATATAAAGCATTAAAATGAAATATAACTCATAACTCAATTGTTTTAGTATCACATAAATCCTTATTAGAGGATAAAAATTATGGTGGGGATGACACCCACAAAAATTCACTATTGCAGTAAAAACTCTACTCGGTTAGAGCTACATTGTTAGTTATTTATCATAGCTTACCCTGTTAAGAGTATTAACCCTGTTAAGATTCTAAAGACCAAATAAGTCTACCTTGCTAAAGGATTTTACAATTCTAATCCAAGAATTTTACCCTATTAAAGGATTTACAAACTAAGATCTGTTAGGATCTACTCGGTTAAGATACTTGACAACTTTGATTAAACTTTAATCAGTACAAAAGTATGTCTGTAATACTTGCATCAACTTATGCTTTTCAGACTCTATATGCTCAATAATTGTTTACCTCATATTGTGATTCACTCACAATATTAATTGTGTACTCGATAACTTCAACTATTAATCACATTCACACTCTTCTCTTTACTGCTCTGTTACTCGGTGGCTTGCCTACTCATCACCTACTCTCTAAAATTTCTACTTTGCACATTCTCTCTCTCATACTATGATCTTCATATTTTGATTCATTTATATTCAATTCTAGAAGTGGTGGAAATGTTCTAGAAACTTCTCCTTAAGAGGTGCTAGCATTGGTTACTTCTCCAATGCATATTTCACATTTAATTCTTATTGGTGAATCTCACCTTATAATCATGCATAATAATTATATTTAAATCTCTAATTCTCTGTCAAAAAGCTCATCGAGATTTGTAAACTATTTTCTTCTTAGTGTCTAGGTTCAATGCATCTGTAGATTCTCCTTGTGTTTTCCTGAGATGCTCGATAATACTTATTCTTCTATTCGGTAATATGTATTTCCTCTTGGGTCGGTAAGTGTTAGAGCTTGGTACAACTTGGTGCTCGATAATTGGACTTCCTTTTCCTTTACCAAAAACTATTTTTCCTTTATTTTTTTCACTGAATAGCTTAATGCTCTTACCAACTTGACTTTCCTTCATTACCAAATAACTTTGACCATAAGCATAAAACTAAATGAACATCAAAGAAAATTAAACACCAAATCTAAACCATATTTTAATCTAACCTTAACAATAAAGAAAAATGAACCATAACACTAAGAGTATTTGAACACTAAAGAAAATTGAACCCTAACCCTAAACTTGATAAAGAAGTATAAGAAACTAAACCTATAAATTATCAAATTTGTGTTTCTCTTTTAATCCAAACAAATCTATAGGATATAGAATCAAATTATATCCTAGAACCATTTTAATACATAAACATAAACACTATTAAACCCAAACCTCACTCGGCCATAAGCTTAAATAAGTATCAACCTTGACTTTGAACCTAATGTGATTACAATATTTAAACAAAAATAGTTATCCTAAAACTATAAATAGACCAAACAAAATCTTAAATCTAATAGTAGACAAAGCTAAACCCAAACCCTAGTCCATATTAAACCCTACCCTTAACATAGAAGAACTTGAAACTTATTTCCCTAAAAATAAATGAAAATATAAATTCTAAACCTAAACCAAATTGAATTGTAATAAAAACCCTAAATCAAGTTGAACCCTAATCATAAAAGTAAATGAACACTAGACCATATTTAAAACTAACTCTAAACCAAATTTTACTCGAACATTAATGAAAGTGAACCCTAACACTGAGAGTATTTGAGCACTAAAAAAAATGAACCCTAACCCTAAAGCTGATGAAGCGGTATAAGAAACTAAACCTATTGATTATAAAAGTTGTGTTGCTCTTCTAATCCAAATAAATCTACAAGACATAGAATAAAATAAAATCTTGGAACCATTTTAAAACATAACCTTAAACACTATTAAACCCAATCCTCACTTGTACATAAACTTAAATAAATACCCATTAGCTTGACTTTGAAACCCAATGTGATTATAATCTTTAAAGAAAAATAGTTATCTTAAAGCTAGAAATACACCAAATTGAATTTTAAACCTGATAGTACAGACAAATCTGAACCCAAACCCCAATTAAGGTTGAACCCTACCCCTAATTCATAATAACTTTAAACTTAGTTCCCTAATAATAAATTAAAATAAATTCTAAAGCTAAACCAAATTGAATTGTAATCAAAACCCTAAATCAAGTTGAACCCTAATCATAAAAATAAATGAAAACTAAACCAAATTAAACACTATACCTAAACAAAAATTTACCTAAACCTCAATAATAAAGAAAATTGAAACCTAACACTGAGACTATTTGAACACTAAATAAAATTGAGCCCTAACCCTAACCCTAAACATAATGAAGAAGTAAAAGAAACTAAACCTAGCGATTTTCAAATTTGTGTTTCTCTTTTAATCCAAACAAATCTATAGGACATATAATAAAATAAAATCATCGAACCTGTTAGTACTATTTTAAAATTTTGATCCTCGTTCTTAGATTTTGAGAATTATGGTTCTAACGGTTTGGCCTCATGCATTTTGCTAAAACCCTAGTTTGGTATTAACATTGTTATGTTTGAGCATTACCTTTTTTCTCATTAACTTTCAAAATAAACATGTGTTCCTTTTTACACCTCATGAAGTAACCACTTTACATGTTATACCACTGGGTTGTCGAACGGGGTCCCCTTTAAATTATTTCCTTTAAAGCCTAAGTTTTTTGTTAATATTTCCAAGTGACTAACTTTTTAAACTTGTGGCTGTCATTAAAACTTGAGCTCCTGGTTGTCAAAATTTTTGACATGTGCTTTAGTGACAGGATGACATCTGTCCAAGCGGGCCCATCTTCAAAACTCTGTTGCCTGATAAGCATCAGGATCAATCAAAAGTTGTCATTATACCATTGGGTCAAGATGACTATTCTTTAATCATCGTGCTTTAGTGACAAGCGTCCGATCAACATCCTTTTTGACATTGCAGTGTTCTCACAAGTTTTCTTCTGTGGTAGTTCTCAAGATTGACATCTATCCTGAGTGATGTATTAAAGTGGGGTCGGCATTCTCAGACAGATAAAGCTCAAATTGATCCTATGGTTGTCGTTATACCGCTGAGGTAAGATGTGTGATACTTAAGGCTCACGGTATATCAGTGACTGTTTGATCTTGTAATCAGAGTGTCGAATATATAGTGGGTCCTCCAATGCCAACTCATGTTGACATGCTAGTTTTTGATTGGTCAAAGTAAAGGTGATCTGGCAGCTATTAGTATCTCTACTGATAAGACAAATTAAAGTGGGGTCCACCTATTGATTTGTCCAATGTGGAAATTTTCCAAATAATGAGAGGTTCGAAAGCTAAGGTGAGGTCATTGTTTCAGGAAATGGTAAAGGCACGATAAGTTGAGAAAATATCTACATCGGTCATTACACTGCTGAGTAAAAGTGTTAGGATCTTATGCTTGTGCCTTAGTGACAAGATGACACCTGTCCACTTCGATCAAAGTTGAGTTAAGTTATAAATTTTTCCACATGTTTAAAGAAGAGTGTTCTCATTGGTCGAGAATTGACCTCAGGAAAAGTAACACAAGGTTATGTTATTGAACTTGTTAACCATCCGATGCACCAAAAAATAGAAGGGATCGACAATTCAAATTTGAATTTTTACCCTGTGACATTGCTCGCATCCTGTGAATGTTGAAGCCACCAGTTCTTAGTAATGGAAAAATTTATGAGTTTCATGCAGATAAATTGTAAATGGTTGGCAAGACATTACATACCCCAATCTGATCATTGCATTCTTTACCTCTTTCAAAGTGTCTTGGAAAACTGGATTATTTTTTGGAGTGATATCAAGCAGAGTTTTGCAGGCACCTCGTAGGTCATATTTCTAATTCAAGAATTGTTTAAGGCTTTGAGGAAATTGTAAAGGAATTGTGTTGTTAGCTAGTAATTTTAGGAGTTTTATCTGGTGTTGGCTTGTTTTAAAAAAGAAAACCTAGTTAAGATGCCACCTAAGAGGGGATTGTCAAGGAAGACATAGTATAAGGACATGGGTGTTTTTGAGGACTTGATGCAATTGCTCCTACATTCAGACAATGGGGCAGTAAGATTGAAAGAATTAGTCCCAAGAAACCCTAGGAACTCCATAGGTGAAGGGCTCTATGATAGAGGAAACTGGATGAGGGATGCTAGGGTGGGGAATGATCACAATGGTCTTATTCTATTTAGGTCAGTGTATTCACAGAGGAATTCGTGTGCCCCCCTTAGTAACATTTGGAAATTTGATATAGGAAAGTTGGTAGTTCCTGGAGTGTTTATGGATGCAGAATTGCTGATTCAAATTGCTAAGTGTTATGATCATGTGACTAGATGCGTCAAGGATATAAATGGAAATGACCTAATCAACATTATAGAAGATGAAATCAGGGAAGTTTTCTCAATGAATGACCCTTCTGTTGGGTTAGAAAAGATAGATTTTAATGAGTTCACTTAAATATATGAAGCTCAGAAGGATTACTTAAGAACAGGGCCCTTAGGGGAATTTCTGGACCAAATTGGATCAATGTGTGTCATTAGCCCAAGTACACCAGAGCCTTTTAGGTTGGATATGTTCAGTAAACATGCACAGGGTTTTTATAAGTCTTTAACTCTAATCCTGGGGCATGATGAAGCCACTCATATGCCTATTCCCTATATGTTTATGATGGTGCAATCTCTACATCCCTAGTTGTCACTAATATTTGACTTTGCCTCTCACTTGGCTGACCTAATCCATGAGGGATTGATGGGAATAAAAAATATGAAAGTTAGTAGGCGCTTTGGGTGGTACTCTATGCTGATGCATATGTTCATGTATAAAGGTGAGCAATTTTTTAGTTCAACAGTCAACATTGTCAAAGAGGGGAATGGGGAAACTCTCCCAGTTCAGCTATGGACCACAGTTTTGTCATGGGATAGAACTGATGCTAGTTTTATTGTGTTTGATAGGGATTTTTCCTCAAGGCTTAGGACATTGTTGTTTTTTGACAATCCAAGAATCCCAAAAGAATTGTTAAGATTGATTTGGCCAAAGGAATAATGTCAGGATATTACCATAGTTCATAATTTTGGTGATATTATATTGTATCCAATTTCTATAGTTTTTCAAGTATATGGTTGCAGGGCGGCACCATAAATTTTTCCCTATCAAGTTCCACTAAAGATAGGATATGCAGAAATTTTAAGGCAAATTGGTGACCTGCAGGAAAATACTCTCACTGGTAAAGGAAGGGGAACTTTCTTCCCAGATATCATAATTGCACATCAATATGTTATCACTAAAGGAGGGTGGGTGCATTTAAACCAAGTCTTGCAACCCTACAAGATGCCTACAACTACGGTTAGATGTGCAAACACTGAAGGTTTTTTGACAGGAATGTTTAAGGAGAAGATAAGGTGTGATCTTATGGAGAACCAATTGAACTTCCCTGAGGATGTCAGAAGAAATGAGTTTGACCTCCAAACTCAAGAAATTAAGAAGGAGAAATAGGTAATCTACAAGAAGACTGTAGATTTTATTAGACATTTTGATATAGGCTATGACCCATTGAAGAGTTTTGAGCCATGGGCTAGAAAGGTAGATGCTCTTATGGAGCATTTTGAAGGGATCATGCATTCAGTAAATGAGAAAAGAGTTGTGGTAAGTAAGGCTAACCCTCAAAGAGCTAGGCAGATTTTAAGCCAGCTAGGATATACAAAGCTAACCCCAAGGGGAGTTTACACTGTACAAAAGAGAAGTGGTTATTGTAATACCCCAAAATTGGCACCTATTAAATTTCAATCAATTTTGGTGCATTATCTCAATTTCATATCTTCAAAAGTCCTAGTCCATTAGGCAATTTTCTCTCTCCTGCTTGACTTTACTTGACTTGATGTCAATTGCAAAAACCCCAATTTGCAATAATCAAATATTAAATTAATTCTTAAAGTCTTTGAATTAATTGGCTAAATTACCCCTATGATAAATTAATTTAATTATAAAGTCCTAAGTGCTTTCTAATTAAATTAAAATCTACCCTCTTTAGCTAATTACCCATAAAAAGGAATTAATAATTACTTGATATTCGAATGGACACACTTTTTTGAATTGATAATTCAAGATATTCAAAAGGTCACCTGTGTGGCATTTTCCATTCTTTTTATTAAGTAATTCTTGCATTTTTGTCTCAATGTGGGAATGAAGAGTCACGAGTTACAAATCAAGAAACTCTTCATTCCTCTCCCGAGCTTTTCTATTTAATGAACCTCTTTTTCTCATTCAAGGGAGAGCAATTTTTGAGAGCATCTACACTATAGGAATTTTTTTTAGTCTCATTTGATTCATTGTTTTCAAAGCTTTTTATTGCATTTATTAGATTAATATCTCATTATTAGTATAATCTTTGCATCACATTTTAGACTAAATTTGCTTATTTGTTCTTAGTTTAATATCATATTTGTTTCAAGTTCTTAGATTAAGTTACATCTCATCTTTATTTTCAAGCTCTTAGATTAATTGCATTCTCATTCTTAGATTAATTGCATTCATTCTTAGCTTAGTTTCATCTTGCTCATCTTTATTGCTTCTTGGAAATCCTCCATTGTTGAATTGGTCTCCCGGCTATTGGCTCTCATTCTGAGAGTATTCAAACACCCCATTCACATAGGAGGCAACAGGTCGCCTCACCATGGAATTTGGATTGAGTTCTTCATACTCTCTCCCGAATTCTATCAAGTGAATAATGACCATGTTGTATTGTGCCTGATTTAGAGGTCACATTCAGTCACATACATTTTGGCGCCCACCGTGGGGCAGAAAAGATCAATTTCTGGCCTCATTCTTGATTGGTTTTTCAAATTTTAGTGTTGGTTCCAGGCCTTGTACGGCCATGTACAGCCTATAAACCTTGTAATATAGTAATTGATGGATAGAATGATGAATTATATTTCTCATACTTTTGGTTTGGTTCATTTTTATAAGGAAATGAATAAGTTATGATCATTTTGGTGAAAGTGGGTATTTGTAGATTTGAGATTCTCTGAATATAGTCAGATTGAAATGTCTGGTACGGACAAATTGTGAAGAATCAGGATCTCTAATAATATTCATTGGAAAGATACATGAATTATCTTTCATTTCCTTTTGGTTTGAGTCATTTTTATGTATATTTGTGAAAGTTATGGGCATTTGAGTGAAAACTGGTTTTTAACAATCTACATTGGAGTTGCAGGCAATGATTTGCTCTTAGAAAATGATTCATGAATGGGAAAAATAAATGGCTTACATATTTGGAAACTAGATTCATTAATAGTTACTTTGAAATTAGTTTGGTTTCATTTGGATTCTTTCTAAGAAAGATATGAGATTCCCTATGCAGGGTTTGGTGTTTTAAATCTGATTTATGACAGAAAAATTATAGTTTGAAAAGGTTATTGGTTGAGGAACCAAATGGAATCATAAGACCTTGTAATTTTGAGAAATGGTAGTTATTGATGTTGGATAAAAACTTAATTCTTTCCAAAAAATTTAATATTGTGATTTTATGGGTCAAATAAATCAATCTTTAAAGATTGTCTTGAAGACAACAATGTTACATATCTTACGGTTTGCCATTGATTTGTCTTGATTCTATACTTTCGGATGTGTGCTAAATGCTGGATTTTAGATCTTTGGACCTAAGGTGAGTTTTTAAAATCTCTAAAACATTTAGACTTTGGGATTAAAATTGAACCTCTCATGTGTTTGGGTTGAGTGTTTACATGCTTTCATAGAACACATTTTAATTGATGCTCTTAATGGAAAATGAATGAACATAGATTTTCTTTCATACAAGTTTGTGTTTAAGTGAATGCTTGTGTTTAAACATTAAGTAATTCTTGGTTTCAAATATCAAAACATCTCATTGAGTAATCTAGGGCATGGATTCATTCCTAGTTTACATGAAGAGTTAAATGCACCACTTTGTGGACTCACTTCATGTTTACTTGGAAAGTTAAATATTCTATGATTCAAACCCTCTTGCACTTATGAGTAGTATTGATTAGTAGTCTTAGATTACTTGTGATTGATCTAGATTGCTATCTTGGGTTATTAGACTCGCTAATCTTCCGGTCCCTCATTTTCGCCCTGTGGTTGCAATCTATAGGAAAGAAGCGTTAATTGTTCCACTAGGCAACCCTTTTGTGCTTTTTTGGAACTCACTTGTTTTCTAGGTTGTGGACTCATTTGTAGCTTATGTGGGGTGTTAAGTGTTCCACCTTGTGGACTCACCTCATATTTGCTTTAAGCATTAAGTGTTCCACCTTTAGTGCTTTTCAATACTTTTTGATAGAGAATTACTTACTTTTCATTTTTTTAGAAGGCATGCTTGGGGATTTCATCACCTCAAGGGATGACCTTAACTCTCATGTTCCGATGGAGTATAAATATTGGGAGGTGAATCCAAAGACACCTCTCTTGGGAATGAGTTAGATTTCACTCTTGGCTAAGCCTCAAAGAAATTTATACCTTTGAGAAGTGAAGGAGGAGATTTGGGTTACCGTCTCCCCCCAGCTATGTGATTTCTAATTCTTCTCATCTACAGATTTGGGCCTCATGTACCTTGTGTATATCAAGGACACCCTTTAGAAAAGCCATGTATATCCTTGTAGACAACTTGCTAGGATGTTGTTGTGTTTTAAGTGCGTGCTAAAACATTCTCAAGAACATACACAAGTAGAGTCCTTAGGGAGTAGAAATACTAAGTCACTATTCTTGTTCATGTGCAAGGTTGCTTTGTCCCTTGCCCATTGCTTGAAGACTGTTTTCTTGAACTCCTTGATTGCTGTCTTATGTGCTTGATCAATGACATAAATCTGATCTACCTTTTTGTCCGTGATCTATTTTTCTATTTTCCTATCGTTCACCATCAAAAATTGGTTGTCTCAAGTTAGGAATTGATCGATCTTCGCTTTGACTCGTATTGTCTCTCATTAGTCTACCTTATCTCTTTGTGCTCTTGTACCTTTTGTTGCAATTGTCTTATCTCGGCTGTTCTAGCCATCTCTTTTTGACAATTCATACCAGGTTCATCTTGCATCTTGGTTGTTCTAGCCATTTATCTCCTTTTCATTATCTTAGAGATAGAGTCTAGCTTTATCCCAAATCTTTGCTCGTTACATCTTCATCTATGACTGTCACAACTCGAAGTGGCAAGACTTATCCCATTCAGAATACTAATCAAGATCAAGTAAACCTCATAATCAAGACATAGGTCATTCCCAATCTGTTATGAAATCTGAACTTTGTGAGAGATCCTCACATTCCCCCTTGTTCCAAGAGTATTACAATCCATTGTTTCAGATACAGTCTGACTTATTATTTCAAGAATATTATAACCCATTGTTTCAAGACTAGCAAGACTCTGAAGGGTCACTTTCTAAAATCAAACCTATTGATTCTTTTGAACCTATCGACTCTTTCACGATCTCTCATAATACTACCAACAAGATGGGAGATCCATTCCCCTTCCCAAGGGTAGATAAATTCAGCGCTAGTCATAAGCAATCTCCAAATGACCAAGGTCATGGTCAGTCTCAAAATGACAAGAGTTATGATCAATCCCACAATATTCAATATCGGGTCAACTTCCGAGACCTTCACAATTTGAAACAATGACAAGGGGAGCCTCTCCTAACATTTCTCTAGAGATGGAGACAACTATGCATGAAGTATCCGCATGAATTACCCGAGTCTGAAAAGCTTGATATCTTCTTGGACAATCTTGTCCCAAATTTTGGATACCAAGTACGATTACAAGGTCCCCTCACTTTTGACAATATGATTAGGTGGGATGTGAGGATAGAAGTGTTTATGGTCAAGAAGGGAGAATTGACTTTGAACAAAGACAACAAGCAAGGACCTTCTCCCTAAAATAAGGATAAGGATAAGATTGTCAACAAAAACATAGATGTTATGAATGACAGGGTTGTTGACAATGTGATGCCAAAACCCTCAAAGTCTGTCTTTAATCTCAGCTCTAGCATACAAATGGTCAATGCCATTGAGAAGGCTACAACAAAAGCTCAACCACCTTCAAGATTCGCTAGAAACAAACCTTGGATCTCTCAACCCAAGCATAACTCCACTTCCTTGGGAGAACCTCTTGATGTGGTTTATAGGACTTTGGTGTAGAACCATAACAAGAATTCAAATCATCAAGAATTCAAAGACCCCTTCCCTCCTCACGGGAAAGGTGAATCACCCAAGTCTAAAGATACCAACAATGTGGTCAACTATATGTATGATACTAGCGACATTGTCATCAATGAGATTGAACCTATTGATGTTGAGTACTGTGACATGATCATTGCTCTGAGGAGTGAGGATGCTCCTAAACCAAAACCTCCCTTTATCTTGCGAGGCCCTTCATCTCCCTCTTATAACTCTACACAGTCTCTAGCTTGTGTGAATGCTATCACTCGATCTTGTGCAAAGATTTTTCTCAAAGGTCCCGAACCTTCGACATCCAAACCAAAACTATCTATGGATAAAGCCCTCACTAAGGAAAATGTCCCCAAAGATCTTGATCTCAATCAGTTCCAATCTATGGTGGGTCATTTAACTTCGCCTCACTATTTGTGCTTTTCCAAAGAAGATGATCATTCCTTAAGCCATCCACATGATGCTCCCCTACACATTGAATTTATGGAAGGTCCCAAGAGTATCCCTCACGTCCTCATTGACAATAGTGCTAGCCAAAATACTTGCTCTGCTAAGATGCTTACCCAAATGACAGACAGCTTTGTTCCTACCAATAGAGAGTCCATTGAGTTCTATGATGCTAAGCTAAAAGAAATAGAAAAGACCTTGAAGATCAAAGATGTTGGCATGGGGGAATATTAGTTTGAGTCCATGTTGACATTGACAACTCTCCCTCCATCTCCACGTTCCTGTGAGGAACCTTTTGAAGATGGATTTGGTATTAGCTATCAGAGCTATGAGCTTGACCAACCTAGCTACAACTTTCACTCATACAAGGATTTAGATAATGAAGAAACATAGATTCAGCCTATGACACATGAAAGATCTTTGAATGTTCAAAATTCTGATTTAGACTACCAAAAAGAGTCTTATCTACCTTCTCAAGTGCTTCAAGAACATGATCTTGGTCCTCACGAGGAGGATTTTATACACTCTACTGAACAGATTTCTACTACTATAGATACTACTAAATATGTCATTGCCTCTAATGGCACACATACTAATTGGGAGAAACTATTGGATGCTTCCCTTATCTTGGGTATGCCTATTATAGATTGTTCCACCACTTCTGCTTTTGAACAGACTCCTACTACTGCCAACTCCAATGGCACACATACTGATTGGGAGAAACTATTGGATGCTTCCCTCCTCTTGGGTATGCCTCAAGGTATGCCTATTCCAAATTACTCTACTATTTCTACTACTGAACAAGATCCTACTATTAAAGAAACACTTCCTATGTTAGATGACAACAATGAAGAAAGTCTGCCTCCAACTATGTCTCTAGCTGAATGGGACTCTATATCAGATGCTACTATGAAAATACCAGTTGATGCTATGCACCTATATGCTAGTCTTAACAACTCAGAAAGAGGAGAAAGTTATGATCCTCTAGATAAATCTATTGATGATGATCCTTTCCACCGTCCTATGGAGATCATTCTATGGCTCCTAGGCCATCTACTCTAAGCTATACTCCTACTGCTCCAGCAAATCATGGGTATGTAAGACCCCATTCTGTTACAGCTTCATGGAATATTGGTAGATCCAGAATTGAAATGGTTCCTATTCATGCACTCTTACCACCTAAAAGGGGACCTGACTCTTGGAATAGACCATCTTGGTTAGGCTCACATAATATTCCTCCAAACTTATCTAACTCTTCTAAGATGACTCACAATCGACAATGCTCTATGGAAGATTACTTTCTTGATCTACCTGATGCATTCATGAATGATGAGGATGATACTGATATATTTGCACTTGAGCCCATCCCATTGATTTCTCTTCCCTCTTCATCTCCCAAAAAAGTGGCCCATCCACTTCCATTTCCACCTCTCCACCTGAACTAGTCATATAAGCCTCTTTCATCCATCATTCCTGAGTCTTTTGGAAGTAACTTGGATGTACAACATAAAAACAAAAATAATGAGAATCCACTTATATCTCAAGGTCACCATGTCCCATCGACATGTGACTACGAAGAAAGGAAAGCAAGAGGGGTGTTCAAAAGACCGCAAAGGTCTTCAAAAAGAAGAAGACAATCAAAAGCCAAAAAATAAAATAAAAAATGGATCTCGAAATCCATTCTATAGACATTGTCATCAAAAGCACCTCAAAGTAAAGAAGAAAAAATTCAAAAGCTATGTGGATTCCAAAGAAAGGAAAAATCAAAGTTGTCATTCGAGCTTCCAAAATTCTCATACTTCCCTCCATTCCATCACCCTTTCCTCTCATACTTTACCCTCTTCACTCCATCTTTCCTTTTCCCAAAGTGCATATCAGTATCTCCTCATTGCTAATGACATGACTAAGAGAAATCTAGAATGTACTCTCCCTAAGCATTTAGAGCATGGGAAATCTAATAAAGAGTTAAGGTGTGTCCATGAGGATATTTGTGGGTCTCACTTAAGTGATCTTTCCTTGACTATGGATCTCTTAACTATTGGACACTACTGGTTGGCTCTCCTATTACTGCTACAACATCTGGTTCTAATTCTGCAACTTCTCAACTGGCTACTACTACAAATGACTGTGTTTCCAGAGATCGCCACCGAAGGAGAGCAACTCAAAGAGCCCATCAATGCTCTTCATTTGAAGAATTTCTACAGTTGATATTCTCTATGTGCTCATGTACATACTTATTGATCCTGAAAAAATCCTAAAAATTGATATATTGCAAAAAATCCTAAAAATTGCAAAATGTCCTAAAAAAATGATCATCTTAGTGAAAACCTGGCAAACAGGCACTTTGATGTATCTATTATCCTAGTGAAAACCTGGTAAACAAGCGCCTTGATAATACAAAAAAAATTGAAAATGTGAAAAATACAAAAAAAATCAAAAAATACAAAAATACAAAAAAATGAGATATTCAAAAAAATACAAAAAAATAAAAAAAAGAGAAAAGTACAAAAAAATTGAAAAAGAGAAAAATGTGCCATTGATGAAAACCTGGTAAACAGGTGCCTCTTGTTTTCCTGAAGTAACATCTCATCTCAGCGTCGCTTGGCTCTTAGTTTCCTACTTTAGTTTCCTTCCTTTCCTGCTTTAGTTTGTTTTCTTGCTTTCCTGCTTTAGTTTGTTTCCTACTTTGGTTTGCGAGCTCATGCGCTTGTCTTTGAGTTTTCCTCAACTCTTCATAGATTGGAACTGGTTCACACTTGGGGGCACCTGTCTGGTCTAGGGGGCATTGTCCTATCACTTTTGGAAACTCTTTTTGAGCATCAGTCACCAGTGGTTCTTACCGTGTCTACCTGCTGATGCCTAGCTACTTTTGAGATTTCTCTCCTTGAGGATCTCTCGTGTATGAGTCACCAGTGGTTCCCACTATGCATGCCTACTGATACCTAGCTTTCGTTCGACCTCTCACTTTTGGGACCTCTCCCTTACATCAGTCACCAGTGGTTCTCACTATGTCTGCCTACTGATGTTTTGCTAGTATCTCTGAGATTTCTTGCCTTGAGAATCTCTCTCTCGTATCGGTCACCAGTGGTTCTCACTGCGTTTGCCTACCGATACTTCATTAGCTTCCCAATCTCTTCTTGAGACTTTGTCTCTTGTGATGGTCACCAGTGATTCTCACTACGTCTGCCTACTGTCATTATCTCATTGAGACTTTGAATGTTATCTTTCCGATTCGACTTCAATCCACTTGAACACGAATGTAAACTGAAACTAAAACTCTTTCTATGTTCCTGTGTAGTGTACCAATATTTTCTCTTGCTTGTTTGTTTTCTTTATCATTTCCCCTCGAGTGAATCTAAGATGTCTTTCTTGACTGAGAAATGCAACGACTGGGGGCATGATCTTTTCTTTATTTTCTGCTTGCTGGTTTAGTTCCAATGATCCAAGAAATCTACATAAGAGGGGTGTCCATCTGTAAGAGCCTTCATCTCATATTGGCCATGTGTACCTCAACTCCTTTTATATGAACACTTTGGTGAGGTTGGTTCTTCTCCTTGTCTTTTGAGTGACTTCTTTCTGCTACTGGTCAAATTGTAAATGCTTGTCCTGTTAAGTGATCGTAAGAGTCACTGCGAGCAATATTTGGCAAAAGAAAGATCTCTCATGTGTTTGGTGTGTTTGTTCGCAAGAGACATTCAGGTCATTCTAGAAAATGTGCTTTAATGCTTATGTTAACTTGCTAGATCAAAAGGAATAGATGTTCAGGTCATTCTGGCTTCTTGTGCCTTAATGCTTACACCTCATTCCGACAAATTTAAGACTTATGTCATATTCATATTCTCATGTTGGGGAGAATTGTATGGCATCTTGCGATTGTCCTGTGCTTAAAAAAACTCAATGATGATAAATACGATGAGTCTAATAGCTGAGTCTGGAGGATTGCATTTTTTCATCCTAGGCCTGCATTTAGACTTGCATCTTTCATTCTAGGCTTGCATTTGGAGCACTTTCTTGTTTCTCTCTTGATTACTTTCTTCTAGATCTGCTCATCAAAGGTTCTCATCTTTTGTCACAGTCTCATCTTGGCTGCATCCTTTTTCGGGATTGAAATCAAAATCTGACATCTCTAAGTGGCTCAAAATCACATTTTAAATATTGGACTCCTTCTGGATCGGATGCTTGTGCAGTCAGCCTTCTGGTGTCATCTTCCTGCCAGATCCTCATCTTTGCATCATGTTCTCAAATCTTTACTTCTTTTCATCAAGTCAACCCTAGTCAAAATTTAGTCAACCATGGTCAACTATGGTCAAACTTGGTCAACAAGACCTCTGCTTTGCTTTGATTCACTTCTGCAGCTTCGCGAATCTAGTCTAATTACTTTTGCTCTACAATCTCTTGTTGTTTATCATCCTTCTGACATGTCATCTTTCGATTTCACTCCCAAGGGGGTAGGATTATTACATCATTTTAATCTTGTCGAATCTATTCTTGAATCAATCTGATTTGAATCATCAATCCTCATTGCTAGGGGCATCTTCATGCCTCACATCTTGTCATCTGGAAATCTATCTCTTAGGTATCTGAGCAATCTAACTTGGATCCTTGAGGATTACTCTTCATTCTAGAGATGGTTCTTGAAATCTTTTGGGTATTAGGGCAATCTAACCCTGATTCCTAGGAGTCAATCTTCATTTTGGAGATGACTCTCAAAATCTCTTTTAGACCATTATCTGGGCAATCTAACCTGGGTCTCAGAGGGTTGAGCTTCATATTGGGGCAATCTAACCCCAATTCTGGAGACAGTCCTAATCTGCATCTAAATCTCACTCTGGGGCATTGGGGCAATCTAATCCTGATTCTCGTCTCTCTCAAGAACCGTTGTCTTCGCAATCTAACTTAGACTTTGGAAAATTCATGCTTTGATCTACTTTCATCTGTCACTTCAGACTATTCTTTGAATCAACGTGCTATTTGCACATCAATTCAAAGAGGGGCAAATGTAATACCCCAAAATTGGCACCTATTAAACTTCAATCAATTTTGGTGCATTATCTCAATTTCATATCTTCAAAAGTCCTAGTCCATTAGGCAATTTTCTCTCTCCTACTTGACTTTACTTGACTTGATGTCAATTGCAAAAACCCCAATTTGCAATAATCAAATATTAAATTAATTCCTAAAGTCTTTGACTTAATTGGCTAAATTACCCCTATGATAAATTAATTTAATTATAAAGTCCTAAGTGCTTTCTAATTAAATTAAAATCTACCCTCTTTAGCTAATTACCCATAAAAAGGAATTAATAATTACTTGATATTCGAATGGACACACTTTTTTGAATTGATAATTCAAGATATTCGAAAGGTCACCTGTGTGGCATTTTCCATTCTTTTTATTAGGTAATTCTTGCATTTTTGTCTCAATGTGGGAATGAAGAGTCACAAGTTACAAATCAAGAAACTCTTCATTCCTCTCCCAAGCTTTTCTATTTAATGAACCTCTTTTTCTCATTCAAGGGAGAGCAATTTTTGAGAGCATCTACACTATAGGCATTTTTTTTAGTCTCATTTGATTCATTGTTTTCAAAGCTTTTTATTGCATTTATTAGATTAATATCTCATTATTAGTATAATCTTTGCATCACATTTTAGACTAAATTTTCTTATTTGTTCTTAGTTTAATATCATATTTGTTTCAAGTTCTTAGATTAAGTTGCATCTCATCTTTATTTTCAATCTCTTAGATTAATTTCATCCTCATTCTTAGATTAATTGCATTCATTATTAGCTTAGTTTCATCTTGCTCATCTTTATTGCTTCTTGGAAATCCTCCATTGTTGAATTGGTCTCCTGGCTGTTGGCTCTCGTTCTGAGAGTATTCAAACACCCCATTCACATAGGAGGCAACAGGTCACCTCACCATGGAATTTGGATTGAGTTCTTCATACTCTCTCCTGAATTCTATCAAGTGAATAATGACCATGTTGTGTTGTGCCTAATTTAGAGGTCACATTCAGTCACATATAGTTATACTATTCTTCTACCAACACAACAGAGAGATGAGGGTCTTCCTTCTACCTCAAAAGGAAAGAGACCTATGGATGATCAAAAAATGTAGGGACCCTCTCCTAAGAGGCAGAGATAAGAGGAATCAAGGCCAGAATATGATGTATATTCTCCTTCTCAGTCCCCTCTACATTTAGATGAGCATGGTGTAGTTGAACAGTTAGTGCAAATGAGTAGTGAGGGAAATATCTTTGTTTTAAATGATGAGTTACAAGAAGGAATGATAGAGGCACCTAAGGAGGTAGCAATGGATTTAAATATTGCAAAGTTTGAGGGTAACCAAATTGACCCTATTTTGAAACAGGCTAGTGATTCTTTTGTTGTTGATGACAAGTTTGTAAAGACTAGGGCATTTTTTCAATTTTTATGGAGAATGAAGATAAATCAGTTTAAAGAGATTTGTGAAAAGAAGAAAGAAGAGTTCCTTGATAGGGACATAACAAAGATTGAAAATGAAACCAAGGGTGAGATGATAAAATAGTTTGAGAAGATCACCCTTGAGGAGGGAAGGGCTATGGTTCACACTGGAGGAGTTTTGATTCATCCTGAGTGGGACATTGCAGATGCAATAATTTTTTATCAAATTAGGAAGAGCAAGGTAAAGACCCTTGCTACTATAGAATAAGAAAAATAGGCTTCAAGGGGTATCACATTTTCTAATGATCATGCTGCCTTGGTTATGTGGTCCCTCAATAGGGAAGAAAGTAAAGAAAAAAGGGAGGCTCTCTCTTCAGGATATGCTAGAAATTTACTAGTACAATGAGTAGGTGAGACTTCAAGTGTTGAAGCTTGAAACATCATTTTGGAGACTACCAAGTTTAATGTAAAGGTGGAAAAAAAAGATGCACAAGAGAAAGAAGAGCTAAGGATTAAGTTTGAAACTGTCCTTAAGTCCTACAATTAGCTCAAAATAGAACTGATCCAGAAAGACAAATTAATTGCAGAGTTGTTAGGACCACAAGATCACAGGTCACCCCAGTTGATGATAGATGATAGGCCTGCAGTGGCTTCTTCATCAAGTCCTATCATTGAATTTCCACCATCGCCATTCCTAGAAACAAATATTGATGCAAGGGTCAGCTAGGAAAAGAAACAATTGCTTGAAGAAACAAATCATTTTAGAAGAAAAGGGGCAGTGTTGGATAGGCTGAGGGAGGAGCATTTGAAAGATAAAAGCTTGTTAGAGCAGAGGTATGAGGAAAAGGTTACAGAGGCTATGATGCAATTTGCTACCAATCTGAATTCCACAATTTTGTTTGACCATGCTAGGACATTAAAGATATTGCTTACAGATTTGAACAAGCATAAGGAGTTACGACCAATTTTCAATAAATGGGTTGAGAGATCACCAAATGTAAGATTATTTAGATGGTTGTCTAAGTCTCAAAATGATCCTGACCCATTGATCAAACCATTGCATGAGAATGTGAAAAGGCTTGTAGAGCATGATATACTTTTGGGTGATTTTGAAAGAAAATCCAATTTGTTGAAGAAAGAGTTGACACTCCCCAACTGTGATTTGAGCCCAGGAGTTTTCAAGAAAAATGGTGAACTTAAGGAATTAATCAAGTGGAGAGCACAAATAGATGATGACTTTTCTGCTAAAATGACTAGCATTTTAACTTTGGATAATACTTTATTTTTTATACATACCATTGAGACATTAACTTCTTCCAAGTCTAAATTTGATTTCATTCAATGAGAAATCAGTCAACTAGAGGATAAGTGGGAAAAATTATCTAGCAAAGGAGCAGAGTTTGCAAATTTTAAGTTCCCAAGTGAGGAGGTGTACAACAGATGGACTTACAAGTACATACCTCATGTAGAAAGAGTAGATACTCCACCTACTTCCTAAGATGACTGCAGATTGTAACTTTTTGAGTCATGAAGGTTGTTGAGATATAAAGAGGTATTTATTACAGGAATGACAATGAAGAGATGGCGGTCAAATTTTCTTGAGTAAACCAAGAAGAGAATTGAAGACATAAAGCAAGGCGACTATCTGCACAATATCTCTCCAAATCTAATCGATGTATTTATTGTAAACCTAGTAGGGTTGTTGTAAAGTTTTTAGGTTAAAGTTTTGTAAACCCTAGAATGATCAGTAGCTTGTTGCATTTCCTTGTATATAAAGGATTTCCCATGATGATTCTAGGCATTGAGAGTCTAGGTGTTGAGAAGATAGAAATTTTGAAACCCTAACTCTCAGTCGAGGATTGTAACAATTTGTATTATTTCTTATCAAGCAATAGAGAAGAAGTATAGGTTGCTATTCTTGTCTTGCAAGCTTTCCATTTAGGACATATTGTATACAAAGAAAATAGGTTATACTTAATACATATATCAAAATCTTTGTCTCTCCTTTACATTTCATCAGTGAATTTCTCATGTTTTCAAAGACTTGCATATATGTATTTTTTCTTTGAGTTCTGATCTAGGGTTGGATTAAATACTGCTCAAAGTGGAATATGTGTTCATTGGATTTGTATGAAGGATTCTCATAAGTAGGAAAGAGTTGCGGTATTTGTATTTATGTTCAGAGACCATTTCTTCTTGAAACATCTTTGTATTCATTTTATTTTCTGGTGTTGTATGCCCAATGGATAAGGCACTAGCATGTATGGACCTATCTTTTTTATATAAGGAATGATTGAAGTCATTATAATAAATAATATTCAAATTCTAGTCATTTTACTTTATTTTACTTATATATAGTAGTTCTACCTAGTGATGGAGAGTCAATGAATAATAGGTTGTTATTTAGTACTTTCTCACTACTATCTATTGTAAGATCTAGTATTGAGTAAGGAATAGAGTTGTATCTATTGGATCAGGTGTACCCACCTTGGTTTTGTAGAGCCAGAAGTGAAGAGGGCAGTCTTGTCCCTATAGTTGGTCCAGTTACTTATAGATTTCTCACATTTGGAGTTAACCCCTCCTTAATATCAGTCATAAGTATATTGGTATCTCATGGAGTGTAAAATCCTATCCAGGAACCAACAAGATGGTGACTCTGTTGGGGATGTTGTAAGATTCATGTAAAATAATGTAGGTACAAGTTGAGCCAGACTCCTGGCCTGCTTATTTTTAAGCCACTTGGTTACCTTTGAACACACAGAGTTGTTTCCTTTTCTAAAATTTCCTACCCTTCCTATTTGTCTAAAAATCATAGAAAACCCCATTTGGTTTGGGTAGTGACTCTAAAATATCTCTGTAACTAGTGCTGAATAAGGTGTTACTGTGTCACAATGAGTTTCAAAAATACAAGGTCCTGGAGGAAGGAACACCCAGAAGAAAATTTGGAGGCTGAGCTCCCAGCCACATCCAGATGAGGTCAAATTAGAAGAGAAAAGAGTACTAATGATATGTCCTTCACTTGGAAGCAAAAAGGAAACTCTAGATAAGAAAGCCTTGCTCCTCCTAGTTAGGAGGGAAATGCCTCAGAATATGAGGAGGCAGTTGATCTAGGTCTAAATCAGTATGAGGATTATTATTCCCCTACAGAAAGAGAGGGTGAAAAGTTGCCCCACAATAGGAAAATAGTCCCTAACAAATGGTATGGAGGGGAGAGGAGATCTAGAAGTAAGAGTAGAAATAGACAAGATTTTTTCCCTCCTTTCACCCTTGGTTCATCATTACCCCAAGTCCTCCATGAATCTTAGGATCAATAGGAAGAGTCTCAAACACAACAAAATGAATCTGAAACAACTTTACCTGATTCTAAGGAGATCTTTGAAGAAGTATATGAATTAGAAAGAATAATTCATGAGTAGCCAGCTATTAGGCAGAAGAGAGAAAAGGAAAGAGAAGAGAAAATTAGGCATGCCATGATAAGGGCTGACTAGTTGAGAAGACAACTACTAAATTTAGAAGCCATAAATTATGTTCCCATTCCTGAGTAGACAAACGAATAGCCCATTGTCTAACAAGTGTTTGAAACAAGGAATCTTAGGGATAAAGGAAACCATAAATCAGTAGGCTTTTCAATTAATGAGCCTGTAGGTCCTAAATTTCCCATAGATCCAACTTTAAAGTTAGGAGCAGACCTTGAGAATGCCAAGAGGGAACAAGAATTGCTAGCCAAAGAATTGGAAAAAGCAGAATTGGAAGCTTTAGCACTAGAAATGACTAAGAAGATAGACTTTCTTAGACGGTCTAAGGCCCACTAACTTTGCTAATTCTACTATGACACAAGGAGGAAATGTTGCAAATATGGCTAAACAGACAATGGGTGTTCCCCCACCAGGAGGGCTCAGGATTTCTACCATGACAAATACTAATGCATCTACATCCTAGGGTGCTGGTATTTTCAATATAGGGCTTATTCATAAAAGATGTAAACAGTTGGTTTTTACAGGCATCCCTGGATATCCTAACCCCATCCTTGAAGAAATTAGGAAGAAACTTCCCAAATTCACTGGAAGTAATGTTGTCACTTGTGAGGAGCACCTAAAAATTTTTATTGATGTAATTTATGATTACAATATTGTACCAGATGACATTATAATGAAGCTATTTGTACAATCCCTAACTGAAGATTCAAGAGATTGGTTTAGGGCTTTGCCACATGGTAGCATAGGCTCATGGGATCAGCTTAGACATTGTTTCAAGGAATAGTATGGGGATAAAAAAACATGAGGGTTTTATGTTAAATGAATTTAATAACATCAAGAAAAATTTCAATGAGGATGTTGTTGAATTTAATGTTAGATTTCAAAAGGCCATGCATAAGCTCTTGCAAGTCATTAGATTGGATGATAGAGTATGTCTTGTCACCTATTTAAATTCCTTTGATTCTAAAATGGGCTACCTTTTGAGAGATAAGAACCCAAGGAGTCTTGTTGAAGCTTATAAGCTAGCTATAAACATAGAGAGTAACCACAGGATTTCAGGAAAATTGGGAAGAAGAGAAGATAACAAATCATAATTGTTGAACAGAAAAGATCCAGGGAAGCCTATGAGTGTAAAATAGAAGGATGATGATATCTTAAAGAAAATCTTGAAGGCAATAAAGGATTTAAAGCCTGGTGAGAACAAAAATAATAAAGTTGCAGGAGGTGATAAGCCTACCTTTAATAATTTTAACAAGTTTCCAAGAATGCAGAACTACCCTTATAATACACAATGGAAAGATGGGAAGCCTATTCTTCTAGAAAGAAAGGATAAACCAAATGATAGGACCCCTGATCCATTGCAAAGGAGCTCAATGAATGTGGTTGAAGATGTCCCATGGTGTATTATTTGTCAATCACCACATGATCCTAATTATTGTGTCATATCCCATAGTGTTTCTTCACAAGAGGAATAAGAATGTAATGAGGAACAACCTTATGATGACCAAGGATGTGGAATGACTTCTTCCCATGTTTGGGATGAAGTTGAATCTATTGAAGAAGATGAAAATTAAGATATCTTCAATTCTCAGGCTAAAACTGACTCATACCATCAACAAGTCTTTTCAGATGAGGATATTGAGCTTGATAATATTCAGTGTAATGTTTTGAAGGGTAAAGAGACAGTTGTTTTGAGAAGACCATCTGATGAGGAAATTTCCTTGATAACAATAGATATGGTTACTCAAGCTAAAACACATTACAACTTGAGAAATAGAGTAGTTGGTAATCCAAATCAAAAGCCTGTTGGTATTTTCATCAAGAAGACAAAGAAAGATGTAAAGACATCCTAGAATAAGTTAAAGGATGCCGATGCTACTGATAAGGTCAAAAAAAATAAAAATGTCAGACCTAACATTGTCTATAAGGTAAAGTCTAAACCCATAGTTGAGGTTGTTCCAACTTTGTAGAAGGAGGATAGAGTCCACATTGAAGAACCTGTAAATATATCCATCTAGAATGTTGATAAAGAAGCTAAGTGTATGAAGCCAGATGTCTCTGATTCAAAATATGTCCCAATTGACATGAGAAAGCTATTGTCACAAATCAATATCAAAGTCCCTTTATTGGAAATGATGAGAATAGAAGAGCATAAGGAAAAGGCCTTGAATTGGGTAAATGGTGTGGTATCCATTGACTCTCAAAAAATGGATAGGGTTGAGAAACAAGTAGCAACTGTGAATGATGAAAGTGAAAATTGTAATGAGGAAATTGTTTCCAAAATTCCCCAAATCTATTTGCATACAAATGTTGTTAGTACTACAACAGGAATAGTTGATCCTTTCTTTTTAACCCTGCAGATAAATGGGAAATTGTTAAAAAATTGTATGATTGATTCAGGGGCATCAAACACTGTTATGCCCATTGAGGTTATGAAATCATTAGGGTTAAAGGTGGATACTCCCCATGGAAGATGTCAAGCAATGGATTCAAGAGAAGTACCAATTGTGGGTACTATTAAGGCTCTACCTTATAGACTGATAGCATACCCAAGCAAACAATTGACCATGAGTGTCTTGGTAGTGGATATTCCTCCCCAATATGGGATGTTACTATCAAGAAAGTGGAGCGCTTCTATGGGAGGCAGCATACAGTGTGACTTATCATTTGCTACTTTTAACTTTAAAGGATAGAATATTAAGATTTCCAGGGAACTTAGAACTCCACATATGATTGAAGAAGAAGAATAAGACACCATGAATTGTTTTCTTGACACTGACATCAATGCTTTCAAAATCCAAGACAAAGAGGTGGAGGAGGATGTTGAAAATACACATAGGTTAGAGAGCCAAGAGGGATGGATTGACCTTGATAGTTTGTGGACCATGTATTTTGATGGTGCCAATAGCAAGGAAGGGTCTGGAGCTGGAATATTGCTCATATCTCCAAATGGTAAAACTTTCAAATTCTCCTTTACTTTGTTATTCTCATGCACAAATAATGTTGTAGAATATGAAGCTCTATTGATAGGTCTAAGGCTGGCATCAAGGCATGGTATAAAGTGTTTAAAAGTAGTGGGTGATTTTGAGTTAGTTGTCTCCCAAGTTAGATCAAAGTATGCTTCAAAAAATTAGAAATTGAAGCAATATAGAAATGCAGTATGGGATGAAATTGAAAGCTTCAGTGCTTTTAACATTTGTTGAATGGAAAGAAGTCAAAATAGAATGATAGACTTATTAGCTAATGTAGCTCTTAGACCAGAGGACATTACATTTGCAGATATATCAAATATAGAGGTACGTGCCAAACCTTCCATCCCTGATAATGTAGAAAATTGGCAAGTCTTTGCTGAAGATCAAGACATATTAAGATTTTTGCAATGCAAATCTCATTTTGGTGACAAAGAAATGGATTTCAGTACTTATGTTGATATGATAAATGGTAAAGATGTAATTTTTAGGAAATAATTTTTGCAATTGAAATCAAATAGAGTTCCCAAAGGATTGGTTGCTCTTGAAAGGGCGTTTGACAACAAAGATAAAGCCTTTTCTGCCAGCACTAACAAAACAAGTGATCTTGAAGAAATAAATTTGGGCACAAGAATAGTACCCAAGAAGGTTTATATAGGTAAATGCCTATCCCCTAAAGCTAGAAAGAATTTGATTGATCTTCTTAGGAAATTTAGACATGTTTTTGCTTGGTCCTATGAGGATCTTAAAGCTTACAAAGAGGACCTTTTCCAACATGAAATTCCATTAAAAGAAGGTACAAAACCATTTAGACAAAAAATGAGACCTATTAACCCTACCTTGGCACCTAAGATGCAAGGAGAGCTCAAGAAGATGATAGAGGCCGGAATCATTAAGCCTATTAGACATTCCACTTGGGTCTCTAATTTGGTTCCTGTCAGAAAAAAGAATGGTGACATTAGGCTGTGTTGATTTTAGGAACCTTAACATAAATTCTCTAAAAGATAATTATGGATTACCAAATATGGAGAATATTTTGCAGAAGGTCACTGGTTTAGAATTGATGTCCATGATGGATGGTTTCTCTAGATATAATCAAGTTATGGTTAAGGAATCAGAGCAATTCAAGACTACATTTACAACCCCATGGGGAACATATGTTTATGTAAGAATGCCTTTTGGGTTGACTAATGTTGGTGCCACTTTCCAAAGGGCCATGGATGTAACCTTTACAGATTTCATTGACAAGTTCATGGTGGTGTATCAAGATGATCTAACAACATTTTAAGCTAAAGAGGAACAACACTACCAACATTTGGAAAAGATCTTCATTAGAGCATTAGAATATGGGGTTTCTTTGAATCCAAAGAAATGCGCTTTTGTTGTGGTAGAGGAAAAACTTCTAGAGCATATTGTTTCAAGGGATGGAGTAAGAATAGACCCTAAAAGGGTGGAAGCTATTGATAAATTGTCTCTACCAAAGAATGTCAAAGGAATTCAGTCCTTTTTAGGACAAGTGAATTTCTTGAGGAGATTTATTACAAATTTTGCAAAAATTAGCATTCCTATATCAAGAATGTTGAAAAAGGGAGCCAAGGTTGATTGGAATGCTGAAGCAGTGTAAGCTTTTAATGACATTAAAAGGGATATTAAGCATGCCCTAGTTTTGAAAACACCAAATTATAGAAAACCTATGCAGATCTTTTCCTTTGCATCTGCCCATATTGTTGCAACAGTACTATTACAGAAAAATGCTGATGGTTTTGAACAACCTATTTATTTTTTCAATAAGACCTTACAAGCAGTAGAATTAAACTATGACATTATTGAGAAGCAAGCTTATGCCTTGGTAAAGGCTATCAAAATATTTAGGTGTTATCTTGTTGGAGCCACAGTGGTTGCTTATGTTCCAAGTGCTGCAGTCAAGGATATCTTGGTCCAACAAGAAGTTTCAGGAAGAAGATGTAGATAGATCAATAGAATTTATGAGTTTAACATTGACATTCATATTACAAAGTTGGTAAGAGGATTGGGCTTAGCAAAGTTGATGGCTCAAAGCAATCTAACTACAAATCAAATAAACATGTTGGAAGAAGATCAGAGACCTTTTTGTTTGTAGCATGGACTGTTGTGAGTGGTATAAGGATATTGTTAGATACTTACAAAAGATGATTTTACCCCCTGAATTGGATGATAACAAGAAATGAACTATTAAGCTTCATTCCATAAGATATGCAATTATAAGTGGTGAGTTGTGGTGGATGAGTAATGAAGGTGTCTTGCTTAAATGTGTAGACCAGGATAAAGCCAGGCTCTTGCTAGATGAAATGCATAATGGGGTTTGTGGAGGGCACTATATGGTGAAGACTACAACTCACAAAATCATTAGGTCAAGTTTTTGGTGGCCAACACTTTTCAAAGATACCCATCAGTTTGTAAAGAAATGTGACCCTTGTCAAAGATTTGCAGGAAAATTGAAATTCAGTGGAAATTTTCCTCTCAAACTTGTTACTATTCAAGATCCTTTCCAAAAGTGGGGTATGGATTTCATTGGCGAAATCCCAAACAAGTCTAGTGGTGGACATTCTTATATCTTGGTAGCAACTGATTATTTCACCAAATGGGTTGAAGCAATCCCTTCAAAGAAAGCAACTAGTAAGGTGGTAATAGATTTTCTGATGCAGAATATCCTTACAAGATTTGGTTGCCTAGAAACTATGGTGGTTGATAATGAAATGTGTTTTAGGTTAGAGGATTTTTTTGAATTTTGTTAGAATAATGGTATTAAAATCTCATACAAATCACCCTATCATCCACTAGGTAATGGCCAAGCTGAATCCAGTATTAAGAGTCTGATCAAAATATTGAAAAGAGTATTAGATAAGAATAAAAGGGTCTAGGATTCCAAGTTGTTGCAAGCCTTATGGGCTGACAGGGTTACAATAAAGAAAGCAATAGGGTGTGCCCCTTTTGACTTAGTCTATGGAATTAATGCAAGATTTCCCCAGAACAATTTGCTACAAATGTACCAATTCATACAGGCTTATGATGATGATATAGATGATGAAATGACTATCATAATTAATGATCTGATCCAATTGAATGAGGTGAGAAATGATGCACATGCTAGAAATGAGAAGATATAGGCCCAGTGCAAAGTCTTGTATGACAAAAGGACTACTCAGAGAAGTTTTGTAAGTGGTGATTTGGTCCTGATGTGGAATGCAAGATTGGAAGATAAGGGAAAGCATGGGAAGTCTGATCCCATCTAGCTAGGCCCTTATATCATTGAAGGAAAATGGGGAAAAGGTTCATATCTATTGAAGAATTTGATAGGAGAACCCATGGAATTTCTAGTTCATGGGCAATTTTTAAAATTTTACTTCTCTTGAAAGATTTTTTGAGACTCTGTCGAGTCTTTAGTTTAGGGTTTTTGTATCCATTTTTTTGTTTTCAATCAATTTTTGCTTTGGTCTGCTCTTCTATGAGATTCCAATTTTCTCTTGGTATCTATAGGAGATACACATCCTTGAATATGAGCCACTGTTAGTACTATTTTAAAATTTTGATCCTCGTTCTTAGATTTTGAGAATTATGGTTCTAAGGGTTTGGCCTCATGCATTTCATTAAAACCCTAGTTTGGTATTAACATTGTTATGTTTGAGCATTACCTTTTAGCTCATTAACTTTCAAAATAAACATGTGTTCCTTTTTACACCTCATGAAGTAACCACTTTACATGTTATCCCACTAGGTTGTCGAACAGGGTTCCCTTTAAATTATTTCCTTTAAAGCCTAAGTTTTCCATTAATATTTCCAAGTGACTAACTTTTTAAACTTGTGGTTATCATTAAAACTTGAGCTCCCGGTTGTCAAAATTTTTGACATGCACTTTAGCAAAAGGATGACATCTATCCAAGCGGGCCCATCTTCAAAACTCTACTATTCGATAAGCATCAGGATCAATTGATGGTTGTCATTATATCATTGGGTCAAGATGACTATTCTTTAATCATCATGCTTTAGTGACAAGCATCCGATCAACATCCTTTATGACATTGCAGTGTTCTGAAGAGTTTTCTTCTATGGTAGTTCTCAAGGTTGTCCTAGGTGATATATTAAAGTGGGGTCAGCCTTCTCAGATAGATAAAACTCTAATTGATCCTATAGTTGTCGTTATACCGCTGAGGTAAGATGTGTGATACTTAAGGCTCGTAGTATAGCGGTGACCATTAGATCTTGTAATCAAGGTGTCGACTATACAGTGGGTCCTCCAATGCTAGGTCATGTTGACATGCTAGTTTTTGATTGGTCTAATTAAAGGTGATCTGGCAACTGTCAGTATCTCTACTGATAAGACAAATTAAAGTGGGGCCCACCTATTAATTTGTCCAACATGGTAATTTTTTGAATAATGAGAGGTTCAAAAGCTAAGGTGAGGTCATTGTTTCAGGAAATGGTAAAGGAATGATAAGTTGAGAAAACATTTACGGCAGTCGTTACACCACTGAGGAAAAGTGTTAAGATCTTATGCTTGTGCCTTAGCGATAGGATGACACCTGTCCACTCCGATCAAAGTTGAGTTAAGTTATAACTTTTTCCACATGTTTAAAGAAGAGTGTTCTCATTGGTCGAGAACTGACCTAGGGAAAAGTAACATAGGGTTACGCTATTGAACTTGTTAACCATCTGATGTGATAAAAAATAGAAGGGATCGACGGTTCAAATTTGAATTTTTACCCTGTGACATTGCTCGCGTCTTGTGAACATTGAAGCTGCCAGTTCTCAGTAATGGAAAACTTAATGAGTTTCATGCAGATAAATTGTAAATAGTTGGCAAGACATTATATACCCCAATTTGATCATTGCATTCTTTACCTCTTTCAAAGTGTCTTGGAAAATTGGATTATTTTCTAGAGCAATATCAAGTAGAGTTTTGTTGGCACCTGGTAGGTCATATTTCTAATTCAAGAATTGTTTGAGGCTTTGAGGAAATTGTAAGGGAATTGTGTTGTTAGCTAGTAATTTTAGGAGTTTTCTCTAGTGTTGGCTTGTTGTAAAAAAGAAAACCTACTTAAGATGTCACCTAAGAGGGGATTGTCGGGGAAGACAGAGTATAAGAACAGGGGTGTTTTTGAGGACTTGATGCAATTGCTCCCACATTCAGACAATGGGGCAGCAAGATTGAAAGAATTAATCCCAAGAAACCCTAGGGACTCCGTAGGTGAAGGTCTCTATGATAGAGGAAACTAGATGAGGGATGCTGGGGTGGGGAATGATCACAATGGTCTTATTCTATTCAGGTCAACATATTCATAGAGGAATTCATGTGCCCCCCTTAGTAACATTTGGCAATTTGATATAGGAAAGTTGGTAGTTCCTGGAGTGTTTATGGATGCAAAATTGTTGATTCAAATTGCTAAGTGTTATGATCATGTGACTAGATGTGTCAAGGATATAAATTGAAATGACCTAATCAGCATTACAGAAGATGAAATCAGGGAATTTTTCTCATTGAATGACCCTTCTGTTGGGTTAGAAAAGATAGATTTTAATGAGTTCACTTAAATATATGAACCTCAGAAGGATTACTTAAGAATAGGGCCCTTAGGGGAATTTCTGGACCAAATTGGATCAATGTGTGTTATTAGACCAAGTACACTGGAGCCTTTTAGGTTGGATCTATTTAGTAAATGTGCATAGGGTATTTATAAGTCTTTAACTCTAATCCTGGGGCATGATGAAGCCACTCATATGCCTATTCCCTATATGTTTATGATGGTGCAATCTTTACATCCCCAGTTGGCACTAATCTTTGACTTTGCCTATCACTCGGCTGACCTAATCCATGAGGGATTGATGGGAATAAAAAATATGAAAGTTAGTAGGTCCTTTGGGTTGTACTCTATGCTGATGCATATGTTCTTGTATAAAGGTGAGCAATTTTTTAGTTCAACAGTCAACATTGTCAAAGAGAGGAATGGGGAAACTCTCCCAGTTTAGCTATGGACCATAGTTTTGTCATGGGATAGAACTGATGCCAGTTTTATTGTGTTTGATAGGGATTTTTCCTCAAGGCTTAGGACATTGTTGTTTTTTGACAATCCAAGAATCCTAAAAGAATTGTTAAGATTGATTATGCCAAAGGAATAATGTCAAGATATTACCATAGTTCATAATTTTGGTGATATTATATTGTATCTAGTTTCTATAGCTTTTTGAGTATATGGTTGTAGCGTGGCACCATACATTTTTCCCTATCAAGTTCCACTGAAGATAGGATATGCAAAAATTTTAAGGCAAATTGGTGACCTGCAGGAAACTACTTTCACTGGTAAAGGAAGGGGAACTTTCTTCCCAGATATCACAATTGCACATTAATATGTTATCACTAAAGGAGGGTGGGTGCATTTAAACCAAGTCTTGCAACCCTACAAGATGCCTACAACTACGGTTAGATGTGCAAACACTGAAGGTTTTTTGACAGGAATGTTTAAGGAGAAGATAAGGTGTGATCTTATGGAGAACCAATTGAACTTCCCTGAGGATGTCAGAAGAAATGAGTTTGACCTCCAAACTCAAGAAATTAAGAAGGAGAAATAGGTAATCTACAAGAAGGCTGTAGATTTTATTAGACATTTTGATATAGGCTATGACCCATTGAAGAGTTTTGAGCCATGGGCTAGAAAGGTAGATGCTCTTATGGAGCATTTTAAAGGGATCATGCATGCAGTAAATGAGAAAAGAGCTATGGTAAGTAAGGCTAACCCTGAGAGAGTTAGGTGGATTTTAAGCCAGCTAGGATATACAAAGCTTACCCCAAGGGGAGTTTACACTGTACAAAAGAGAAGTGGTTATACTATTCTTCTACCAACACAACAGAGAGATGAGGGTCTTCCTTCTACCTCAAAAGGAAAGAGACCTATGGATGATCAAAAAATATAGGGACCCTCTCCTAAGAGGCAGAGACAAGAGGAATCAAGGCCAAAATAGGATGTATATTATCCTTCTCAGTCCCCTCTACATTTAGATGAGCATGGGGTAGCTGAATAGTTAGTGCAAATGAGTAGTGAGGGAAATATCTTTGTTTCAAATGATGAGTTGTAAGAAGGAATGCCAGAGGCACCTAAGGAGGTAGCAATGGATTTAACTATTGTAGAGTTTGAGGGTAAGCAAATTGACCCTATTTTTAAATAGGCTAGTGATTCTTTTATTGTTGATGACAAGTTTGTAAAGACTAGGGCATGTTTTCAATTTTTATGGAGAATGAAGATAAATCAGTTTAAAGAGATTTTTGAAAAGAAGAAAGAAGAGTTCCCTGATAGGGACATAACAAAGATTGAAAATGAAACCAATGGTGAGATGATAAAATAGTTTGAGAAGATCACCCCTGAGGAGGGAAGGGCTATGGTGTTAGAATAACTGAGAGGGGGGTGAATCAGTTATCTAGTGTCCCAAATCCAAATGTATAATTCAAAACAATTTCTTCAATTTTTGCTTGTCGGTAAACAATAATAAATCTCACTATCTTTGCTTTTACCGATTACCAGTCTAATGCTAAAATAGTTTACCAATCAAATCTAACATGTAACATGTAAAGAATGATAACAAACAAATATCACAATCAACACATAACACAAGAGATTTAACGTGGAAACCCTGTAAAGGGAAAAACCACCTGGGACCGACAACCCAAAATTGTTCACTCTTCTAAAGTGAGGTTGGTTAAGACCCAACCCCATTAAAGGTTACAAACACACTATTAGGTGTGACCTTGTTAGAGGATTTTAGACTAGAAGTTATCGTCCAACCAACATTCACTATGGGGTTGACAGGATAACAATGTTCATTCTATGAATGATACATCATAAGACTTTCAGAGTCCACTTGGTTAAGAGATTTTAACTGTATACAATGGTTAAATATGTAACAGTAAATGACCTACCCTAATACAACTTCAATTATAGATTACAGGTCAATATTTAGTCCATATAAATCCTTCTGATCAATAATTCACTTCAGATTCAATACTGTATCAACTTACTGTCTATCAATAATTTCTCTTTGTAGCTCGGTAATTGTTCTGCAGCTTGGTTCTTACTAACTAGTTGTTGGCATTAAGTTATGTTTGTCATTAGTGACAACACTTATTCAGATTCTGTATTCTTATCAAGCAATCTGAGTAGAATAGTGCTTACCAAGCAATCTGAGCAGAACAATGCTTACCGAGCAGACTGAGCTTCATAGTGCTTACCAAGTTATCATTACTGAGTGATGAGATGAGTAGTGTTTACTGAGTGCTAGCATGGTAAATAGGGAATTCAATTTCTACCAAATGACAGTATATCTACCAAGTCTCCAGTATATACCGAGTTCAAAACTACAACCGAGTGGTTAGTATGGACCAAGCCTCCACTTCTACTGAGTGCATGATGATGCTGAGTAATGCAGTGGATGTCGTGTATCAGAAAGTCACCAAGTCAGTTTACAGAAACCGTGTAACTATATTTGGGCCGACTCAGTAATACTTGTGTTAACTTGTATGTTAGCCAACTTTTTAATTATTTTATTGGGTTGATATATAAGTAATGTTTTGTATCACATCCAACAGAGAAGTGTGTGCATGGAAATATATGACAAGTGTATGTGCATATGCGAAGATGCATGGAAAGTAGAGATAAGCGAATTACAAAGGGCTACAACAGTATAAGGAGCAGCAAAGACATATTTATCATAGAAGGTGATCAATACATCAAGGAATCTCAATCAGCAAATTTAGTTGCAAGTAAGAGATATACTGTTTCATCCTAACAGGTGAATCAACATCAAATCCTTTAACAGGGTAGACTTAATAGTCTTTTGTAAAATCTCTTAACCGAGTGTATACTGCATTGTATGTTTGTAAATCCTCTAACAAGGTGGACCTAGCAGTCCTAATTGCTCCTAATAGGGCAGATCATCAGAAGTGATCATTGTAAGCCTTAACCGGCCAACTTTATACTACAGTATTGAAGTTTTGTGGGTATCATCCCCACCCTAGTTTTACTTTCTATTTGGAAGGTTTCTGGGTCACCAAATCATTGTGTTCAAGTGTTATGAATGCTTTTATGTTTTTAGTTTCTCATACATGCAATTAGATCAATGAGCTTTGGAATATTTTTAAGATCTACAATTTGTAAAAAAAATTTTGAAGTTACTGATTCACCCCTCCCCTCTCAGTAACTTGGCTAGTCTTGAATATTTCCAACACTAGTATGATCAAAATACATGAAAAACTTGTTCATGTGATATTCCTACAACTTCTTCTTCTTACGACATTTTCATAAATAAAAACTATTCTCTTATATAGATGAGTAGATCATTTTCTTCTCCACCATCAGATTTTGCCACTTAACCTCATTCATAAATTTTTCCACTTCAAAGTTTCTCAGTACTTATGCCAATAACACATTTTAATCTTTTTCGTTAGATCTCCTCTGAATTTTGTCAGCCGTCGATCTATGTAACAAACATTATCTGTTACCTTGAGGTTATACTCTTGCCAGCTCATCAATCTTATCGGCTAAGCTAATCATTTAATACATTCTATTCTACTTAGTTAACAAAGAAATGTGTCGGTGAATACTGCTCGGTTAATACTATGATCGGTACACACTACACTCCATCGGCGTATACTAGAAATGCTTCATTTACCGACAACACTGCTTTGTGTCTTTCAGTTCTATACTTCATTATAGATGAATGCAACATAATAAAATCAATACCATCAAGTCATAGACTCATCAGCAAGTTACTCAATGTGTTCCTTATCCTCATCTGTCATGTACATCTTTCCTCATGTAGATTTCTTTGTTCTTCATCTCTTTCACCTTTCTTTAGATGTCTCGATATAGTAACTTCCAAGATAAGTGATGTCAAACTAGTTGACATCAATGACAACATAATACTTATTTAATCATATTACATATCTAATCATCAACTCCTTAGTGATCTTGCAATCATAGATTCTTCAATCAGATTCCAAATCTGTTGTAGTCCAACAATCTCTCCCTTTGGCATTGATGCCAACTCAAGCAATATGAAATGCACCATACACATACCAAACATACATTCTAAAACTTTGTGAACAAATGCTATAAGTCAAATAGACTTAATATGTTTAATCACTACATTACTAAACCAACATTAAATAATACAGCTTTACCATTCTGTAGTTGTGATCTTTCCAGTTCTCCTATTCCTGCTTCTCTTCTTTGTAACTGATCTTCAATACTCTGTCTCATTCAGATTGTCTCTCCCTTAGATAATTATCATCAGTGCTTGTTCCTTTTCATATCTTGTTTATCCCTTCCATTTTCTTTTCATATTGTATATCTCTCCCTTTGACAACAATGCCAAAGAAATAAATAAACAAACAATTCTATCTTCCTCTGTATCTCTGAATACTGATATTCCAATCGGTTCAAGTTCACAAAATTAATCACAACCTTGAACATGATTCAAAGTGTGAACGATGCTGCATCAACATGAATGATCTTCTGATAAAAGTAGGCTGATGCAACAACCAGACCATCTTAGTGACCGATAGACAGGGGATGGACCCCAAGTCTAGTCCTCAAGTATTCAAATGTGTCCTTCGGTAGGGGCTTTGTAAAAATATCTGCAAGTTGTTCTTTGGATGTAACAAATTCTAACTTTACTTGCTTCTCTTGCACTTGTTCTCTTAAGTAATGATACTTAATAGATATATGCTTTATCTTAGAGTGCATCACAAGATTCTTTGAAATATTAATAGCACTACTATAGTCACAGTATATAATCACTGGGTCAGTGATTACCTCATTCATTCCTTCCAACACTTGTTTGATATATGCAATGTTTGAATAGTTAGTAGCAGTAGCAACATATTCTACTTCAACTGTAGACTGAAAAATACAAGCCTGCTTTTTACTTGTCCAGGTTACAAGTCTTTCACCAAAGAAAAATGCTCCTCCGGTGGTGCTTTTTCTATCATCCACATTTCTAGCCCAATCAACATCGGTGTTAACTTTCAGTTCAAACTTCCCTTCCTTAGGATACCATAATCCAAAATTCTCTATTTTCTTCAAGTATCTTAAGATCTTTTTTGTAGCTATCATGTGTGATTCTCTAGGATTAGCAAAAAATCTTGCAACAATTCCCACAACATGTGCTATATCTGGTCTACTGTGAACTACATACATTAACTTACCAATCATGGATCGGTAAAGTGTCTAGTTTACCTTGGTAGTTTCATCCTCCTTTGTTAATTTGCATCTAGTAGCCATCGATGTTCCTACAGGTTTAGCATCTTCCATGCCAAATGTCTTCAGTACTTCCTTTATGTATTTAGATTATGTGATGAATATCCCATCACTCTGCCAAATCACTTGTAGTCCAAGAAAGAACTTAATCTCTCCAAACATAGACATTTCAAATTCCTTTTGCATTTCATTAGCAAATGCCTTGCATACAAGATCTTAGCCTCCAAAAATAATGTCATCAACAAATATTTCAGCAATGATAATATTATCATCAGTATCACCTTTCACATATAGATTGTTGTTTTCACTTGTTGTAACAAATCCAATACTTAACAAGTAAGTATGTAGTCTTTCATACCATGCTCTTGGTACTTTTTTTAAACCATATAAAGCTTTATGTAATCTACATACCATGTCTTTATTATCGGGATCAACAAATCCTTTAGGTTGTTCAATGTAGACCTCTTCTTCAAGTATACCATTAAAAAATGCTGACTTCACATCCATTTGATAGACTTTGAATTTCTTGTGTACAGCATATGCAAGTAGCATTCTAACTCCTAATCTAGCAACAGGTGCAAATGTTTCACCATAGTCAATGCCTTCTTCTTGTGCATATCCCTTGCATACTGTGTGTGTGAAAATTGTACCTGATCTATAGACACAACACTTAGTAAAACATTAGAGGTTAGTGATAATCAAAATCGTGAAAAATTGAAATCTAATCTAACCAAGCGATTTACTGCCTTCTAGTAGGTGTGAGATTAATGTTCTCAAAATGTAATCGAGATCAGTGACCTAGATGACACCTAAATGAAGGATTTGAATGCAAAAGATGGATATGAAATTGAATGCAATTAATCTATATTTTTGATATTTTCTATGTAATAAGAATGATAAAAACCGATATGAATCTATGCTAGATGAAATTGATATGCTATGAATTGATCTATCTAACAATGATATGCAAAGCTATGAAATTCTATGCTATGATATGAAAAATATGCAATTGAAATTGATCTCACAAAGCTTTGAATTCGCAAGTTGATTCTTTCAAGCTCCAATTGTGCAAATTCTCCAAATCTGATATGCTATGATTCTTGTAGAGTAAGTTTTCAATTTGCGAGATGAATTATGAAGAGTTGAGCATTGTTTTTATAGAAATCCAAGGCTTTGGAGGTGCATGGATAAAAGCCATAAATCACTCAAATAACTCAGGTTGATTTTTGAGTTATTTTATAATAACAGATAATTAAGTCACAAAAATATGCAAAAGCTAAGCTTTAACTCAAAATAGAGTTTAGCTTTCATTGATAATTGATAGTTGTCTGCTTTTATGATTGTGCATGTTTTATTTATGAATTAAATTAAATAATAAAGTGATTTATTTCCAACTTAACTACTTTTAAAAATAAAACAATTGATTTATGGGTTAATCAATTATTTAATCAAATTTTTATTAAAAACTATATTATTAAATAATGACAACTTGCTTTAATTAATTAAATAAAAATTTAATCAATTATTCATAGGATATTTGGATTTATTGTCAAAATTAAATAATACAATTAATAATAGATAGAATTAAATTTAATTACACAATTAAGTGGAAAATATTAAATCTAATTAATTAAATATGAAAATATTCAATTAATCAAACTTTAGGATAAATGTGATTTATTGCCAAATAATTATAAAATTAAAGATAATTATGATGATTAGGAATATTGCTAGGAATATTCCCTGATGCAGAATTTAAGATAATCAATTATGATTCGATGATGTTTAGATGTGCCTTAGATTAGGACTTCGATGTCGATTTTGTTCGATTTGTCAATGTAGGAGGTTAATGAACATATAGCCCATTTTTGGGGTATTACATTTTGCCCCTCTTTGAATTACTGTGCGAAGCGCAGTGGTTCAAAGATAGTCTGTGTTTGATAGAGATATGAAACTGATTCAAAAGATAAACCGATCTCAACATAGAAACCGATTGAAAGATATTGAGATAAGAGTTGATTGATATTGAATTGATATGAAGATAATAGGTCCTGAATGACCAAAGATAATGTTCACTATAGCAGCGATGAACTTATGATTGTGAAAAAGTGTCAAAACGCCTGATTCCAAACCTTAGGATTGATAAGAAGTGAGTGACCCATTCTAGACTCGATTGTCTTAGAAGAACTAGCAAGTATCACATCCAAACCCTTCAGTTGCCGAAAAACCAAGGAAAGAACACTATGATCTGATGGTTACAGAAACTGATACAGTTTACAAGATTAGGAGAATACCAGATTGATATGGATCAATGAATCTGATATGCCCCAAGTGATGATAGATTTGCCCCGAGCGGTGAGGACTTTTGATGAATCAGTAACTAGACGTGATTGTTTATCTTGGTCACTGATGAAAGATATTGATAGAATTTGATTTCAAATTTGATTACAGACTTTGAATGATGTGCAATACCATGCCCCCTTCAGGATTAAAATTGAAATCTGACAAGAAAAGTCAGCGTTGAGAGCTCAGAAGCATATTGATTGATGGGAAAAGTGGTTAGACACGTTCAAGAGCACATTCTACATCATTTAGAGGTCCTGGAGACCAAATTTGACTAGGTTTGACCATGAGGTGACCATAGTTGACCAAGTTAAAATTTTGATAGTTTGATGTTAGATAATCAGTTAAGTTGAATACTGGATTTCTGTGATGATTGAAGGTCTAATATGCAAGTAGTTAATAATATGAATGATCTCAGATTTGAATTTTGATCCCAAAAAAGGATTCTGCTTGCTGCTTCGTTGGAGGAACCTTCGTGTGAGATTCAACTCTTGTTAGATTTGAAGATGTGAGTGAAGAATCATTTAAGCTTCGAAGTTTATTTAGCCATTGTGAGATCATGCAAACATGCAAAATGTAAAGAGACATGCAAGATGAAATGCAACCTAAGACCTAGGACCTAGTCACTGATCATGTGTCGATTTGTTATCATCATTGAACTTTTAGGTAACCAGATAAATCAATACAATGCCCACTAGCTAAAAAAAACCATAGACATATGAATATTGATTTGTATGCGCAAGAATCAATACAACACCCACTGGTTATACAACCATGGACATATGAATATTGATTTGTTTTCAGAATGTCAGAGTAGATATAAGCACCAAGGCACAAACATCAGGATGACCTGAATATCATGTCCATTTTGATATAGCAATTTGTACAAGCATCAAAACATAAATGTCGTGATGACCTGAATACGCCTTGCATTGAAAACACATCAAACAGTCAAGAGATCATTCTAAATCCAATGTGAATTACCCGTAGTGACCCTTTATCATTCACATCCTTAGGCAAGATTGCATTCCACAGTAGGAGAAAGAACTTACTCAAAAAGACAATAGTTAGATCAAACTTCCTTGAATTTTCTAGGTATCAATGGTCGAGGTACGCATGGCCATCCAATTCGAGATAGAGGCTCTTACAGTCGGACACCATTTCAATCCAGAATTTCCAAAGTTATTAGATTTCACATACGAGCAGAAAACAAAGAAAAGATTATGCCCCCAGTCATCACTCTCTAAATCCTATAAAGGACATCATCGAAGAGCTCGAAGGGACACAATATGCAAAAATCTCAATGCGAATCAATAAGCATACAAGGAGATAAAAGCATGAAGCACAGATTGTTTTCAGTTTGAGTTTTGATGTTTGATTGCGTTGTTATAGATGCAAAATCCTTTCTGGAGACAAGACTGACTGACTGACTCAAATGAAGCTTCAAAGGACTCTGAGTGGATATGACACGTCTAAGATACATTGGAGACTATAAGATATGACATTGATTGCCCCCAAGTTTGAACATTGATAGGATATAGACGCGCAAGCTGATTGGTGTACAGACCGACTTATTGAAAACTAGAAATGTTGAAACAAACTGGGAGATATGTACAAACTAAAGAAAGACTGAAAGCTAGGAAAGACCAAGATTGTGCTGATAGATGGAGCATTTTGAACAAGTGGCACCCGTTTGCCGATTTTTCACCATCTTGGCAGAGATTCTATTTTTGCTACCAAGGCGCCTGTTTCCAAGTTTTCACCAAGGCACTTTTTTTTTTTTCATTTTTTGTATTTTTCATTTTTTCAATTTTTTTGTACTTTTGATTTTTTTGATTTTTTTGAATTTTTGATATTTTTTTATTTTTTTTGTGAATCATCAAGGTGCCTATTGCTAGGTTTTCACCAAGATGTTCATTTTTTCAGGACATTTTCCAATTTTTAAGATTTTTTCAGGACATTTACCAAGCACTGAATGCCTTAGGCATAGAATTTCTTCAGATGGAGAATGTTGATTGGTTCTCGGAGCTATTCTCCTTCAGTTGTTGAGAGTTGATAGGCACCAGAGCCAAAAGTAGCAGTGATAACAAAGGGACCCAACCAGTTGGGTTCAAACTTCCCCTTGTGTTCTCGATGGGATTGATTTTTAGGATTTTCTCTCAAGACTAGATCACCAACCTGAAATTCTCTGTGTCAGACTTTCTTGTTGTAGCCTCTAGACATTCTTTTCTAATACACTCTAAGATGATCATACGTTGCTTGCCTGCGCTCATCTAGTAATTCAAGTTCTTGTAACCTAGACACTCTATAGTCTTCATCAGTGACAAGTCCATGCATTTTGATTCTGAGTGATGGAATTTTAACCTCAATAGGCAGTACCGCTTCAGACCCATAAACTAAAGCGAAAGGTGTAGCCCCTGTAGGCATTCTGATACTAGTTCTGTATGCCTAGAGAGCTGGATTGATCATGAGATTCCAGTCTCTTCCTATTTTATTCACTATTTTGTGCAAGATTTTCAAGAGATTTTTGTTTGAAGCTTCAGCTTGTCCATTCCCTTGAGGATAGTAGATAGATGACCAATGTTGAGTAATCTTGAATTTAGCACATAAGTCATCTAGATCCTTGTTTTTGAATTGTCCCCCGTTATCTATGATTAGGGAATGAGGGATCCCATATCTGCAAATGATGTAGTTCAGGATGAACATAGAGATCTGTTTCCCTGTTGCTTGTGTTAGAGGAACTGCTTCTACCCATTTTGTAAAATAATCTATAGCTATGATTATATGGGTATGTCCATTAGAAGAGTGCGGATGGATAGCACCTATGAGATCAAATGCCCATTGTTGAAAAGGCCATTGTGTAGTAAAGGGAATCAGATCTCTCCTTGGAGCATGAATCAAGTTGCCATGTACTTGACTCTGTTGATAGTTTTTAGCAAATTTAATAGCCTCTTTCTCCATTTCAGGCCAATAGTACCCAGCCCTAATAAGTTTTCGAGCTAACGTTAAACCATTTGAGTGTGACCCACATATACCCTCGTGGACCTCCTCTAATGCACATTGAGACTCTTCCCGTTCTAAACATCTAAGTAGTGTACCATCTAGACCTCATTTGTATAGATCATTACCAATGATGACATATCAGGATGCGGATCGGATAAGGTTTCATTTCTCAAAATAGTTAAAGGACTCAGGGATGATTTGGTCATGGAGATAGGAGAATAGATTTTTGTAGCGAGATGAGTCATATCCTACAATGGTGCAGATCATGCGGGTTTCAAGGGAGTCATATGCAGGATAGGATAGGGCTTCCACCAGGAACTCATAGCGTAGCTCATGTCCGGGCTACTGTAAGAGAGTAGATAGTGTCGCCATTGCATTGGCAGCCTTATTCTCTATTCTGGGTATTTGCTCAAATGTGATAGAGATGAAGTATTTCTTTAAATCATCTACCATTCTCTTGTAAGGAATGAGCTTTTCATCTTTGGTTTGGTACACATCATTGACTTGATGGATAACCAATTGTGAGTCTCCATGGATGTGCATCTCTGTAACTCTCCACTGTATTGCCATTTTCATACCATTGAGAAGTGCCTCATATTCAGCAATATTGTTTGTGCAAGGAAATTTTAGTCTAAATGCTTTGGGTATCGAGTATCCTTGAGGAGTGATGAACAATATGCCTACTCTAGATCCATTCTATGTGTAGGATCCATCAAAGAATAACCGCCATGTTCTAGAAGAGAGGTGCATAATAGATGAGTCTGGAAATTCCATTTGCATTGGTGTGTCATCAAACAGTGGTGCTTCAGCTAATTGATCAACAATAACTTGACCTTTTATAGCTTTTCTTTCAACATATTCAATATCGAATTCGCTTAGAAGCATGACCCATTTAGCCAGTCTACCGGCGAGGGCAGCCTTGCTTAGTAGGTATTTCAGTGGATCAATTTTTGCTACCAAATGAGTAGTATGAGCTAACATGTAGTGTCTCAGTTTTTGCGATGCAAAGATCACAGCTAGACATGCCTTCTCTATCATTGAGTAGTTCTTCTCATAGGCCACTAAATTTCTACTGTTATAGTAGATGGCTCTTTCTTTCTTGTTCTCATCATACTGTGCTAGCAATGCCCCCAGTGATGTGGCTGTTGTAGAGACATACAAGATCAATGGCTTCCCATGAATAGGAGGCATCAAGATAGGCAGATTTGATAGATACTTCTTGATATGGTTAAAGTTGTTCTCGCATTCTTCATTCCATGCAAAGGTCACGCCTTTATGTAATGTTTTTGTAAAAGGTTGTGATATGTCAGCTAACTATGATATGAATCTTCTGATGGACTATACTCTGCCTTGCAACGTCCTCATTTGACTGATATTTATGGGAGGTTGCATCTCTATTATAGCCTTGACTTTAGGCGGATCAACTTCAATGCCTTTCTTTGAAACTATGTATCCTAAGAGCTTTCCAGAAGTGACACCAAAAGCACACTTCCTAGGATTTAGTCGGAGGCTAAACTATTCCATTCTGTCTAGGATCATGCTCAGGTCTGTTAGATGTTTAGTTCTAATCATGGATTTTGCCAAGGTATCATCCATGTAATCCTCCATTATTTTATGCATCATATCATGAAAAATAGATGTCATTGCTCTTTGATATGTAGCTCCAGCATTTTTGAGTCTGAATGGCATAACATTCCAATAGAAGGTTCCCCACACACATGTGAAAGCTATTTTCTCTTGATCTTCTAGAGCAATTTTGATTTGGTTGTACCCAGAAAAGCCATCCATTAAGGAATACATTTCATAGCCCGCAGTCATGTCCACTATCATATCAATGTTAGGCAGTGGAAAATCATCCTTCGGGCATGCTCTGTTTACATCTATAAAGTCTATGCACACTCTGATTGAACCATCTAGTTTTGAAACAGGTACAATGTTAGAGATCCACTCAGCATAGTCTATGACACGGATGAATCCAGCTTTTAGGAGTTTTTCTAGTTCTGCTTTGACTAAGAGCGCAACATGAGGATGCATCTTTCTCAATTTTTTCTTGATTGGTTTTACTCCAGGAGCAATGGATAGATGGTGCATAATGAGATTGGGATCCAATCCTGGCATATCTGAATATTTCCATGCAAAATTGATCTTTTTTTCTGATAAGAATGTAGTGAATTTCTGTTTCTCTTCTTCTGATAAAGATCGTGCTACATGTACCAATTGTGGTTCCTCTGTTGTACCCAAATTGATGGATTGAGTTGGCTCAATCAAAAATGGAGATCTATCCTATAAATGACTTGGAAGGACATCAAATATCTCATCTTTAGGCACCTCAGAGAGGTTTTCACCTTTAGATATGTCTTTTCTTTTTACTTTTGTAGGTTCTGAGACTGCCACAAAGTGGTTTTCACCCTCAAAACTCTTTTTCTTTTTCTTTTTATTTTTTTGACTAAGATATTTGATGTCCGACTCGGTCATGCTGACACTTGGTTCACTGATGGAAGTACTCATAGGCTCAACTACATTGAGGTAGCAGGCAAGGGCATAGTCATTCGAGAAGGTATACATACCATGGTTTGGGTTTGTGGAAGTTTGGTCGATAAGATCAGGGCATTGGATAGTCAAAGCGGGAAAGGCTTGGGATATGGTGTTCACAAACATGGATATGTCATCATTGGTCCTAACCTGATGCTCAAGTTCAAAGGTGATATTACAGCTCAAAATGTTCAATTCATGAATAGGCTCAACATCATCATGGGAGTCCTCTTCAGCCCTAGGTGGATCAGACACGTTAAGTTCATTATTTCGCTCTAGACCTACATTGGGTTGAGATACATATTGGTGAATAACATCAATATGTTTCTCTGTTATAAGCTCATCTTCTTCTGGAATGGCACCCCATTCATAGTCATTTGACTCAGCTTCTAATTCAGGATCTCTACAAAATCTTAGAAAATGTGTGAAATCAGGATGAATACCCCAAGAAGGATTACCCTCAGTTTCTGACTTGAATTCATATTCATGGGAATCAGTGTCAGAATAACTACCCCCTTCTTCTTGACCAGTTTGATCACCTTCAAGATTGGCTGGTTCTTATGGTGCAACCATCTCTTGCGCTACAGTAGGTTCTTGTGTTTCTACTACATTAATTCTTTTGATAGGATCATCTGTATCATCAAGAAGATCTTTGATCTCTTTAGGCAATTTTTCATAGGGGATAAGCTCAGAGCTATTTGAATCATCATGAGAGGGTTCTGTTTCTTCTTTCTTAAGACAGGGTTCTCCTGGTGCAATTTGTTCTATGACATGAGAACAACCACCTTTGAGATGATAGGGTTTCTTCTTAAACCCTAAGCCACCAGTATCTTTTTTGGCTCTACCAATATGTGAAATGGGTGTCACAAGACCCTTTTCATTGATTCCTAGAGGTCCCTGACCGGAATATCCCATCTTGGCTATCAATTTGTTTCCTGGACCATATGAATTAGAAGGGATTGTAGGTGCTATAGATTCACTAGGTTGAACAATTTTGGATTCAAAATCATCTTTGTATATCCATGCAAGCACAGCTTCATCTTCTTCAAATTCTTGTTTGGATACTTGCTCCGCCATAAAATTTCTTTTGTATGCTTCCATAGGTTCCTTAGGTTCTGATTTAGATTGCTTCAAAGATTGTCCATATGACTTGGGCGAGATAGGGAGAGATGTCAGAGACAAGACTGGCTCTATAGTGTATTCTCCCATCCCATTTTCTTTGATATTGATCTCTTTAGCAATGTCTTCCATCTTGGATGTGGAAGCCACATTTTGTTGCTTGATGGAAGATTCTTTGTTATTAGGTACAAGCTTATTGGCACTTTCCTTCAATGTATTGCAAGTTGTACTCAGATCTGTTGGGATAGTAACTTCTACCGCTTCATAGGGAAATTTCAAGCATTGATGGTACGTAGAAGGGATGGCTTGCATTTCATGGATCCAGGGTCTCCCTAGAAGGATATTGTAAGCCAATGGTAGATCAAGCACCTGACATGTGGTATCTTTGATGACCAGACCCACTCAGATGGGTAAGAAAATGGTGCCTTTAGAAGCTCTTTCTTATTCATCATAGGCTTTTATGGTGATCTTCTTTCAAGGATCAATAGCCATCTCTAAGAATCCCAGCTGTGTGATTAAGCTGTAAGAACAAATGTTGAGGCCTGCGCCCCCATCTATCAACACATGTTTGACTCGACGGTTCTGGATCAAGACTTCTATGTGCAAGGGCTGATTATGTGGGTTACTTAGGGAGTTGTCATCTTCCTCTGAAAAGGAGATATATTGTGGAGATGTTAGATGACCAACCATAGTCTGGAACCTGTCTAGATCTAGATCATCAGGAACATTAGAGCCGAGAAAAGCTTTGTCTAGGATATCTCTGTGAGCTAGAGATATTCGAAGTAACTCAAACATAGAGATTTTGGCATTGGTATGCTGGAGTTGTTGGATGATGCTGTAAGATGTAGGTCTTGTATCCTTTGGATTGGGAGATTTCAAGGCAACCTTCTGTTTAGAAGCAAATGTGAGATTGAAAGGTATCTTAGGGACATTAGATGAACTTGGTGTTTTTCCTTTCAGATGAGCCTAAGCTTGTGATCTGGTAACCACATTAGTTGAGGAATGATTTCTATCTCTTCGTACAATCATGATGACATTGCAGCTCTCAGAGAGATATGGTTCAACCATATTGATGATAGCATTGTTTCCAGGGTAGGCATAGTTGACTTTTGCCCCCATGTTAGGCTGAGAAGTGGAAACTCCCTTGCCATGTTGTGGAAATGGTTCTGTAAATGCTATGTGATCATTATTGCTGGTAGGATTATCGATCATGATGTCCCCTTGATCTATCAAGTCTTGAATGGTATGCTTCAAGTGGAAGCATCCATTAGTTTTGTGGCCTTTAGTCCGATGGAAAGCACAGAATGCATTATCTTTCCACCAATATGGTTTTGGATCCAGATCAGGGTTTCAGATTGGTGGTAAAGAGATCATGTTATCAGCTATCAGGGTTCTCAGGGAAGATTCCAAAGATTCTCCCAGGGGAGTAAACTTTCATTTATTATCCCATCGTTTGAATGGCTTCTTTGGAGATGGTTCAGTAGATTTTTGCTTTGAAGCTTCAATGGATTTGGTGGCAAGGGTGAGATTGTAGGCCGGTGCCTTTGATGGGGTGCGGATAGTGTCAACAACACCATCAAAGATGATACCTTTGTTTCTATTCCAGCTCTTTTTTTTATCTTTTGAGCTAGATCCAGATTCAGACTTGTCCTTTTGAAGTGTGATTTCTCCTTTCTTGACAAGTACTTTCTCAATCTTGATTGCATTATCCACCATTTTATCAAAAGATACATGATCTTGCATTTGTAATGGATAATTGAGCTCTGGAACAAGGTTATTGATAAAGATTTCAAGTTTCTCCATTTCGGGAATTTGTCTAGCATATAGAGAGAACTTCTTTCTCCACCTCTTGAGGAAAGTTAGGAATGATTCCCCTGGATATTGCTTGAGGTTACAGATATCAATCATGGTGACCGGATGTTGAATATTGTAGGAATATTGTTGATAAAACAATTTAATCAATTCCTCAAAAGTTTTGATCATAGAAGGTAATCTTGAAAACCACTGAATGGATGCTCCTCCCAAGGATCTAGGAAAAAGATGCATTAGATAAGTCGGTTCATGCATGAATTCCATGGATTGCATTTAGAACTCTCTGACATGATCTTGAGTATCAGAGTGTCCATCATATTTGTCATACTTTGGTATCTCCACTCTTTTTGGGAATGGTGGCATATACAAGTTTTTTTCGAACAGGAAAGGACATAGGGCCTCCATGGAGAACTCCTTGGGTTCCTTCTCCTTCTTAAGATTGTTAAATTCAACTTGTATAGCATGCATCTATTTTGTCATACCTATGAGTGGAGTTTCTTCCTCATGTGTGCTTATATCATCAATGTTAAAGTTGGGAGGAAGCTTAGCCCCTTCCTAGGCTAATTGTAAAAAGTATGCCTCTCTATCCACTTTCAAGATATGCCTCATCATTCTCTGGAATTCATCATCATTCTGACATCGATGGATTTCAGAGGGGGTAGGTTCTTGGTTGGCATTATGTTGAGAATGGTGTCCTTGGGACCCTCCTCCTAGAGAACCGTGGTTTGTCCCTGCTTGAGACATGATAGGAGTTTTTGGGCTCCCTGGAACAGATTGAGGAGGAGTTTGTTGATTACCTCTGTGAGTTGATAAAGGAGGTATGTAACCAGTTTTCAATCGAAAGTTACCGAGACCGTCATCTTTGTAGATACCTGACTTGATGAGTTGTTCAAGAGTTGGACCTGAGGTATTGGTCAAAAGTAAGTTCTGAGATGTTTCTTCTGATTTCTTGTGTGAAGAAGCTTTGGTCTCCACCATTAACTTTGAATGAAACAGAAGAAAAGGATGAAGACAACTGAAGAACAATTTGATTCGAGAAAATCGAATGACGCAACCTTGTCAAGATTATGATAGTTTTGAAGATCTGATGAGATGTGGGTGAAGGAAATTATGCCCTGGATGTATGGGATAGATCACCCAAAAGATAGCGGACATGAGTTCTCAACACTTAGTCTATTTTTGAAGATTGATAGTTATGACAAGGTTTTGACACGAGATAAAAAGGACTCAAATTGATCAAACAAAAGACTAGATCAGATTCAAAAGATCAAACTTAGAAAATGGTAGAATGCTCAATAGCTACTGCTCTGTTCCTGACATAATGATATTTTTGACAGATTCTGGAACTAGGCTGGAAACATTGGATATCTTGCAATTTGACAATTTCTGACAACTCTCTCAAATTTTTCCAAACGACACTCTACAGACTCATACGACATTGGGTAGTCTATGAAACAACAGTTGCTAAACTTGTACAACAGTTGGGTAGCAATGAAATGATAGTTGTTAAACTCATATGACAGTTGGGTAGCAATGAAACGATAGTTGTAAATATCATACGACAGTTGCTAACAGGATTTTGACTTTCTTGAATTTGCTGGTTTGAAAACTCGTACGACACTGGGTTCTCAATCGTACGACAGATGGGCAATACTGAAATGACACTTGACAAAACTCATACGACTTTTGACTTTCTGAAATGACTTTTGACTCCAGAAAGAATTTACGTCATTTTTTGCAAAATTTAAGGTCTTCAGTTCTGGATTGTTTGCAAATTGTACTGTCTAGATTTTGAAGGTTATACCAGATTTGATCATTTTTAATAGCCAAGTAGATAAAAAAGCACACAAAATAGCAAGCAAGTGATTCCAAGCATGTCTGAAAATAATGAACAAGGGAAAAAGCAACCTTGCGCATGAACAATCAAGTGACCAAATTGTGTTAATCCCTGAGAGTACTAATTGTGTATGTTCTGAAAAGTTTTGCAATAACACACATATACCTGAAAGTGAAAAATTGGCCTCTCTAGGGTTTTTAGTAATGGTTTGACTTTGCAACTTTTATGATTCAAAGGGGTGAACTCCAATCCCGGTGCACCAGGGTTTTGACACAGTCCGAGAACTTAATCTTCAAGAGCTGCTAGGGAGATCTAACAACCCAACAATGAACCATACACGTGGAGATTTCTTCCACAAGGACATTTATATAGCGGCTGTCACTACCATGGCAAAAATGGCTATTACCGCTTGAGGTTCCATCAACGTAGTTTGCCTTGTGAAGGGATTGTCCGCTATGGTTAACCCTCTCTAAAGGTGACTCACAGATTTATACCACAAGGGGACTTGGCTCCAGATTCAAGGTTTTGACACCTCTTCACTTTTAACCCAAACAAAGCAAGCAGATTAATCTGACACGCTAAGACAAAATTTTGTTCCACCAAGGTCTATGATATCAACTCCATGTGATCTATCAACCTCTCCAGGGAGAGAATGTACCAATCAATAAGAGAAGACGCACTAACCAATTTTGATTCACCAAAGCTCGTGATATCAACCCTATGTGATCTATCAACCTCTCCGGAGAGAGAATGTGTCGATCAATAAGAGAAGATGCACTAACCAAGTTGAATGTGAAATGCACTAAGTATCCTCCCTACCTACAAGGATTCTTTTGTCAAGAAAGATTTCTCTAGGAATCCAATCCCTCAAGAATCACGAATGGTGTTCATAGGGCCTAATTACTATGTGAGCACAGATATATTCCTGAAAGCAAATCTACCAAAAGCATCCAAAAAGTAGAAAGAGGAACACTTAACGCTTAAAGAAAATATGAGATGAGTCCACAAGGTGGAACACTTAACACCTCACACAAGCTGAAAATGAGTCCACAACTTAGAAAACAAGTGAGTTCCTAAAAGCACAAAAGGGTTGCTAAGTGGAACACTTAACGCTTCTGTCCTGTTGACCCCTCCCCTTTATGGCGCTGAGATTGCAACCACGGGGCAGAAATGAGGGGCCGGTGGATTAGCGAGTCCAATAACCCAAGATAGAAATCAAGATCAATCACAAGTATTCTAAGACTACTTAATGAATCCTTAAGGGATCAAAACCTAGTATCAAATTATGCAAGTGTGTAGAAATAGATCAAAAGCATGAAAAGATGCACACAAGCTTGACACGTGAGAGATTTATTTTAAGTCCAAATTGAAATGTTTTCAGAACAAGGAGAATACCTTGTGATCCTCGCAATGCGCTTAGTAGATTTTACCTAATTTTTAGCAATTTTTGTTGAGCTTTTCCATTCAAGTAAGTGACGAACTCTCCAACAAGCAAACAAGCAAACAAGATATGCAAAATATATTCAACTTATGAAAACCATAGGGTTAGCTCTAAAAATCAATTGTTAGGAGCAATAATAACCATAAATTAATCCAAATGAAAACTCATATCATGCATTGAATCATATGAAAAATAAGTGCATACCCATCATAAAATTTTAATTTTTTTGCACTACATTTGACCTAGTCAACAAGATCTGATTTTTTTTTATATGATTTTGGCCACAAAAATAGAAATTTAGAATAGAGACCCCTACTAAAAAATAGAGAGCTTTCCAAAAATGTAAAAATTTTAGAAAAACCTCTTCATTTGTGCCCTAGAGACCTATTTTATTAAAACAGACTAGTTTTTGTAAATTGACTATTTGAGCTATTATATCATGTCCAAATTTAAAACACAAAGAATGTACCCCCTGTAGAATTTAAGGAGCTTTCCGAAAATGTAAAATTTTTTGAAAAATATGTTGATTTTTGTCAGATATTAATTTTTTATGAAACATTGAAAAAAAATTATTAAAAATTCAAAATAATTCAAAAAATTTTGAATTTTTTTTCAAAGCTTCCCTATTATGTCTCCAACTTGTAAAAAAAATTTCAGACAAAAAATCCAAGCTGTTTGGAAGATAAAATTAAATCTTTGAAACTTTGGGGTTTTAGCTCCCCAAAAAAATCAAAACTAGCATGCAAAGGTGGGTTGCCCCACGGTGGGCACCAGAAATGTGTGTGTGAAAATTATACCTGATATGTAAACACAACACTCAGTAAAACATTAGAGGTTAGTGATAATCAAAATCGTGCAAAATTGAAATCTAATCTAACCAAGCGATTTACTGCCTTCTAGTAGGTGCGAGATTAATGTTCTCAGATTGTAATCGAGATGAGTGACCTAGACGACACCTAAATGAAGGATTTGAATGCAAAAGATGGATATGAAATTGAATGTAATTAATCTATATTTTTTATATTTTCTATGTAATAAGAATGATAAAAATTGATATGAATCTATGCTAGATGAAATTGATATGCTATGAATTGATCTATCTAACAATGATATGCAAAGCTATGAAATTCTATGCTATGATATGAAAAATATGCAATTGAAATTGATCTCACAAAGCTTTGAATTCGCAAGTTGATTCTTTCAAGCTCCAATTGTGCAAATTCTCCAAATCTGATATGCTATGATTCCTGTAGAGTAAGTTTGCAATTTGCGAGATGAATTATGAAGAGCTGAGCATTGTTTTTATAGAAATCCAAGGCTTTGGAGGTGCATGGATAAAAGCCATAAATCACTCAAATAACTCAAGTTGATTTTTGAGTTATTTTATAATAACAGATAATTAAGTCACAAAAACATGCAAAAGCTAAGCTTTAACTCAAAATAGAGTTTAGCTTTAACTGATAATTGATAGTTGTCTGCTTTTATGATTGTGCATGTTTTATTTATGAATTAATTTAATAATAAAGTGATTTATTTCCAACTTAACTGCTTTTAAAAATAAAATAATTGATTTATGGGTTAATCAATTATTTAATCAAATTTTTATTAAAAACTATATTATTAAATAATGACAACTTGCTTTAATTAATTAAATAAAAATTTAATCAATTATTCATAGGATATTTAGATTTATTGTCAAAATTAAATAATACAATTAATAATAGATAGAATTAAATTTAATTACACAATTAAGTGGCAAATATTAAATCTAATTAATTAAATATGAAAATATTCAATTAATCAAACTTTAGGATAAATGTGATTTATTGCCAAATAATTATAAAATTAAAGATAATTATGATGATTAGGAATATTGCTAGGAATATTCCCTGATGCAGAATTTAAGATAATCAATTGTGATTTGATGATGTTTAGATGTGCCTTAGATTAGGACTTCGATGTCGATTTTGTTCGATTTGTCGATGTAGGAGGTTAATGAACATATAGCCCATTTTTGGGGTATTACACATACCAATCTAGCTTTATTTCTTGTGACTTCACCATTTTCATTCAGTTTATTCCCGTATATCCACTTAGTACCGATAACATTCTTATCTTTTGGTCAGGGTACTAAGGACCAAGTTTTGTTCTTCTCTATTTGCTCTATTTCTTCCTTCATTGCATTAACCCATTCTTCATTCTCTAATGCAACTTTCACAATTTTAGGTTCAAATTCACAAATTAAACATGTACCTTGTCTTTTTTTTCTTCTAGTTTTCATTCCAGCATGTCTGTCTCCAATGATTTGTGTCTCAGGATGATGTCTTCTGACAAAACTAGCCAAAATTTGATTTCTCCTTTCTTGTTCATCCTACTCAGGGTCATTTTCTTGCTTGGTAGCTCCATCTTGTTCCTTGGTTTGTGTTTCCTATTGTCCTACATTGTTTCCCTACTGACCAATTGACATAGTCTGTGGTGTCAATAGATACTCTGGATGTTCAATGTAAGTGAATCTACCATAGTCTTTCAGTTCCTTTGTACTTTCCTCTATGTACTTGTCATCAAACTCATCAACATGAACATTAGTACTTTCAACTATCTTATTTGTAGCCTTATTCAAACATTTGTATGCTTTACTTGTGGTGGAATATCCCAGAAATATCCCAGAAATATCCCTTCATCTCCTTTAGAATCAAATTTACCATTTCTTTCATCTTTCAAAATAAAGCATTTACTCACAAAAATTCTGAAATAACTTACAATAGGTTTGTGTCCAAACCATAGTTCATAAGGTGTTAAGTTGGAGTCCTTCAGTTGTACTCGGTTAAGAACATACACAACTGTACTGACAGCTTCCCTCTAGTATGTCTGAGCAACATTCTTTTGTATCATCAATGTTCTAGCACAGTCAATTATAGACTTGTTCCTCCTTTCAGCAATGTCATTTTGCTAAGGTGTCCTTAGTGCAGATACCTACCTTTTGATTCCATGCTCATTGCAAAAATTAGTAAATTCATCAGAGATAAATTCACCTCCTCTATCAGATCTTAAACATTTTATTTCTTTTTTGGTTTCTTTCTCTACCTTAGCTTTATACCACTTAAACATTTTGAAAGCTTCAGATTTCTCTTTCAAAAATATAATAGTCATCAGTCTAGTATAATCATCAACACAAAGAATAAAATATCTATCACCAGAACAACTCTGAGTTCTCATAGGACCACATAGGTCGGTATGAACCAACTCAAGTATCTTCTTTGTTGAATAGTCTTTGCTTTTAAAACTAGACTTAGTCATCTTACCTTTTTTACATTCATGGCACATGGCATGATCAAGTTTTGTCAAGTTAGGCAATCCTCTAACTCTTCTCTTTCTGCTAATCTTGATCATGTTATCAAAGTTCACATGGCATAACCTTCTATGCCACAACCAAGCATCTTCATCCTTTATTAACAAACAAGAAGACTGATCCATATTAAGATAGAATAGATTACCTCTGGATTGTGTACCAGTTCTGACAAGTCTTCCTCCATCATCATAGATCTTCACCTTTTTGCTCTCAAAAGCCAATCGGTGGCCTAAATTGTTCAGCTGAGCCACACTTAACAAATTATAGTTCAATCCATCTACCCAATATGCATTTTCACATTGTAATCTATCATTGATCATCAGTGAACCTTTACCTCTTACCATACAGGGTGCATCATTTCCCATTCTCATAGATCCTCCATTATATTCAACAAGATGATCAAACTTTTCTACATCACCAGTCATATGATGTGTACAACCATTGTCTATGATCCATGTATCATTTCTACTTACTTTAGAGATCAGTGTTGTCTCTCCATGTTTCTCTTCCTCTTCTGAGTCATCTTTCATAGCAACAAATACAACTTCTATATCATCATCAGAATCAGATTCAATTTCAATATCTTCAGCTATGTAACATACCTTTTTGCCTTTTTCATCTCAGTTGTCTCTATTGTAGTGTCGGTAGCCTCTATTGACTCTTCTTCCATAGCTTCCTTCAGATCGATCTTTGGCTCTATCATCATCTTTCTTCTGAGGACATCTAGCAGCGATGTGACTGACTTCTTTACAATTAAAGAAAGATAAAGGTAGCTTACCTCTATACCTTCCTTTTCCTTTGGGCAATCTTTTGGCCATAAGTGCTTCAAGCTCATCAAGTTCATCATTGGTATTGTCATCACTATCACAATTCTTACTATTCCTGCTAGACTTTCCAATCTTCAAAGAAGACATGAAAGTGGATTCAATAGAAGGAACAACACTCTTATCAAAATTATTTAATTCAAAGGTTGTAAGTTTACCAATCAGAGTGTCAAGAGTAAGGTTGGATGTAGCTCTTGTTTCATGAATTGCAGAAATCTTGATTGCATAAATCGGTAGCAAAGTTTTGAGAATCTTGCTTATTATTGTTTCATCATCAACCACTCCATCAGATGCTCTAATAGTATGTACTACCTCTTTGAGTCAATTTGAATATTGGACAATGTTCTCACCTTCTTTCATTCTTATATCATCAAATCTTCCTCTCAGACTTTCAACTCGAGCTCTTTTGACATTCAGATCTCCATTGTATATTTGTGCTAATTTATCCCACATTCCTTTTGCAGTTGTGCATGTCTTGATATCTTCAAATTTAGCATCGGTATAGGCATCAGCAATTTCCATCATATTAACATTGTGTTCATGCTTGTCCTTCAATTGATCAATAGTTAAGGGACCAGTGGGCAGTTGTATGTAGCCATTCTCCATCAGATCTAGTGCAGAGTTCCCAATTTCAGATATATGCAGCTTCATTCTACTTTTCCATACTGCAAAGTTCTCTTTGTTTAGTTTTGGTACTTCCCTCTTATACATCTTGAGACCTTTATGCTTAAGTCCTTAAAAACTCTATTCCAAGAAACCAACGCTCTGATACCAATTCTTAGAATAATTAAGAGGGGGGCGAATTAGTTATCCAGTGTCCCAAATCCAAATGTATAATTCAAAACAATTTCTTCAATTTTTGCTCATCGATAAACAATAATAACTCTCACTGTCTATGCTTTTATCAATTACCAGTCTAATGCTAAAACATTTTACCAATCAAATCTAACATGTAACATGTAAAGAATGATAACAAACAAATATCACAATCAACACATAACACAAGAGATTCAACATGGAAACCCTGTAAAGGGAAAAACCACCTGGGACTGACAACCCAAAATTGTTCACTCTTCTGAAGTGAGGTCGGTTAAGACCCAACCCTGTTAAAGGTTACAAACACACTATCAGGTGTGACCTTGTTAGAGGATTTTAGACTAGAAGTTATCATCCAACCAGCATTCACTATGGGGTTGACAGGATAACAATGTTCATTCTATGAATGATACATCATAAGACTTTCAGAGTCCACTCAGTTAACAGATTTTGACTATATACAATGGTTAAATATGTAACAGTAAATGACTTGCCCTAATACAACTTCAATTTTAGATTACAGATCAATATTTAGTCCATACAAATCCTTCTGATCAATAATTCACTTCAGATTCAATACTGTATCAACTTACTGTCTGTCAGTAATTGCTCTCTATAGCTCGATAATTTTTCTATAGCTCAGTTCTTACTAACCAGTATGATTAGAATACATGAAAACCTTATTCATGTGATATTCTTGCAACTTCTTCTTCTTACGACATTTTCATAAAGAAAAACTATTCTCTTATATAGATGATTAGATCATTTTCTTCTCCACCATCATATTTTTCTTCTTAACCTCATTCATAGATTTTGCCACTTCAAAGTTTCTTGGTACTTGTGTCAATAACATGTTTCAATCTTTTCTGTTAGATCTCCTCTAAATTTTGTCAGTCGTCAATCTGTGTAACAAACATTATCTGTTACCTCGATGTTATACTCTTGCCAACTCATCAATCTTATCGGCTAAGCTAATCATTTAATACATTTTGTTCTGCTCGGTTAACAAAAAAATGGATCGGTGAACACTACTCAGTTAATATTGCAATTGGTATGCAATACACTCTGTCGGTCTATACTAGAAATGCTTCATTTACCGACAACATTGCTTTGTGTCTTTCAGCTCTATACTTCATTATAGATGAATGCAACATAATAAAGTCAATACCATCAAGTCATAGACTCATCAGCAAGTTACTCAATGTGTTCCTTATCCTCATCTGTCATGTACATCTTTCCTCATGTAAATTTCTCTATTCTTCATCTCTTTCACCTTTCTTCAGATGTCTCGAAATAGTAACTTCCAAGATAAGTGATGTCAAACTAGTTGACATCAATGACAACATAATACTGATTTAATCATATTACATATCTAATCATCAACTCCTTAGTGATCTTGCAATCATAGATTCTTCAATCAAATTCCAAATCAGTTGTAGTCCAACATATGGTCCACATTGTAGGAGTTTTGATTCTTCTTGAGTGGGACATTGCAGATGCAATAATTTTTTATCAAATTAGGAAGAGCAAGGTAAAGACCCTTGCTACTATAGAATAAGCACAATAGGCTTTAAGGGGTATCACATTTTCTAATGATCATGCTTCCTTGGTTATGTGGTCCCTCAAGAGGGAAGAAAGTAAAGAAAAAAGAGAGGCTCTCTCTTCAGGATATGCTAGAAATTTACTAGTACAATGAGTAGGTGAGACTTTAGGTGTTGAAGCCTCAAACATCATTTTGGAGACTGCCAAGTTTAATGTAAAGGTGGCAGAAAAAGATGCACAAGAGAAAGAAGAGCTAAGGATTAAGTTTGAAATTGTCCTTAATTCCTACAATGAGCTCAAAATAGAACTGATCCAGAAAGACAAATTAATTGCAGAGTTGTTAGGACCACAAGATCATAGGTCACCTTAGTTGATGATAGTTGATAGGCCTACAGTGGCTTCTTCATCAAGTGCTATCATTGAATTTCCACCATCACCGTTCCTAGAAATAAATATTGATGCAAGGGTCAACTAGGAAGAGCAACAATTTCTTGAAGAAATAAATCATTTTAGAAGAAAAGGGGCAGAGTTGGATAGGTTGAGGGAGGAGTATTTGAAAGATAAAATTTTGTTAGAGCAGAGGTATGAGGAAAAGGTTACAAAGGCCATGATGCAATTTGCTACCAATCTGAATCCCACAATTTTGTTTGACCATGCTAGGAGATTAAAGATATTGCTCACAGCTTTGAACAAGCATAAGGAGGAGTTAGGGCCAATTTTCAATAAATGGGTTGAGAGATATCTGAATGTAAGATTATTCAGATGGTTGTCTAAGTCTCAAAATGATCTTGACCCATTGATCAAACCATTGCATCAGAATGTGAAAAGGCTTGTAGAGCATGATATACTTTTGGGTGATTTTGAAAGAAAATCCAATTTGTTGAAGAAAGAGTTGACACTCCCCAACTGTGATTTGATCCCAGGAGTTTTCAAGAAAAATGGTGAACTTAAGGAATTAATCAAGTGGAGAGCACAAATAGATGATGACTTTTCTGCTAGAATGACTAGCATTTTAACTTTGGATAATACTTTATTTTTTATACATACCATTGAGACATTAATTTTTGCCAAGTCTAAATTTGATTTCATTCAGTGAGAAATCAGTCAACTAGAGGACAAGTGGGAACAGTTATCTAGCAAAGGAGCAGAGTTTGCAAATTTTAAGTTCCCAAGTGAGGAGGTGTACAACAGATGGAGGTACCAGTACATACCTCATGCAGAAAGAGTAGATACTCTGCCTACTTCCTAAGATGATTGCAGATTGTAACTTTTTTGAGTCATGAAGGTTGTTGAGATATAAAGAGGTATTTATTACAAGAATGAAAATGAAGAGATGGTGGTCATATTTGCTTGAGTAAACCAAGAAGAGAATTGAAGACATAAAGCAAGGCAACTATCTGTAGAATATCTCTCCAAATCTGATCGATGCATTTATTGTAAACCCAGTAGGGTTGTAAAGTTTTTAGGTTAAATTTTTGTAAACCCTAGAATGATCGGTAGCTTGCTGCATTTCCTTGTATATAAAGGATTTCCCATGATCATTCTAAGCATTGAGAGTCTAGGTGTTGAGAAGATAGAAATTTTGAAACCCTAACTCTTAGTCGAGGATTGTAACATTTTGTATTATTTCTTATCAAGCAATAGAGAAGAAGTACAGGTTGCTATTCTTGTCTTGCAAGCTTTTCATTCAGGACATATTGTATACAAAGAAAATAGGTTATACTTTATACAGATATCAAAATCTTTGTCTCTCCTTTGCATTTCATCAATGAATTTCTCAAGTTTTCAAAGACTTGCATATATGTATTTTTGCTTTGAGTTCTAATCTAGGGTTGGATTAAATACTTCTCAAAGTGGAATATGTGTTCATTGGATTTTTATAAAGGATTCTCATAAGTAGGAAAGAGTTGGGGTATTTGTATTTATGTTCAGAGACCATTTCTTCTTGAAACATCTTTGAATTCATTTTATTTTCTAGTGTTGTATGCCCAATGCATAAGGCACTGGCTTGTATGGACCTATCTTTGTTTTATAAGGAATGATTGAAGTCATTATAATAAAAAAAATATTCAAATTCTAGTCATTTTACTTTATTTTACTTATATATAGTAGTTCTACCTAGTGATGGAGAGTCAATGAATAATAGATTGTTATTTAGTACTTTCTCACTGATATCTATTGTAAGATCTGGTATTGAGTAAGGAATAGAGTTGCATCTATTGGATCAGGTGTACCCACCTTGGTTTTGTAGAGCCAGAAGTGAAGAGGGCAGTCTTGTCCCTATAGTTGGTCCAATTACTTATAGATTTCCCACATTTGGAGTTAACCCCTCCTTAATATCAGTCATAAGTATATTGGTATCTCATGGAGTGTAAAATCCTATCTAGGAACAAAAAAAATCCTTTTAAAAAATAAAATTAAAGTCTATTAAACCCAAACCTCACTCATCCATAAGCTTAAATACGTAACAACCTTGACTTTCAACCTAATGTGATTATAATCTTTAAACAAAAAAAGTTATCCTTATAAAGCTAAAGATAGACCAAATTGAATCTTAAACTTGATAATAGACAAAGCTAAACCCAAACTCCAATTCAAATTAAACCCTACCCCTAATACATAATATCGTGAAACTTATTTCGCTAACAATAAATGAGAATAAATTCTAAACATTAACCAAATTGAAATGTAATCAAAACCCTAAATCAAGTTTAACACTAATCATAAAACTAAAAGAATGCCAAATCAAACTAAACACTAACTCTAAACCAAATTTTACCCTAAACTTAACGATAAAGAAAATTGAACCCTAAAATTGAGATTATTTTAACACTAAAGGAAATTGAACACTAACCATAAACATGATGAAGTAGTATAAGAAACAAAACCTAGTAATCATAAAAGATTTGTTTCTCTTTTAATCCAAACAAACCTACAAGACATAGAATCAAATCAAATCTTGGAAACCTTTTAAAACATAACCTTAAACACTATTAAACCCAAATTGAATCTTAAACCTGATAGTACAAAAAGATAAATCTTAACCCCAATAAATATTAAACCCTACCCCTAACACATAATAACTTGAAAGTTAGTTCCCTAATAATAAATGAAAAAAATAAATTCTAAACCTAAACCAAATTTAATTGTAATCAAAACCCTAAATCAAGTTGAACCCTAATCATAAAACTAAATGAACACCAAACCAAGTTAAATACTAACTCTAAACAAAATTTTACCCTACCCTTAACGATAAAAAAAATTTAACCCTAACAATGAGAGTATTTGAACACTAAAGGAAATTAAACCCTAATCCTAAAACTAATGAAGCAGTATAAGAAACTAAACCTAGCGATTATCAAATTTGTGTTTCTCTTTTAATCCAAATAAATCTATAGGACATAGAATGAATTAAAATCTTGGACTCATTTTTAAACATAACCTTAAACACTATTAAACCCAAACCTCACTCGTCCATAAGCTTAAATAAGTACCAACCTTGACATACAACCTAATGTGATTACAATCTTTAAACATAAATAATTATCCTAAAGCTAAAAATAGACCAAATTGAATCTTAAACCTAATAGTAGACAAAGATAAACCCAAACTCCAATCCAAATTAAACCCTACCCATAACACATAATAACTTGAAACTTAGTTCCCTAATAATAAAAGAAAATAAATTCTAAACCTACACCAAATTGAATTGTAATCAAAACCCTAAATCAACTTGAATCGTAATCATCAAACTAAATGAACACCAAACCAAATTAAACACTAACTTTAAACAAAAATTTACCTGAACCTTAATGGTAAATAAAATTGGATACTAACACTGCTTGAGTATTTAAACACTAAATAAAGTTGAACCCTAACCCTAAAACTGATGTAGTAGTATAAAAAACTAAACCTAGTGATTATAAAATTTGAGTTATTCTTTTAATCCAAACAAATATACAGGACATAGAATCAAATTAAATCCTAGAATCCTTTTATAGAATAACCTTAAACACCATTTAACCCAAACCTCACTCAATCATAAGCTTAAATAAGTATCAACCTTGACTTTGAACCTAATGTGATTACAATCTTTAAATAAAAAAAATCCTTATAAAGATAAAAATTGACCAAATTGAATCTTAAACCTAATATTAGACAAAGATAAACCCAAACCCCAATCCAAATTAAACCCTTACCCTAACACATAAGAAATTGAAACTTATTTCCCTAAAAATAAATAGAAAAAAATTCTAAACCTAATCCAAATTGAATTGTAATCAAACCCTAAATCAAGCTGAACAATAATCCTAAAACTAAATGAGCACCAAACCAAATTAAGCACTAACTCTAAACTAAATTTTACCATAACATAATAATAAATCAAATTGAACCCTAACACTAAGAGTATTTGAACACTAAAGGAAATTGAACCCTAACCCTAAACCTGATGAAACAATATAAGAAACAAAACCTAGTAATTAGAGAATTTGTGTTGATATTTTAATCCAAAAAAATCTACAAGACATAGAACCAAATCAAATCTTGTAACCCTTTTAAAACATAACCTTGAACACTATTAAACTCAAACTTCACTCAGCTATAAGCTTAAATAAGTACCAACCTTAACTTTGAACCTAATGTGATTACGATATTTAAACAAAAATAGTTATCATAAAACTAAAAATAGACCAAATTGAATCTTAAACATGATATTAGACAAAGACAAACTGAGAACCTCAATCCAGATTAAACCCAACCCCTAACACATAAGAACTTGAAACTTCAATTCCTAATAATAAATGAAAATAAATTCTAAACCTAAACCAAATTGAATTGTAATTAAAACCCTGAATCAACTTGAACCCTAATAATAAAACTAAATTCAAACCAAACCAAATAAAACATTAACTATAAACCAAAATTTACCCTAACCTTAACAAAAAAATAAATTGAACCCTAACACTGAGAGTATTTAAACCCTAACTCTAAACCTGATGAAGTAGTATATGAAACTAAACCTAACAATTATCAAATTTGTGTTCCTCTTTTAATCCAAATAAATATATAGGACATAGAATCAAATCAATTCCTATAACCCTTTTAAAACATATCCTTAAACACTATTAAACCCAAACCTCACTCAACCATCAAATTAAATAAGTACCAACCTTGATTATGAACCTAATGTGATTACAATATTTAAACAAAAATAGTTATCCTAAAGATTAAAAAAATAGACCAAATTGAATCTTAAACCTGATAGCAAAAAAATCTAAACCCAAACCCCAATCCAAATTCCCTAACACATAAGAGCTTACTTGACAAATTTCCCTAATAATAAATGAAAATAAATTCTAAACCTAAACCAAATTGAATTGTAATCAAAAATGTAAATCAACTTGAACCATAATCATAAAACTAAAAGAACACCAAACCAAATCAAACACTAACTCTAAATTTTTTTTACCTAAACTTTAATGATAAAGAAAATTGAACCCTAATATTGAGAGCATTTGAAAACTAAAGAAAAGTGAACCCTAACCCTAAACCTGATGAAGCAGTATAAGAAACTAAACCTAGCGATTATCAAATTTGTGTTTATCTTTTAATCCAAATAAATATAAATGACATAAAATCAAATCAAATCTTGCAACCCTTTTTAAAAATAACCTTAAAAACTATTTAACCCAAACCTCACCCATCCATAACCTTAAATAAGTATCAACATTGACTTTCAACCTAATGTGATTAAATCTTTAAACAAAAATAGTTATTCTTATAAAGCTAAAAATAGACCAAATTGAATCTTAAACCTGATAGTAGAAAAAGATAAACCCAAACCCCAATCCAAATTAAACCCTACCCCTAACACATAACAACTTGAAACTAAGTTCCCTAATAATAAACAAAAACAATTTTTCTAAACCTAAACCAAATTGAATTGTAATCAAAACCCTAAATCAAGTTGAACCCTAATCATAAAACTAAATGAACACAAAACCAAATTAAACACTAACTCTAAACCAAGTTTTACCCCAAATTCAATGATCAAGAAAATTGAAACCCAAACCTCAATCCACATTAAAACATAACCATAAACACTATTAAACCCAAACCTCACTCGGCCATAAGCTTAAATAAATACCAACCTTGACTTTCAACCTACTGTGATTAAAATCTTTTAACAAAAATAGTTATCCTAAAACTACAAATAGACCAAATTGAATCTTAAACCTGATAGTAGACAAAGCTAAACCCAAACTTAAATCTAGATTAAACCCAACCCATAACATGTATAAGAACTTGAAACTTAGTTCCCTAATAATAAACAAAAATAAATTCTAAACCTAAACCAAATTGAATTGTAATAAAAACCCTAAATCAACTTGAATCCTAATCATAAAACTAAATTAACACCAAACCAAATTAAACACTAACTTTAAACAAAATTTACCCTAACCTTAATGATAAATAAAATTGAACCCTAACGCTGAAAGTATTTGAACACTAAAGGAAATTGAACTCTAACCCTAAACCTAATGAAGCAATATAAGAAACTAAACCTAGAAATTATAAAATTTGTGTTGTTCTTTTAGTCCAAATAAACATATAGGACATAGAATCAAATCAAATCCTAGAACCCTTTAAAACATAACTTTAAACAATAGTAAACCCAAACCTCACTTAGACATAAGCTTAAATTAGTACCAATCTTGAATTTGAACCTAATATGATTACAATCTTTAAACAAAAATAGTTATCCTAAAACTAAAAATAGACCAAATTAAATCTTAAAAATGATTGTAGACAAAGATAAACCCAAACCCCAATCTAGATTAAACCCTACCGCTAACATGTATAAGAAATTGAAACTTAGTTCCCTAATAATAAACAAAAAAAATTATAAACCTAAACCAAATTGAATTCTAATCAAAATCCTAAATCAAGTTGAACCCTAATCATAAAACTAAATGAGCACAAAACCAGATTAAATACTAACTCTAAACCAAATTTTACCCTACCCTTTATGAAAAATAAAATTGAACCCTAACACTGAGAGTATTTGAACACTAAAGGAAATTGAATCCTAACCCTAAACTTGATGAAGTAGTATAAGAAACTAAACCTAGCGATTATCAAATTTGTGTTGCTCTTTTAATCCAAACAAAATCTATAGGACATAATCAAATAAAATCCTAGAACCCTTTTAAAATGTGATATTAAACACTATTAAACCCAAGCCTCACTCAGCCATAGGCTTAAATAAGTACCAACCTTGACTTAGAACCTAATGATTACAATCTTTATACAAGAATAGTTATCGTAAATTTTAAAATAGACCAAATTGAATCTTAAACCTAATAGTAGACAAAGATAAACCCAAACCCCAATATAGACTAAAACCTACTCTTAAAAAATAATAACTTGAAACTTAGTTCCCGAATAATAAACAAAAATAAATTCTAAACCTAAACAAAGTAGAATTGTAATCAAAACCCTAAAAAGTTGAACCCTAATCATGAAACTAAATGAACACCAAGCCAAATTAAACATTAACTATAAACAAAATTTTACTTGAACCGATGGTGACACATGTCTGAGGAAATGCTGAAGGCCAAGGTAGTGTGTATAATTTGGACCATTTTTTAGCGTTATGTGGTCGAATATATGTTGAGCTAGTGTCTGGTTTACAATTTAAGACTTTTTTACTACATTTTTGGATCCATTTTGGGGATTGTAGAGTGACGGTAGATGGGTTTCATATCAGAAGTGACATCTGAAGGATGTTAGCATTTCTATGGAAATATAGTGTAGATTAGAAAATCATTACGACTTTTTTTCATTCTTTTAACAAGATGTTGTGATAACCAAGAATGTCACCTTGAAAAGATTTCACATGAAATTCAGTACAAAGATTGCTTGAATTATCAAGTTGTGGCAGTTGATTTGAAACTAGGAGGAATGTTATTTATAGATAACTACAGATGATATTGTGTGCATTCACTATAGTTATCCCCTTTTGGTTAGATGGCTTTCTATGTGTTCATGATGGTGACAGTTTTAATACCCCAAAAATGGGCTTCAGTACCATTGACCTTCTACATCCATGAACCAATCAAAATCGACCCGAAAATTCCCAACCTAAGGCACATCTGCACATCGAATCATCGAAACCCTAATTGATCCTATTTCAATTTTGCATCAGGAAATATCCCTAAATATTCCTAATTTATCCTAATTATCTCTAATTAAATATTATTTGGCGATAAATGATATTATTTTATTCATCCAAAGTCAATTAATTGAATATGTTAAATATTTAATTAATTAAAATTTAATCAGCCACTTAATTATTTTAATTAGATTTAATTAAATTTATTCTTTATTAATATTGTTTATTTGACAATAAATCATAATTTCTAAAAAATAATCAATTGAATATTTATTTAATTGATTAAAATCAAATTGTCAAATTTAATAATATAATTTTGGATAAAGTTTGATTTAAATAATTTATTAACCCATAAATTAATTATTTTTAAACTAAATCAGTTAAGTTGAGAATAAAACACATGGAAACTAAATAAATAAAAAATTATCTATGCAAAAATCAGAAGACCAGTTAAACTCAAAAATAACTCTTTGATTCAATTTGTTAACTTTCTAAACTCAACATATGATTGTGAGTTGAAAAGTAGATTGGAGTGATCTAAAATTCCAATTATGAGTTAAAAAGTTGATTTGCATGATTTTACTAGATAACTATTTCTAATTTCTTGATAACTTACCAATCAATCTGAGTTGATCAAGGAGTGATTTTTGGTTTTTCCATGAGTTCTCAAATCATGGATTTCTATATAAATAGGCCTCAGTCCATCACAAATCATCACGAATTTGGAGAATATTTGCACATGCAATTTGGAGAATAGTAGCACTATACTGTTGAGTTCTTGAGATTGTGCAACTTGGAGATTCATTGCTAACATTGATTTCTTGTTTTTGCATTCATAGTTAGATTCAATTCATTGTTTTCAAGTTCTTAGATCATTTTTCATATAGCATACATCATTATATTGCATAGAAAACTCAAAAATATAGATTAATCTTGCATCTATTTCATAGTTTTTGCATTCAAATCCTTCGTTTAGATGTTGCATTGTCACTAATCTCAGTTAAATTTTGAGCATACCATACTCACATCTACTAGAAGGCAATAAATCACCTGGTTAATGATATATCTATTTATTGCATATTTTTCTATCATTAATCAATAATGTTTTACTGATGTGTTGTGTCTTCTGAATAGGTACAATTTTCACACACATTTCTGGCACCCACCGTGGGGCCCGATATTGGGTTTCCATTTTCATTTCATCCATTTTTCTGACATTTTCAATTCAAGATTTGAGTTTTAAAAAAAATTATGTACAATCTCGTACGACATTTGTAGAATGGCATTTCATAAGTCTCTATTTGTCACACGACAGGCGACATTTCTAAAGTGTTGTACCGGTTGTTATACTTTGTCATATTAAACTTGAAGTGTCATATCCGTAGGTACCCAGTGTCGCATAATATCCAAAGTGTCATATGGGCACAGGTATATTGTCGTACAACTTTTCATGCCAGTTATCAATTGTCGTATGGGATTTATGATCATTTTTTGAGACATTTGATTTAAGATTTTGACTAACGACTGACCCTGACATTTGTTGTTTCCTGGTGCATGATCATTTTGGCAACCTAACACCTTTTTGTAGGACAAGAGATGAAGAATTGAGCATAAAAACCTATCTTATGGCCTCTTCTTGTCTTGTCTTCTAAGCCATTATTTTGCAGGAAACCCTTACAGGAATCGCATGCCAAAGATGCTCAATCAACAAAGGATTTTTGACAAGTGGTTTTGTAGGTTGTCAAATCTTCATCGAGAAAATATTCGGTTTACTTAATATTTCATTTTCATAGGCACGCAGTTAATTAGATACATGCGTCTATTGCCAATGAGGCAGATATTGAGGGGATTATGCTCTTCTCCTTCATAGGAGAATCAGAAACCCAAAAGGTATCTTCTCGAGTGCCAGTTTATGTACTATCTCTGGATTAATTTTGCTTGACATGTTTTAGATAGGGAAAAAGACAAGGCTAGGGGATTATGCTCTTCTCTTTCAGAGAATTAGAAACCTAGATCTTGTGGTCCCCAACCTCACATTTTCTTTAATCCTTTAGAAGGCCTATCGGTGAGGTAAAAAGCTCCCGAGAACGACCCAAGTGGGGACAAGTCTTAATCCAAATCTTCCACCCCACTATAAAATTTGAAACTTCCTTGAGGTTAAAGCCTTAGAAGACATAGTTGTGCTTGTTCCTTGGATTTATTCTATGAACATGCTTTGATTTTGTGTAGAGCGAAGCCACTTAAATCTTGCTTGCGAGACTACATAGATCAGAGTACTCATAGGGCTATACACCTTAATCCTTCTTGTGAGACTATGGGAGACAGTTGTGAATGGATGCCTTAATTAATAGCCTAAGCTAGTTTGCCACTAATCTACCTTTGAAGGATTTGTAGTGCTTATGCGAGGTGAATAGTAATCACCCCAAGAAACTTGTCATATCAAGCCCTCCTTAACGTTTGAACTTGGCTGATATGGGATCCAACATCCATTACGTATTTTTGGACTACCACATTCTGAGGAGTCATTGAGTCTGTTCCTAAGGCAATGAGAAAGTAATACATGTCTTCTCCTAGTTAGGTTAAGGCTAGGTGTGTTTGATTCATTGATTCAATTTCCATATATTTGTTGTGATTGTGAGCCTATTGCTATGTTAAACACCTTAGACAATCCAATACATAGATTTTCAAAATTGGACAGTGAAATTTGCAACCCAATTGAGACCAAAAAATACCAAAGACATTGAAAACTGATGCAAAAATCATTTTCTGGTGTAAACTATCATCTTGAACCTCCAATTATCATACAAAAATTGCATTGTTCCTTCGAGTGTCATATCAGAACCCCCCAAGTATCGTACAGGAAGCCATATAGTGTCATACAAGAATTTACAAGAATCCCGAGCAAAAATAATCCTCGGTATCAATTATCATACAAGATTCCACAAGTGTTGTGCTAGACCCCATTTTGTGATGTACGAACTTGAGTACTATCATATGATAATTTCCACAAAATTGCTAGAAAATCCAAATTTTGTTAGAAATTCAGTCAACCTTAAGCTATTATCAAAATTCTATCAAAATATCCACTATGTCAGGTACAGAGAAGAGAAACAATGAATTCATCTTATTTCCCAAAGTGATCTATTTTCCTTGATTTTTCATCTGATTGATTAGTCTGAATCATGTCTCATCCTATGTCAGAAACCTTGTCAGAACAACCTTGATTCATCATCTCAAAATGACTAAATATTGTGAATTCATGTCCATCATCTTTTTGGGCATCTACCCATACATCCCGGGCACAATATCCTTCATTTACGTCAAATCAATCCCTTCATCAATAGTCTGATCCAATGTTGACAAGGTTGCGTCACTCGATAACTCCTAAATCAGATTATCTCCCAGTTGTCTTATCTTGCTCTAAAGATTCACCTAAGGTTAATGGTGGAAACTAGAGCTTCCTCACACAAAAAACCAAGATAAGAACCAAAGACATCACCTTTATCTTCTCTTATTGCTCATACATTTCATCAACCATATGATACCAATCTTTATGAAGAAGACACCCTTGGTAATTTATGCTTGAAAGGAGGTCACACAACCCCTCTTGTATCAACACAAGATCTCAATCAAAACATGACCATGTCTCAAGGTAGAACTAACCAGGGCTCATAGGTTCACCACTTTGAGCATGGTGGAGATTAAGAACCCACACCTTCCAAAATAGCACAATACCAGAATGATGATCTCTTTAAGAAAATGATGAAACACTTCTTACGAGAGGACAAAGAGACATACTTCTTGGAATTGGCACAACAAGGAACCAAACTTCCTCACAACTTCAATGTCAAAGATATCATTACACGTGAGGAAGAGACCCCTATCAAAACTATGATGAAATAGATGCATGATCTGCAAGTCAAACTTAACAAGCTAGAAAAAGAGAAAGAACCCAAAGAATTCTCTATGGATGCCCTATGTCCATTTCCATTTGATTGGAGCTTGTATATTCCACCATTCCACAAAGGAGTGGAACTACCCAAATATGACAAATATGAAAAAAGTTTAGATCCTCGAGATCATGTCAAAGAGTTATGCACTCTATCCATGGAGTTCATGCATGAACCAACATTCTTAATGTGTCTCTTACCACAGTCTTTGGGAGGAGTAGCCATCAAGTAGTTCTCTAAAATACCTCCAACTATGAAATTTTTTGATGAGTTAATCAAACTATTCTATCAAAAATAATCCTACAATATCCAACATCCAGCCACCATGATTGACATCTATAATATGAAACAGAAGATAGGAGAACCATTCCTGACTTTCCTCAAACATTGGAGAAAGAAGTTATCAGTTTATGCTCGACAAATTCTGGAAAAGGAGAAACTGGAAATCTTCATCAATAATTTGGTCCCAAAAATTAACTATCATCTCCAAATACAAAATCATACCTCATTTGAACAAATGGTAGATATTTCCATAAGAATAGAGACATACTTGTTCACAAGGGAGACATATCGCTTCATAAAGAAAACAAGTATGATTTAGGTTCTAGTTCCAACACAAAAGACAAAGTCAAATTCTGGAACAAAAACAAGAATTTTTTCATAGATGGTGTTGTTGATCACATCAGTGCTCCACCCAAAGCACCAACATTTAATCTTACGATTGGCACTCAGGCCATAAAAGCTTCAGAAATGAAGGCAAATGAACCTGCTAAAAATTTGAATGACTATAAACCTTGGGTTACAAAACTAAAATGGGAGTTCACTCCTTTGGGTGAGTCCTTGGAATTTGCCATTAAGACTTTATTGGCCAACAATATCATCACATTACCTAATATCAAACCATATGACCCCGAAGTCAAACCTAAATGGTGGAGGGAGACCAATTTCTATGATTTATATTGAAACAAGGGTCATAAAACCAACAACTTCATGCATCTAAAACATCTTATTCAAGATAAAATTGATGCTAGAGAAATTATGATTGACAACCATAAATCCAATAAATATCATACGGCATTCATGAAACCTTTTCTGAAACACACTTAAGGAGATTCATCTCATAGACCAAACATGGGTGCTACGGTCAATTACACTTACTCTGGCAATAATGATGTCATCAACATGGTAGAACCATGCATGTTTCAATACTACAATATCATTACTATTGTCAAAAAGGATAGAGACAACATATCTCTAATGTAGTCACTCGATCTCAAGCTCAGGTAACTCTCCAAGGACAACAATTAGGTTCATTAAACACCCTAAAAGTACCATTCAATCTTGCATCTGCATCTAAACAAAGGATTGCACCTAAATTTTCCAATTCTAAAGAGTCCAAAATAACATCCTATAGCATCATCCATCAACTACAACACACTAATGCCAAGATCTCTATATTCTAGTTACTTCGGATTTCTCCCGCTCATTGTGCAATTATGAACAAAGCTCTCATTAGTTCTAATATTCTTGAAAATCTTGATCTTGATAGGTTCCAAATGATGGTGAGTCACCTGACTTCTCCTCAATACATTTCATTTTCAGAGGAAGATGACAACTCACTGATTCATCTCCATAACCAGCCCTTGCACATTGAATTCCTAATTGAAAACCATTGTGTCAAGCACATTTTGATAGATGGGGGAGCTGGTCTAAACATTTGTTCTTATAAACTAGTTACACAACTAGGATTGTCAGAAGATTTTATTGATCCTAAAAAGAAAATAACCATAAAATCATATGACAAGCAAGAAAGGTCCCTAAAGGAGTCATTGTGTTACCTATCAGAATAGGAACTATCATCAGAGATATCACTTGTCAAGTGATGGACCTCCCACTGGCCTATAACATCCTTTTAGGAAGGCCCTAGATTCAAAAAATGCAAGCTATTCCATCAACATACCACCAATGTGTCAAATTTTCCTATGATAGAGTAGAGGTCACTATACCTCCAGACATGTCAGCATCTTGCAACACTTTGAAGGAAAATGTAGACAAACTTGTCCCACACAACAGAGAGTCTTCTACCAAACAAGTTGACATAGCATCTACATCTAAAATGGAAGATATAGAAAAATAAATCAAGATCAAAGATACAGGCATGGGGGATTACACTATGGAACTAGTCCTATCTCTCACATATCTCCTTCTTTCACCTAAATCTTTTGGACAACCTTCAGAGAAAGTGAAACCCATGACTAAATAACCCCATGTTATCTTCAATAGGAGTTTCATCATAGAACAAGTGTCCAAAAAAGAATCAGATGAGGAAGAGGCTATATTAGCTTGGTTATACAAAGATGAGTCTCAATCACAAACATTTCAAAAGTGTGACTCTAAATCACCTAAGATTCCTTCAAAATCATATGGGCCAGGACACAAGATAATGTCTAAAATGGGGTACACTAGAAAAGGACCTCTAGGAAAAAGAGGCAAAGGTATCATCAAACCCATTGAATACTGTGGGAGGACAACCAAGGATACGACAGTCATCAATTATCAAAAGAAACCTTTCCATCTCAGTAGTGACTCATCTCATTTCATAGAACAAATATAACCAGTTCTGGATAACTATGGAGAAGAGGAAACATACCATGAAGCTAGTGATGAATCAGATTCCATAGATGTTTTCCCCTATGAATTTATTCCTCAAAACATATTAGACCTTCTAAAAATGATCAGGAACCTAAAGAATGAATCAATGTAGTAGATACAAAAGAACCTACTACCTCAAAAGAACACACTGATCTAGATTTAGGAGAGACATCCCTCACTATAGCTAAACATATGGGATTCTCTAGTGATTCTAACACATATTCCCATGAGTATGAATTTCATTCTCACTCTGAAGGTAACCCTGCTTGGGGAATTCATCCTTATTTTACACATGTTCTTGACTTTCCCAGATATCCAGAGGAAGAATCAAATGACTATGAATGGGGAATTATTCCAGAAGAAGATGAGCTCATAATAGAAAAACATATAGATTTTATTCAATGATACGTACCTACACCTAACATGAGTCTAGAATGAAATGATAGACCTCATTAATCTGATTTGATTATTACTAACACAGGATCCAATGATGACGTTGAGACACTTAATGAACTGAATATCTTGAGTAGTAATATCACCTTTGAATTTGAGAGTTGGATCAGAACCAATGATGAGAACAGTGTATGTGTGAACACTATCAGCTAATCCTTTCCTACGCTTACTATCTAACATCCTGAGCTTATTGACCAAATATCCAATGATCCAAGCCAAGACATCCATACTTTTTGAATGGACTATGCTCTTGCATGCTACCTAAACGCAGTAGAACCCATGATGACTTCCATCAAAAAACCTAGCATCAACATGCCAGATATCAAATATCTCAATCAAAAGAATAAAAAGAAAAAGAAAAAGAGTTTTGAGGGTGAAAACCATTATGTGGTAGTCTCAGAACCAAAAATAGTAAAAAAAAAAAGATGTATCCAAAGGTGATCTATTCTAGCAAAAGTCAAATCAATCATGGAGATGCAACCTCCTCAAAACATTAGTCAAATGTGTACTCTACAAGGGAGGATACAATCTATCAGGTGCTTCATCTCTCAGTTAGTTGACATATCGTAACCTTTCACTAGAACATTGCATAAAGGTGTGACTTACAACTAGAATGAAGAATGTGAGAATAACTTCAATCATATCAAAAAATAATTAGAAAATCCACCAATTCTCATGCCTCCTATTCAGGGAAAGCCATTAATATTATATGTCTCCACAACAAATACATCATTGGGGGCATTGTTGGCAAAACATGATGAGAACAAATGGGAAAGAGTTATCTACTATATTAGCTGAACATTGGTGGCTTATGAAAAGAACTATTCTATGATAGAGAAGGCATGTTTAGTTGTGATCTTTGCATCATAGAAACTGAGACACTACATTTTAGCTCATACCACACAATTAGTAGAAAATATTGATCCATTGAAATATTTGTTAAGAAAATTTGTCCTCACAGGTAGATTAGCAAAATGGGTGATGCTACTAAGTGAGTTTGACATTGAGTATGCTGAAAGAAAAGATATCAAAGGACAAGTCATTGTAGATCAATTAGCTGATGCACCAATGTTTGATAATCAACCAATGTAGATGGAATTTATCGATTCCTCTATCATGCACTTATCTTCTAGAACATGGTGCTTATTCATTGATAGATCTTACACATAAAATGTGTCTAGAGCTGGTATATTATTCATAACACCTTAGGGTTACTCCATTCCAAAAGCATTCAGAATCAAGTTCCCTTGCACCAACAACATAGCTGAATATGAATCTTTGTTAAATAGAATGAAAATAGCAATTGAATGGAGAGTAACAAAACTACACATTCATGGAGACTCACAACTTTCATTCACCAAGTCAATGATGTGTACCAAAAAAAATATAAAAAGCTCATTCCATACAAGTGCATGGTGGATGATCTAAAGAAATAATTCATCTCTATAACATTTTAACAAATACCTAGAATGGAGAACAAGGTAGCTAATGCCATGGAAATGCTATCATCTCTCCTATAGTAGCCCAAACATGAGCTACGCTATGAATTCCTAGTGGAAGCACTATCATTCCCTACCTATGATTGCCTAGAAACCCGCATGATTTGCACCATTGTTGGTCATGATTCCTCCCGCTACAAAAACATATACTCCTACCTTTGAGACCAAATCATTCTTGATACCTTTAACCACCATGAAAAACATTACCTTATCCGAAATGCATCATGGTATGTCATCATTGGTAATGATCTCTACAAATGAAGTATGGATGGTACACTTCTTAGATGTTTAGAATGTGAAGAGTCACAACGCGCATTAGATGAAGTCCATGAAGGTATTTGTGGATCACATTCTAATGGTCTAACATTAGCTCAAAAACTCATTAGGGAAGGGTACTATTGGCCAAATATGGATAAAGAGGTCATGAAATATGCTAAGAATTATAAAAAATGCCAAGTCCATGGTAACTTGATTCACACACCAAGGAGAGATTTGATTCCCTTTACAACACAATGGCCTTTCCAACAATGGGCCTTTGATCTCATAGGAGCTATATATCCACATTTGTCAAATGGTCATAACCATATAATTATTGTAACAGATTACTTTACAAAATGGGTTGAAGTAGTTCCATTGACACAAGCAACCAGCAAACAAATTTCCATGTTCATTCTAAACTACATAATTTGTCGGTATGGAATCCCACACTCCATCATCACTAACAATGGAGGCCAATTCAAGAACAAGGACCTAGACTCCTTTTGTTCTAGATTCAAGATCACTCAATATTAGTCATCTATTTACTATCCACAAAGGAATGGACAAGCTAAAGCTTCTAATAAGAACTTATTGAAAATCCTACATCATACAGTCAACAAAACACAAAGAGACTGGCACCAGATGATAAATCCAGCTCGTTGGGCTTACAAAACAATATCAGAATGCCCACTGGGGCTACTCCTTTTGCTTTAGTATATGGGGCTGAAGTGGTACTTCCTATAGAGGTTGAAATCCCATCACTCAGAATCATAATGCATGGTCTGGTAACCGATGATGATTATAGAGTGTTTAGGTTACAAGAACTTGAACTACTAGATGAGTGCAGGTAATTTTTGTATGATCATCTCAGAGTCTATCAGAAAAGAATGTCTAGAGGCTACAACAAGAAGGTTAGACATAGAGAATTTCAAGTTGGTGATCTAGTCTTGAGAGAGAACACTAAAAATCAATCCCATCAAGAATGCAAGGGGAAGTTTGAACCCAAATGGCTGGGTCCCTTTGTTGTCACTTCTTTTTTTGGCTCTAGAGCCTATCAAGTCTCAACAACTGATGTAGAACAGCTCTGAGAACCAATCAACCCTCTCCATCTGAAGAAATTCAACACCTAAGACATCTAGTATGTGGAAAATGTCCTCAAATTTTTTATTATAAAAATCAGAAAAAGTCCTAAAAAAAAATGATCATCCTGGTGAAAACCTAGCAATAGGCACCTTGATGATTCAACAAAAAAAATAAAAAAATGGAAAAATACAAAAAAAATTGAAAAGTGAAAAATACAAAAAAAGAAGAAGAAAAAGTGCCTTGGTGAAAACCTGATAAATAGGCACCTTGGTAGAAAAAATAGAATCTCTACCAAGATGGTGAAAACCTAGAAAACGGGTGCCACTTATACAAAAAGCTCCATCTATCAAAGCAATCTTAGCAATCTCCTAGCTTTCAGTCCTATTCTAGTTTGTACATATCTCATTTTCTTTCACATCCTATTTTCAATAAAGTCGGTATGTGTACCAAGCAACAAGCGTCTGCATCCTATCAAAGTTTACAACTTGGGGGCAACCAGTGTCCTATCCTATGGTCCTCAACTATCTTAGACAAGTCATATCCAATCAAGGTCCTTCAATGATCTATTTGAGTCAGTTTGTCTATCTCCCTACCAGAAAAGGATTTTGCACCTAACAACAACATCAAAAAACACAACGCTACAACAAAACAATCTCTGCGACATACTTTTATCTTCTTGTATGCTAACTATTTCACATTAAAATTTTTGCATATTATGTTCTCTCGAGCCACTCGATGACATCCTTTATAGGATTTAGAGAGCGATGTTTGGGGGCATAATCTTTTGTTTTTTTCTATTTTTAAGTGAAAATCTAATTACTCTAGAAACTTTGGATTGAATTGGTGTCCACTATACGTGCCTCCATCACGATTGGATGGCCACGTGTACCTCGACCTTTGATACCTGGATTATTTGGGGAAGTTAGAACTAACTTTATATTTTTGAGTGATTTCTTATTTCTATTGTGAGGCGCAATATTAACCAAATATGTGAATGATAAAGGGAAGCTACGGGTAATTCACATTAGAATTAGAATGATCTCTCAACTTCTTGGTGTGTTTGTATGCAAGGTGTATTCAGGTCATCACAACATTTATGCTCTGATGCTTATACAAATTGCTAAATTGAAATAAACATGATATTTAGGTCATCCTAGCTTTTGTGCCTTGGTGCTTAAACCTAATTTGACATCTCTGACTAAAAGTTAGTATTCATATGTTCATGGTTGTCTAACCAAGTGAACATTGTATTGACATCCGATGTTACCTAAAAATATTCAGTGATGATAAAAATTGACAAATGATTAGTGACTAAGTCCTAGGTTTGCATTTCATTTGCATTTTACATTTAGTCTGGTTGCATCTCTTTCATGGTTTGAATTCAGCATGGCATTGGATATAATCAAAAACTTTGCACTAAACACATCACAAGGACTGAGTGTCACATGAAGGTCTCTTCATCTAAATCACCAAGCAGATGATGTTCTAGGTTAACCATCCTTTTTGACAATGATAGAGCACTTGAACTCTTCATGTACCTGCAAAAACATCATGTGTATCACTACATTTTCATATAACATCATTTAGATTTTACATACCTATTGCATTACATACATTTACATCCATACATATAAATAAAGAAATGCATTTCATCACTCATCTAACATTTATCATTACATTCATATTGCATAATCATACATTCAAAGTAAACATTCAACATTTCATACATATGCATCACATGATAATAACATCATATTTTGAAATAACAAGTGCTATGAAGTCACAACAAAAAATGATCTCATATATATAACTCGATATAGTACATGGGGTGCACAATATGCATACAATAAAAGGGAATGAGCTCCAATGAGCTATCAAGTACAACAAAATATCAAAAATGAGGAGACAACTATCAGTGTCAACTATCTTCCTGCTCCTCTGCATCAGGTGCTACACCTTCCCCTGTTGGCATGTCCAGTGGTGGATCAACATGCGGTGCTCTAGCCCCCTAAAATCACAACATATACTGAGAATATGAAGTCACCCGATGTCTAGGTGGTGCGACCGAGAAGTAAGCAACACATAATACACTGCCCTACTAGTCTGATACACTATCTCGGCCTGAAGTCATCGGGTCTCCGACTGAGACTCGCATAGCTTCCTATCCTGCTCTACTAGCTAAATCTCAAAATCCATCCTATCAGCTCTCAACTCCCTATTCTGATTATACAATCTATGTATGACATCTCGCATTGTCTACCTTAGTCCTGGGTCTACCTCAGCAGCCACCTCCTCCTCACCAGCCATTACCTCGTCACCAACACCTATGTCAGTCCTCGCTTTACAACATCTAATCTCTACTCCTGGGTCAAAATATAGTGCACCCTATGACTCATCCATCTACACATCCTAGTGGGCTCCCAAAACCTCCTCAACCCCATCATGTTTCCTATACCACCTAGTGTCCCGCCCTCACCCCTAGTATACCACTGCTGCAAAAATGACAGTCTCACCAATGGTACTAACCATGGTATAGGGGCAAGCCTCACATCTGCTGTCGGCTGTGGTGGGATACTTGCCACTCTCTGCACAAGAGGGATCAGTTGTGTGATAGGGATCTATACCTCCCTCCTCCTTTGTCCTCTCCCTTGAGGTGCACCTGTCACATCGTTCGCCTCCTCCATTGTCAAAATCAGCTCTATAGGATCAAAGAATTGCCTAAAGGGATTCTTTGCCAAGTGTGTCCTATAAGCATCAGTAATACCTGCATCAATCACATGTGCTCGGTAGTCCCAATCTCTGCTTTGGAGCTCACTATACTCCAAAATACACACTGCATATGACAATCTGGGATCCCACCCTAGCCCAATCTCCCTCACCTGTCGAGCATAGGAGGTAAACTCCTGGGGTACATCCTGAACAAGGCCATACTACCTCCATACCTTGGTAATAATAAATCTCCCTTTTGACCTTATATAGGGAAAATGACCCTTTTGGCCTTATATAGGTTTTGACCTAAATTTTTAAAGTGCTCTGTTTTGCATGAAAATTGTACCCCTAGCTAATTTTGACATTCTAAATCCATTTTCAAGATAAAAAATGAAATTTGAGATTGTTTACTTTGTTAAAATCATGATTTAAAATTTTGGACCCAAGACGATCGACTACTTGCATAATCGACCTTCATACCTTCATAGCAATCCAAAATTCAACTTATCTAAATTTCAAATTGGTCAACCATGGTCAACTCATGGTCAAACCTAGTCAAACTTGGTCACCATGACCCCTAAATGATGCAGAACGTGTCCCCAGATGTGTACCACTTCTACAATTGATTACATTGCTTCTGTTCATTCATGCTATCTTTCTCGCTAGATTTTGATTTTAATCCCGAAGGGGCATGGTATTCTATATCATTAAACCATTAATCAAATCTATCTTTTTCAAATTTCTTCAACAATCAAGACAACAACCATGTCTAATTGTCAACTCATCAAAAGTCCTCATCACTTGGGGCACATCGCTTGGGGCATATCAAATTCATCAAAATCCATATCAATTTGGTGTTCTCTTAATCTTGTAAATTGTATTAGCTCTTCATAACCATCAGTTCATTAGTGTTATTTCCTTGATTCTTTGTAACTAAAGGGTTTGGATTTGGCATCCTTTGATTCCTTTGGACAATTAGGTCTGGAGTCAGGATAGTCAAGTCCTCGTAATCATAGGTTCAGAATCAGGCATTTATCACTTCTTCATAATCACAGGTTCATTGTTGGTACCGCTAACATCATCTTGATTCTTTGGTCAACCAAGACCTAAATCAACATCTTCAAAATCTTTCAATCAGTTTCTAGTCTCGAAATCGGTTAATCTTTCAGGATTTGTTCCTCCACCACATAACTGAGTCCAGATCTCAATCAAAATAGATTTATCATTGAACCACTGCGCTTCACATAGTAATTCAAAGAGGGGCAAAATGTAATACCCCAAAAATGGGCTTCAATACCATTGACCTCCTACATCCACAAATCAATTGAAATCAACCCTAAAAGTCCTAACCTAAGGCACATCTGCACATCGAATCATCGAAACCCTAATTGATCCTTATTATCTCTAATTAAATGTTATTTGGTGATAAATGATATTATTTTATTTATCCAAATTCAATTAATTGAATATGTTAAATATTTAATTAATTAAACTTTATTCAGCCACTTAATTATTTTAATCATATTTAATTAAATTTATTCTTAGTTAATATTGTTTATTTGACAATAAATCACAATTTCTAAAAATAATCGATTGAATATTTATTTAATTGATTAAAATCAAATTGTCAAATTTAATAATATAATTTTGGATAAAATTTGATTTAAATAATTGATTAACCCATAAATCAGTTATTTTTAAACTAAATTAGTTAAGTTGAGAATAAAACACATGGAAATTAAATAAATCAATAATTATCTATGCAAAAATCTAAAGATCAGTTAAACTCAAAAACAACTCTTTGATTCAATTTGTTAACTTTCTAAACTCAACATGTGATTATGAGTTGAAAAGCAAATTGGAGTGATCTCAAATTCCAATTATGAGTTAAAAAGTTGATTTGCATGATTTTACTAGATAATTGTTTCTAATTTCTTAATAACTCACCAATCAATTCGAGTTGATCAAGGAGTGATTTTTGGTTTTTTCATGAATTCTCAAATCATGGATTTCTATATAAACAAGCCTCAGTCCTTCACAAATCATCACAAATTTGGAGAATCCTTGCACGTGCAATTTGGAGAATAGCAGCGCTATACTATCGAATTCTTGAGATTGTGCAACTTGGAGATTCATTGCTAACATTGATTTCTTTTTTTTGCATTCATAGTTAGATTCAATTCATTGTTTTCAAGTTATTAGATCATTTTTCATATAGCATACATCATTATATTGCATAGAAAATTAAAAAATATAGATTAATCTTGCATCCATTTCATAGTTTTTGCATTCAAATCCTTCATTTAGATGTTGCATTGTCACTGATCTTGGTTAAATTCTAAGAATACCATACTCACGTCTACTAAAAGGCATTAAATCACCTAGTTAATGATATATCTGTTTATTGCATATTTTTCTATCATTAATCAATAATGTTTTACTGATGTGTTGTGTCTTCTGAACTGGTAGAATTTTCACACACACAATAGTGAGAATTGTCATGACTGGCGTTATCTATTGCATGAGATTGAGACTAGGGAAGGCCCTATTAGAAGAAGTATATAAGGATCATGGGTTGATGCTACACTTTTTGGTTGAAGGGATTGCTTAGATTCCAAGGGTGGTTGTAGGGATTTCTTAACTTGATTGGCCCTCTGTCTATTCTTATTGCTAAACTATGAGAGCTTGTTGGGGTCTATTAGGAGTTTAGTCCCTTAAATCTACCGCTTTGTTTCTCCCTTGATGTAGGGATAAAAATTGGGGAATGGATGCACAACCTAGAGATATAGACTTTTCTAAGACCAGTTCTCCCTAGGATCTATTTTGTGGGTCTCTTCTAAGAGGGGATATAGTGATAATCTTGCAAGTTCCCCTACCCTCCATCCAAATTAGTTTCCTTCCCCAACCCTGTATTAAAATTCACTATAGTACAGTAGGGGTATGGCTCATGGGACACAATAGATGAATTGGGACATTAGATACTCAAATGTTTCTATTATGAGGGCATTGTTTTAGTTGTGGGTGGGTGGTGAAATGCATAATAGAGAAACAAATTTTAGTTAGATGGAGATGAGTAGGAAACAATATTGAAGAAGGGGCATGTGGTGGGAGCTAAGAAAGTTGTCTATTTCTCCTCTTCTCTATTAATTATTATTTCTTCTCTTTTCTTCTATTTTCCAAATCCTCTAAATTCTATGGAAGTAGGCAGAATGTTGTAAAATTTTAAAGTGTCAAGAGTTAAGGTTCAAAATAAGTAGCCAAGAATTTTTGAAGTGTAATATCTCATGTGTCTTGAAATAGAAATTCATGGTTGAGTTATGTCATATGATTGTCTCCAATTTAAAATTTAAAACTTCTTTAAGTTGAAATAATCAAGGATTATTCATACTTTGTAGACACCTTTGATGTCGTGTATTCCATTTATTGTTGCATTATGTTTCAGGAGTAGTGTAATTGTTTTAATAAATGAAATGAGAAATTATGTCTACAAATAGATTATTAAGAATGGTTATGTGATGTGCATATTGTTGGAATGGAAAGATAAGGGACTGAGTTGGGATGAGTGAATCAGTACCCTCAAAAACTTTTAACTGAATACTCAATCTACAAATAGTAGTAACTAACTAACCAACTAAATCCATTGGATGCAACACTCATCAAAATGACTTTGTAAATGTAAAGTACATGAAATGAAACAATAGATCAATCATGAAATGTAACACATAACACCAATATTTTGGTTATGCAGAAACCCTTGTAAGAAGGTAAAAATTGTGGTGGGGATGACACCCACAAATTCTTCACTACTGTAGATAATAAAGTATGTCGGTTAAGGCTACAAGTTGTGATCACTTCTGGTGATCTTACCCTATTAGAAGTAACAATCAGATTGACTAGATCTACCTTTTTAAAGGATTTAAACAACACTACTTGAGTGTGCACTCGATTAAGAGATTTACAGACAGATTGTTAAGTCTACTCTGTTAAGAAATTTTACAAACTCTATTAAAATGATTAGAGAATAACAGAAAGTATCTAAATCAGATCTATAAAAATATATATAGCAGATAACACCAATATTTTGGTTATGCAGAAACCTAAGATCTACAGTGTACAAAATTAACCTAGATCTGCTTATTACATAGGAATCATCATTACATATAATGATTACATCTACAATAAATAATCCTCAATCTTGGTCAAATATTTTATGAATCTATGTAATCATTTGCATAGATAAATGTGCCTTTACTGATTACTATGTCATATCTGAATTAGATTTGAAAGTATTTGTAAATGACAACTATACTTTGCCTGAATCAGATCTATTATATCCTGAATAAATATCACCTCTATGTGTGTTGTATTGTCCCTTATTATGGTAGGTAGCCTTGACTGTTTCTGAATAAACTAAATTGTATCTCTGATCACTGCTTATTCATGCAAACCTTGTCTGAATTCTGATGTCTTGAAGGCAGCTACTGCTTCAAGATCTCCTACTTGATTCACTTTCTTTCCTTTTTTTGTCAAAATGACATCAATTACAAATATATAGAAAACTGCTATGATTGCCATGACCTAATTAGGTTTACAATATCTTAGAAAACCTAAGATCTACGATGTACAAAATTAACCTAGATCTGACTATTACATAGGAATCATCATTACATTTAAAGATTACTGAATAGAAGTAAAATGGAGCTTTAACAATGCATCTAACATTCCCCCTATTCATGTGTATTTTTTTGAATGAGAATTGGATTGATAAGTAATGTAAATCTGGAAATGCTTGAAATCAGATAAGAAAAGATACATACCTCATGGTGGAATTAATCTGGAAATACCTATTTTTTGATACCTGTGTATAGTTTTGGGAAATTTTGCAACTAGATCTAGGACCCGAAAATGCAATAGAGAAAACCCAGAAAACTATTGTCTCTCTAGAATCAGGTCAACTTTGACCCAGATAGCAGGGCACAATATTACCCCTCACTGAAGTTTGTCCTTGACCTAAAACAACTTTGATATAAATTTTGTTTGCAGATCCTGAAAGTTTGACGAAAAGGGTACTCAGATCTGCACTTCAATTCTCGAAACAGTGACTGTAGATATCTGAAAATGGTCTTTTGGGGTGGCTATATAGGGGTTTTCCTTAGTCAAACCCCTATTTTGGTGATATCCACCTCCATGAATAGTTGAATGTAATAGAATATGTGTGTGTATTGAATGTGTAATGCCAAGATCTAATCCTCTAGATTAAAACCCTAGCATGAATATGTATGAGAAATAAATGCATAGATTTGAATAAGATAAGAAAGCATACCAAGCCCCCAAGTCTAAAGTACTCCTACCAAACTCATAATCCATAATTGCTACCCCATGATTGTATCTTTGAATTCTTGAATATTGATAATGGTGGATCAAGGAAGAAAGGATCTCTCTTGCTCCAAATAGATGTTCACAATGGTGTGCTCACAAAATGCTTGATATCAACAATGGCTTGATCTTCTATATCATCCTCTTGCAATCTTGCATCTTCACTTCACCATTACTTGCTTGGTTCAATCAATTATGTCCCCTTGATGGATTCTTTCTCATGAAATTTCTTGGTCTTCCTTGGTGTCATTGTTGTGAAAATGAAGGCAAATGAGAGTCTATATATAGAGGTTTCAAGGTGAGGCTCCTAGAGTAATGTGAGGACCCATAATTCAAATTTCACCTTGAATTATGGCCCAATCACAATAACCAACTAAGGAGGGAAAATAATTAAATGAATTTCAAATTAAAACCCTTCACATTTAGATCTGAAAGCCTGACATTGATTTCGGGGCCCTCCGGGACCAAATTTTGAAAAGGGGGACCAAATCCTAAAGGAGGTCAAAGAAGACCTCAAATATGACCTAGGTCAGAGATGACCTCAACTCTAACCTAGGTTAGGGTCAACCTAGACCTTGACCTAGGGGTCTAGATCCAGCCAGAATAGAAAACAAAAGGTTCCAAGGGTGCCCGAAGACCTAGAAATGATGACAGAACATGGTAGAGTACCAGAGAGAGGCACAAAGTCCTATGGTGATCATGGTGAAGGAAAAGAGGACCTATGCCTAGGTCCTACCTATAAAATAGAGTCATCGAGAAGGGAAATTAAGGAGAATCCTCAGGATCCTAACCCTAATTTCACCTAGAATGAAGGAATAAAATGCAAAATGCATCCTAAATGAAAGTTTATCATGATAAATGCACTAAAAGAGGGTTCTAAACCTATCAAGATGGAAGTGCTTCCATTTTAAGATGATACATTTAGCCCCCACTTTATCTTAGATATGACACTAGGTGAATATGCAAGCTAAAGTAAGAAAATGTCATAGTAAATAAAAAGGATATAGCCAAGTCCTTGATGTAGAGATCTTTCAAAAAACTATTAGAACCTGCAACACACAAGGTTAATGAAAATCCACAAATCACCTAGAGCTTACTAAATTGCAACTTGAGAAGTGCATAAAGCCCGATATGCCCCCCCTTTTTTCGGCTTTCTACTTCTGAAGGGTGAAACAAGGTGATAAGGATAACTTTATACACTGGATATGTAGTTTGTTGAAAATCCCTTTCCTAAACCAACTATAAGGATTCCTAGCCTTCCTAAACTAGTTCAAGGATTTAGGTATCTGAATCATGATTCCAACACCACTTATGGCATTGAAAATGGAGTTACTAAACTCAAGTTATGATGAAAAGAGTGAATGTCTATCTAAATGCATAACAAAGGAAATCCGAATTTACCATGAGTAAACCCTAAGGAAAACCCTAATAAGACCCTAACCTGAACTATAAATAAGGAAAAGGAAGTCATACTTACTCATTCTTACCATTTTTAGATTTGAAGAGAGAAAAAAATATGCCGAGGAGAGAAGAACTTTGACCGATGCACATGGAGATCCTGAGACAGTGCCTGGCTATCAGACGGTCACTTCCTAAGGTGAGTTTGCTATTATTGGTTTCTGTATTTCACAAATTCTTGATTTTTTTAGGCAAGGTCAACTTTGACCCTTAAAGATTGACCCTGACCTAGTTATGTCGACCTTGACCCAAGAAGGTCGACATGAACTGGAAGGTCTCCACCTTATTTGGGATGAGGTTGACCTGTCGGTTAGAAATCCCATTTTTTGCTTTTTGCCCCAAAAGATGGGATGATCCTAAAAATTTTGCAGTATTTAGGGTTTGCTAGGCCTAAATGTCTTTAAAAATTAGAAAATCCCTAATTTCAATCGTCATCCTTCTATTTCAATGTTACTTTATCGGATCACTTAAGTCTCTGAATAGGCATGTGCGCTTTTATTTTCTCTCTTGGTCACTGAGTCTCCTTAAGGTTTAAGAATATTCTTATTAATTTAGCGAATGCCCGAAAGTCTTTGTCGCCTGATCTCATAAGCTTTTTGGAATATTCCCTATTATCAAATGACTTAGTGTCTTCCATTTTAGTCTCCAGATCTCATAATGTTTTCTTGAGATCTAGCGACTGTTGTATCAAACTTAGCATAAAGGAAGTATAGTCACGTGATCTCTAGATTGAGATTTCCTATGGTCGGGAAATCTCAGGATGATTTTTTAAAGTGATCTTTTGTTTGTCGATTATGAGTTCTCCCTTTAGTCACCAAATCTTTGGATGGAATAGCGGTCTTCTTTGGCGGTTGTCTCCAGGTCTCATGATCTTCTCACGGTTAGTTTTTCTATTCAGCGATTATGATTTCCTTTGGTCGCATTATCTCCCAATGTTGGTGGCTATCTCTTGCACGGTTAGTTATTCAGTGACACGATTGTCTCGAGATCTCCAGATGTAGTGGTTAAGTGATAAAGGATTGTTAGACTTAGTGTGAACCGTTGATGAATTTTTGATCGTGTGGACGACGTTGAATCTCCAGATCTAACTCAAGGTGAAGAACTAATTTTGTGACTTAGATTTTCCTTTGTTGTGTAATCTCCAGATGAACCCAAGGTCAAGATAAAGTTAATGTAATGGTTAAAGAGTGGTGGTTATGGTTAATTCAGTGAATACATGACTATGTGGATGGGTGATCTCAGGTTCCTGGCAGTTAAGTGGAAAACCTCCAGCGATTTAGCAATACAGTTATCTCTAGGTCGCTGAATTAGATGGTTAGTTGTGAAAATCCCTCATGACTTAATGTAGGCCATAGGATGAAATGAGGAATGAGATCAATGGAAGTCACGTATTCTCAGATAGAAAGTTGAGTGGCTAGAAGCTTCAGTGATTAGGAGACTTCAGGTTTGTCGCTAGATCTCCAGGTCGGGTGATCGCTGAATGTTTTAAAGAATAAATAAAGTTGTCATGATTATAGTTTGGCTATAGTCACCAGGTCTCTAGATAAGATAAATCAAGGACTCTTCCTTTCAATCACCAAATATCTAGATGGCCGGGTCAGGATATCTCAGAAAGAAGTTTGAAAAGTCAACAATGTTCCACGACTACGAGAAGCCCTCTTAGTCACCAAATCTCAGAACACTTTTCTAAGGTGCCAATGTTATAAAATGACTGTGAGACTTTTCTTTAGTCACTAGATCTTGGAATATTTAAATTTAAATTTATGAGCTATGACTAGTAAATTGAAGCCCTGTTCATGCAAAAGTAAGGGCGGAAGTGACCCTTTGATAGCTGGAGATGTTAGAAATGGTGGCACATTCAATACTGTAGGATAAAATAGTTAAAGGCTACTCATTTGAGAATTACGAAGCATATCGAAGAAGTATAGAGTGCTAGGTTTTCAGAGCTTTCTGGGCTTGCAGTGTGATCAGTGATTTTTGCAGGAGAATTTTTAGAGTTATAGTCAGAATGAGTCAGGAAATAGCAAGCGGAGCCTCTAGTAGTCGAGGGTCGAAGGAAAAGGTGAAAGAGAGTTTTTTAGATGAGTTTCTCACCCTTCTACCTGGTTTGTCCCAAAATAAGAAGGTTAGTGATGACATATTTGTTAATGATTTAGCCTACTGTAGAGATGCTAGAACTCTAGAGATCATAGGCATGTGCCTGTTTACATATTTCTATAAATACCATGATAATGTTATACCATTTTCAAACCCTTGGACTTTAGGGTTAGCCAAATTGATTGTCCTGAAGGTTTTTCTAGATGTGGATGCACTCCTTATGCTATCCCAAAGATATTATCCCTTATCTAAGATAATTAGAAAAGAGGATGATTCACCCTTGGTAACCTTAGACCAGAACTCTTTCATGAATGCTTTCAGAATTCAATTTCCAATGGCCACAAAAATTAATTTATAGGCTCAAGAAAATAGATATGTCAGAGAGGCTACTTTGGTCTCTAGGGAGATTAAGAGTCACATGCCTAAAGAAAATAGAAATTATATTGCACCTATGGCTGGGTCAATTCCATATGCTTACAAGGACCTAAAGTTTTACATGAAATACATTGCATATGGGATATGCCAGGTTTTGGGATTGATGCAGGCCCTGAGAGGATTACCTCTGATATTTTGATGTTAGTGATGGATTCACAAAGTCGTATGGTGAGCAAAGGGTATGATTTTATTGGTTATGTAATAAACAAGATGCATGAGGGTTTTCTATCTTTGAAGAACTTCACCTCTGGTTCTGCACCCAGATTCATGCACTTCTCCCTATTGATGCACCTCATTGTGTATCACAATTATGGTCTTATAAATTTGAATGATCTCAAACCATAAATGATATGGAATGGACAGCCTAACCCAGTACAGTTCTGGTTAGGAGTTTGGAGCCCTTCTTTCCCTAGGCGAGATTTTGGTGCCTTTGAGAATTGGATTGTGTACCCCATTCTTCGGAGTTTGGGAGTTAATTGTACAAGATTATCCACCAAGGTCCTACAATTGGTGAGACCCCAATAGTTTGTTCATAATTGGACCACAGGTCACAATTGGGGAGACATTTACTATGAGAAGGGCTATACAATGATTAGGGTTTATAGATGCCCTTAGCCTCCTCATCTACTTCCATTTTATGTTCCACCAAGAGTTGCATTTCTAGAGTTTTTTTGGCAACTCATGTCGATAGAAAAAGAACACTTGGCTTCCCACAAGAAAGGGACTCTCACTCCTCAGCACTTCAGAGTGCACTATATTACAATTGGAAAGGGAGCTTTTAGTAAGGTGAATGATTGGTTAGAGAAATACAGGATGTTTGCAACTCCACATAGCTATGTAGATACAAAAGGTTTCATGGCTGCTGCAAGGAGATACTATATGCCTACCATTCATTTCAATAAGCAACATGAAGAGTATCCTGAGGAGGATGTGATCAGAAACATCATTAAAGATGATGAAGTAGAGAAAAGAATTCGACAATTGGATCGGTTTCACAAAATTGAGCGAGTTAAAAGGAAAAGGATTGGTATTTGGGGGTTTCTTTCCTACTTTTCCTTACCTCCAAAGACTTGAGCAGATGATGGCTCAATTTGACACATTAGTTGAATCCATGAAGGATCAAATTGATGATGCTAATCAGGGTAAGAAGGCCCACTCTGATTCTAAATGTGAAGAGGACAATGATGGTGGATACCCAATATATAGCCCACCCCCTATGTAGTAGCCATTAATTGAAGAACCCAAGGAAGGAGGTGAGACTGTCAACCTCAGTGAGCTGCCTAGCTCAGAGGACACCCCTGAGCCTTTACAAAAGAAGAGGAAGTTAATGGCTGGAGAGCCATCAAAGAAGAAGAAGAAGGATAGAGTAAGTTCCCTCTACAAAGGGACTAACTTTCATCACCATGAAATAAGGAAAGCAGTCAGAGAGGCTAAAAGGCAACAAAGGTATGAAATAGAGGATGTAGAGTTGCCTCTGGCTTTAGGCCAAGATGAAAGAATAATTGAATAGGATGCTTTCCTGAATGATGATAATTTTGTGAATTCTAAGGAATTCAAGAGTTTCTTAATGTGACATAAGCAGTAGCAGGTGACCTCAAATGTGCAAATAATTGAGGAGGGTCAAGTGCCAGATGAGGCATTACACCAATTGAGAGAATATGACCCAGAAGCAAAAAATCTTACTCCAGATGAGGCTAGGGAATTAGTAAGAAAAAGTAATATGCTGCTTGTGCTTGGGTGGAGTTTGTATACTGATTTCATAATAGATCAAATAAAGAGACAAGAAGATGTCACTCTCTCTTCAAAAACCCAAGTAGGGGATATAATAAAAGGATTTGGGTATAGCCCAAAAAATTAGGCCTTGGCCATGTGGAGTCTATATCCAAAGGACAGAAAGCCACAGATTTTGAATGTGAAAGAATAGATGGAAGGGGATAAAATTGTGTGGTCAATCCACAACATAGGGGACCTAGAAATTTCTCAGGTTTTCACCCAATTTGCTAAATTAAATGAAGATAAAACTAAACAATTATAAAAAATATATGGTAATCTTTTAGAGGATTATAGTGCCCTGGTAAAAGATAGGGACTTGCATATCATAAAAGTTACAGCATTGGAAAAACAGGTGGAGGAATTGCAATTACAAATTATCAATACTCTTGTAGTAGTTCCTACACCTCCTGAGCAGCCAACATTAACAAAGGCACTAGGAATGATAAAGGAGGAGGTGGCAGTAGAACTGAAGAAGATTAATGATGAGAAGAATGAGGCTATTTAGCAAGCCCTTTTGAATATTTTGCAGCACAGAATGAATATAATTAAGGATAAATTTGACCTAGTTTTTAATGCTTATGGAAAGTTGCCTGAATTGTAAAAGGAGGTCAATAATTATGTGCAAATTTTGAGTGGATTTCATACAGTGTGGTCTATCAGGGCACCACTTTTTGAAAGATTGATTTTGTCTCAATCTTTGGGGAGTGACATAAAAGATATAGATGTAAGAGTTGGTGAGGAGATTGACAAAATTAAAGCCATATTACCACTTTTCAAGGGTAAGGAAAATCTGATTGAGGCTAAGATAGCCATGCTCAGCTCCTATTCTAACAAATTCATCCTCTCAATTTTGAATATAGATGGAGTCATAAAGAGCCTTGATCATTGGAGATCGGATGTTGATCTTCTACTGCCTAGGAAAGAGGCATTTTTAGGTGAAGATGATAATATTGATTTTGAAAGCTTCAACAAAACCCTTGATGAAGCTATCAAAGTAGAGGTGAACCTCACCAAATTTGTTTCAGATTTCAAGGCAATTATGGATGCCAGATGGGAAAGACAAAAGGCCCAACTACAAATTGTCCAAAACTTTAATTGGCCATCAGAGGAACATGTAACTACATGGGATGAACTGACAAAGCCCAAAAAGGCTAGATCTACCGCAGTTGATTTGGACATTTTGGATGAAGATTGAGAAGGACATCTAACACATCTGACACTTGATCCAAGGAATACAGGGTTGATAAGCTATCATTTTAGAATGGTGTAGGTTAGCTTGAAATGGGGGTCACCATATCTCATTAAAATCAAGAAGCTATCATAAATATTTGCAATTGAGGGTGTCAGTTTTCAAGTGGCCAATGATGTACAATGGTCTGAGGAAGTTTTGTCCTTCCACCGCCTAGGGGTCGATTATGTATTTTATTCTTATTTTGGTCTCTTATGCTTTTAGAGTTAGGTTTTTCAACCATCTAAAGCTTGTTGCATTCTCATTAATGAGGGAATTCTAGGGTGGTTGAAAGGAGATTGTATATAGAGTTGAAGACTCATTTTTGTAAAAGAGGTTGGAAAGAAATAGAAAAATAGAACAGGATTGCTTGGAGGGAGATCACCAAGTTTTGTGTCTGATCTTTTGAGTAATGGAATTGTGAATGTAAGAGGCAAGTTGATTTTAATACAAATACACTGCAACTTTTGCCATATATTGTTGTTGTCTCTTTTCTTTTATATTGTACTCTTGTATGTTTTACATGTTAGGCATCTAAAATATACCAGTTGTAAGGCAATTTGCTTGGTTGATTTATGAGTTTCTTTCAAGGAAAGAATTAAAAGCTCCCATATTTCATCTTGAAGAGTGGATATATTTGTATGGATTTTTGACAATAACAGTATTTGGTTAATATAATAGTTTTTAAGGCAATCTATTTGGATTTGCAGTAGGTATGTAAGGCATACTGATTGTATTTCTTTTAGAATTTACTTGTTGGTTTGCATTTTGATTCTATTTCCCTTAGGATAAGGCACTGGTTCATTGTTTGTCTATTATGATTTTATCTTTCAGAGATCTCAGAAGAGAAATTGGAACTTTCACATCATTTACCAATACATTTTGATTTCATGTTTATTGCACCAAATAGATTGGATTGTGCCCAGGGCATTTAGTTCATATTTCCTGATTCTATAAAGAGAGAATCACATTAGGTTGCCCCTCCTTAAAAGGAAGAAGGATGAGAATCCTTAAAGCACTGATTACTGCTTTACTTACAATCACACTCTATCTAGTTAGAATTTGCATTAAGGTGGCTACAGTCATATGTAGAGTGTTCTATGGATTAATGCATTAAGAAGACTAGAAGCTAATTAGTGTCCACTTATAAGAATACTATAAAAATAGTTATCATTAGAAGGTAATACCTACCTAAGTCTGTGGAGCTCAAAAACAAAGGAGGATTTTTTCCAATCCTTAGAAATTAGGTCTTTCTCTTGTTTGATTCAGTTTTAAGAAGTACAGACTCTGATACCAGTTTTGATCATACAAGAAAAATCCCTAACAAATTGGTGTCTCCGCTTGGGATTGAACAAGTTATCAAACAGTTAAGAATCTCTGGTTATATTACACAACATCAATGTTTTTTTTATTGGACTACTTTCTCCAGACCCCAAAAGGAAGTTGGGTGGCGACTCTAAACAAATCTCTGAACCAGTGTTTTGAAATTCAATCACTATTTTATAATGGCTCATAGAAGTACAAGATCTTGGAGAAAGGAACACTGAGAAGAAAATCTAGAAGGAGAACTCCCATCCCCATCAAGACAAGGTCATGTAAGGAAGGATAGAAATACTAATGACATGTCTTTCACATGGAAACAAAAAGGGAATACAAGAAGAGAAGAGTCTGTTCAGACAAATCAAGAAGAAAATAATTCTGAATATGAGGAAGTAATTGATTTGGGTTTGAATCAATATGAGGACTACTACTCACCCTTTTTAAAGGATGGAAGAAGAGCAAAGTCTCGTAGGAGAGGAATCCCTAGAAATAATAGAAGATCTAGAGGCCAAACTAGGAGTAAGCAAGACTTTGTTCCTTCTTTTCCCCATGATTCTCCCTTACAAGACCATCAAATACCAGATGATCACCAAGAAGAAGTCCCTGCCCAAGAATCCTCATCTGAAACAGCCCTTCCTAATCCTGAGGAAATTTTTGAAGAAGTGTTTGAATTGGAGAGAAAAATCTAGGAGTAGATTCAAATAAGACAAAAAAGAGAAAAAGAAAAAGAGGAAAAGATTAGGCATGCTATGATTAGAGCAGAGCAATTGAAGAGGCAATTGTTAGATTTTTAAGCCTTGAATCAAGTTCCTGTGATAGGACAAGTAGAAGATCAACCTATTGTCCAAAAAATTTATGATATAAGAAATCCTAGGGACAAAGGTAAGCAAAAGGCTGTAGGGGTTTCAATAAATGAACCAAATACTGCCAATAAATCCCTAGAGCAAGCAACAAGATTAGATGTTGACTTGGAAAAGGCCAAAAGGGAACAAAAAATATTGGCCAAAGAGTTAGAAAAGGTAGAGCTAGAAGCCACTACAACTGAAATAAAAAGAAAGATTGATTTCCTTAAGAAATCTTCTGGACCAACCAATACACTTTCCACTTCTCAAGCACAAGGTGTAAATGTGTTGAACACTACTAGAACTTTAGGTATGCCCAAAACTTCTACTATCTCAAATGTTCAAACATCCACATCTTTGGGTGTTGACCCATCTCAAACAGTATCCATACATGAAATACATAAGCAATTGGTTTTTAATGGGATTCCTGGCTACCCAAATCCCAACCCTGATGAAATTAGGAAAAAGCTTCCAAAATTCACTGGAAGCAATGCAGTTAGTTGTGAAGAACATTTGAAAAGTTTCACTGATGTGATAGATGACTACAATGTTGAGCCTGATGATGTGATCATGAATCTTTTTTTCAATCTCTAACCGAAGATGCTAGAGAGTGGTTTAGAAATTTGCCTCATGCTAGCATATGCTCATGGGAACAATTCAAACATTTTTTCAAAGAACAATATGGTGATAAAACCAATGAAGGTTTCATGCTTAATGATTTCAAAAATATCAAGAAAAATCCAAATGAGGGTGTTGTTGAGTTCAATGTTAGATTTTAGAAGGCAATGCATAAATTGTTGTAGGTTATCATACTAGATGACAAGATTTGTTTGGTTACTTATCTAAATGCTTTTGATTAAAAAATGGAGTATCTTTTGAGAGATAATAACCCTAGAAATCTTGCAGAGGCTTACAAACTGGTCATTAATATAAAGAGAAATAGAAAAATATCAGGGAAGTTGGGAAGGAGGGAGGATTATAGACCTTCAATCTCAAACAGGAAGGAGCCAGGGAAACCTGATACAAAACCAAAGGATGATGATAGTTTGAAGAAAATCTTGAAAGAAATAAAAGATTTGAAACCTAATGAAGCAAGAAATATTAGAGTATAAGGAAATGACAAACCATCCTTCAACAACTCCAATAAATGACCAAGAATGTAGAACTATCCCTATAACACTCAGTGGAAAGATGGGAAGCCAGTGCTCCCGGAAAGAAAAGATAGGCCAAGTGATAAGACCCCAGACCCCTTGCATAGAAATGTAGTGAACATGAATGATGATGTTCCTTGGTGTATTTTTTGTTGGTCACCTCATGACCCTTACTACTATGTAATAGATCAAAGTGTTTCTGCAGATGATGAGCAGGATAATAACCATGAAGAATCTTATGATGATCAAGGTTGTGGTATGACTTCTTCATACATATGTGATGAAATAGATTCTAGTGAAGAAGATGAAAATCAAGATGCTGGTAGTTCCCTAGTTAAAAATGAGATTTATCATCAGCAAATATTTTCTGATGAAGAAAATAGTCACTTGGATGTAGTCCAGTGCAACACTTTAAGAAATGATGAACTAGTAGTGTTGAGAAGACCTTCTAATGAAGAAATTGCACAAATCATAGTAGATATGGTCACCCAAGCCAAGGGTAACTACAATTTGAGAAATAGGGTGGTGGGTGATTCAAGTCAAAAGTCATCTGGCATATTTATCAAAAGGTTGGGTACATATGTAAAACAAGCTCAAGACAAAAGTAAGGTTGTTGATATTGGTAGCAAGACTAAGATTAAGAAGAATGTAACATTTGATCCTCCTAATGTGACTTATAAGGTAAAGAAAAAACCTCTTTAGGAGACTGTTGTCTCTACCCAAAAGGAAGGCAAAATCATGAACAAGGATCAGCAAGGCCTTATGGAGCATGAAAACAATAAGGAAGCTACTGTCATTAAGCAAGATGTAATTGATCCCAAGTATGCCCCAATTGACATGGGAAAACTATTATCACAAATTACTGTTAAAGTCCCCTTATTGGAGATGATGAGAATAGAAGAACATAAAGAGAAAGCCTTGAGTTGGGTACAAGGAGTTCTTCCTTCTGATACCCAAAACTCCACTAAGGGTGGTAAAGTGACTGCTGCAGCAGATGATTCAACTAAAAATCAATGTGGAGAGATCATCTCTGAGATCCCTCAAATGTATTTGGATACTAATGTTATAAATACTATGATAGGGACTATTGATCCTTTCTTTTTGTCCCTAATAGTAAATGGAAAGTTGTTAAAAAACTGTATGATTGATTCAGGAGCCTCTAATATTGTTATGCCTGCAGAAATAATGAAATCTTTGGGTTTGAAAGTAGATACACCTCATGGACAAGGTCAAGCTATGGATTCAAGAGAGGTCCCTATTATTGGTACAATAAGGGCTTTCCCTTATAGGTTAGCAGCTTTTCCTAATAAGTTGTTGACAATGAGTGTCCTAGTGGTTGATATCCCACCTCACTATGGGATGTTACTATCTAGAAAATGGAGTGCTTCCATGGGAGGTAGTATCTAGTGTGATTTGTCCTTTGCAAATTTAAATATTGATGCTAAAAATGTGAAAGCATCTAGAGAAAGCAGAACCCCACACATGATAGAGCTAAATAATATGGATGAGTTGAATTTTTATGTGGATGTTGACATGGAGAATTTTAGAGTGGAAAAAACCATTTCATAAAGGGAAGATTTAGATCCATTGACCCAGGAACTAAAGGAATAGTAGGATGGATTGTGGTAGATGTATTTTGATGAAGCATGTTCAAAGGAAGGATCAGGAGCTAGAGTTCTATTCATATCTCCATCAGGTACCACTTTTAAGTATTCATTCTCATTGACTTTTCAATGCACAAATAATACTGATGAATATGAAGCACTATCATTGGGATTGAATATTGCTATCAAGCATGGGATAAAATGTTTAAAATTTTTTGGTGATTCTGAGCTTGTGGTGGCACAAGTTCGATCTAAATATGCTGTTAAAAATGATAGGTTAAAATTGTATAAACATGTAATCTAGGATCAGATTGAGATGTTTGATGCTTTTAATATTTGTTGGGTAGAAAGATCCAAGAACATAATGGCTGATTTTTTGGCCAATGTTGCTTTAAAGAGAGATGATTCAACTTTGTTTGGAGTGTCAATAGTTGAAATAAAAAGTAGGCCAGTTGTGTCAGACAACATTTACAATTGCAAGTTTTTGAGGATGATCATGACATTTTGAAATTTATTCAATGCCTTGACATATATGAAGATCAACTTATAGACTGCAATACATTGGTTGAGGAAGTTGAGGGTAAGGACATGGTCATGGGAAATGAGGTAATCCATTTGAATTCAAATAGTATCCCTAAGCGCCTAACTAAGTTAAAAGCATTATATAATAGCCAAAATGATCACATGTCAAAGACAAGTAATGCCAAGGTGGAAGATTTGGAAGAGGTAAATTTGGGATCACATAATGCACCTCAAATGGTTTATATTGGAAAAGGATTGGATCCTTGATTGAGGTATAATTTGATAAAATTGTTGAGAAGTTATAAGCATGTCTTTGCATGGTCATATGATGACTTAAAAGCTTATAGAGAGGATCTGTTCCAACATGAAACCCCATTGAAGGATGAGGTCAAACCTTTTAGGCAAAAATAGAGACCCATCAACCCATTTTTAGCTCCTAAGATGCAGCAGGAGCTAGTCAAGTTGAGTGATGTAGGAATAATCCAACCTATAAGGCATTCAACTTGGGTATCTAACTTAGTCCTAGTCAGAAAGAAGAATGGGGATATTAGATTGTGTGTAGATTTTAGGAATCTGAATGTTGCATCATTAAAGGACAACTATTCACTACCCAACATGGAGGCAATGTTGCATAAAGTCATTGGATGTGAATTATTGTCTATGATGGATGGTTTCTCTGGGTATAACTAGGTATTAGTAAAGGAGTCTGAGAAATTCAAAACAACATTCACTACACCTTGGGGGACCTATGTTTATTAGAATGCCATTTGGTCTCAGAAATGCTAGAGAAACTTTTCAAAGAGCCATGGATGTTGCTTTCAAAGAATATATAGACTTGTTTATGGTGGTGTACTAGGATTACCTAACTACTTATTCTAAATGGGTTGTTGATCATTGCTCACATCTAGAAAAGATTTTTGTCAAAGCTCTAGAATATGGTGTGTCTCTGAATCCAAAGAAGTGTAACTTTGCAGTCAAAGAAGGAAAGTTGCTAGGACACATTGTATCAAAAGAAGGAATAAGAATTGATCTAGAGAGATTTGAAGCCATCAAGAGGGTTACATCACCCAAAAATCTCAAGGGAGTGCAATCTTTTTTAGGAAAGATTAACTTTGTCAGAAGATTTATTACCAATTTTGCTAAAATTGTTAAGCCTATAGTGAAGCTGCTCAAGAAGGATGTGAAGTTTCAATGGACTGTCGAGGCTCAGGGTGCATTTGATAAAATTAAAGAGGTGGTTCAATAGGCACCTATGCTTAGGTCCCTTGATTATACTAAGCCCTTTTCACTCTTCTCTTTTGCATCATTTCACACAATTGTTGTTGTACTATTGCAAAAGGATAATGAAGGTTTTGACCATCCAATTGCATTCTTTAGTAAATCCTTGTAGGCTTTTGAACTAAACTATGAGATGATGGAGAAGCAGGTAGATGCAGTGGTGAAAGTAGTAAAATCTTTCAGGCCTTATCTAGTTGTGCTAAGGTCATTGCATATGTCCCTCATGCTGCAGTTAAGGATGTCCTTACTCAGTCTGAAGTTACAAGTAAGAGGTGTAAGTGCATTTCCAGGATTCAAGAATTCAATTTAGAAATCCATATTATGAAGCTTGTGAGAGGACAAGGCTTGGCAAAATTGACGACTGAAGAGAACATGGATCTAGTCCAAGTTAACAATGAAGGAATCCTAGATATGACAATAACAAGTATTGAGTTGCAACTAGAATATGCTGATATTGTATATTTCATCAAGAATGCTAGGTGCCCAAACCATATGACAGATAACCAAAGGAGATCCTTAAAATTGCAAGCTCAAAAGTATACATTGATACAAGGGGACTTGTATTTGAAAAATAGAGATGGAATCTTGTTGTTTTGCCTTGATAAGTGTCAAGCAGGGAAGGTTTTGAGTGAAATGCATGCTGGTGTTTGTGGAGGCCATTATTCAACAAAGACTACTACCCATAAGATTTTAAGGGCTGGTTATTTTTGGCCTACATTGTTTAAAGACTCTTTCCAGTTTGTTAAGAAATGTGAAGCCTGTCAGAGGTTTGCCTCTAAATTAAAATATTGAGGAGCACTATTGCTGAACCCAATAACAGTTGAGGCACCATTTTCCATGTGGGGAATAGATTTTATAGGGGAATTTTCTAAGAAATCTAGTGGAGGACATAGTTGGGTACTTGTTGCAACTGACTACTTCACAAAATGGATAGAGGCCATTCCCACAAAGAAGGCAACAAGTAAAGTAGTGTGTGATTTCTTACTTGACAATATTTTGACCAGATTTGGTGTCCCCATGAAATTAATTACAGATAATGCAATGTGTTTTAGATCAGATGAATTCAAGGAGTTTTGTAAAGACAATGGGATCATGACATCTTATTCATCTCCTTATCATCCTCAAGCAAATGGACAGGCTGAATCTAGCAACAAAAGTATCCTGACAATCTTGAAGAAAACACTTGAGAAAAATAAGAGAGCTTGGCATTCAAAGCTAAAGTTGGCCCTATGGGTAGCTAGGATTACAATGAAGAAAGCCACTGGGAGGTCTCCCTTTAAGCTTGTATATGGTTTACAGTCAAGATTGCCTATAAATAACTTGCTTCCTGTTTATAAGTTTGTTCAAGATGAGGAATTAGATATCTCAGGGCCAATGCAGGACATGATTATGCAATTAACTAAATTAGATGAGTCAAGAAGGGAAATTCAAAAGTGCAACATCAAATTGCAACAGAAGATGAAGTACCTATTTGACAAGAGGGAAACTACCAAAAAATTCAAAATAGATGACTTGGTACTTCAATGGAATGTAAGAGCAGAAGACAAGGGGAAGCATAAAAAGTTTGAATCCTTGTGGCCTGGTCCCTTTGTGATTCATGAAAATTTTGGAAAAGACTCCTACTTATTGAAGAATATGGATGATGAAGTCTTTGAATTACTAGTGCATGGCCAATTCTTAAAGCCTTTCTTCAATTAAGTTTTTGATTTTCATGCATATGTAAATGTCTTGTAAATATTGTATAGGTGTGTTTCCTTTTGTCTATGTGTTTCAGTTCAAGTTTCAAGTCAGTGCATTTTTTTTGGTCTGCATTCCAGAGATCTGTGGTTCTTGTTCAAACTTGCATTTTAACATCCTTAGATAGAGCCGCTGTTGGTTAGAAATCCCATTTTTTTCTTTTTGCCCCAAAAGACAGGATGATCCTAAAAATTTTGCAGTCTTTAGGGTTTGCTAGGCCTAAATGTCTTTAAAAATTAGAAAAGCCCTAGTTTCAATCGTCAACCTTCTATTTCCCTGTTACTTTATCGGATCACTTAAGTCTATGAATAGGCATGTGTGCTTTTATTTTCTCTCTTGGTCACTGAGTCTCCTTAAGGTTTAGGAATATTCTTCTCAATTTAGCGAATGCCCGAAAGTCTTTGTCGCCCGATCTCATAAGCTTTTTGGAATATTCCCTATTATCAAACAACTTAGCGTCTTCCCTTTTAGTCTCCAAATCTCACAATGTTTTCTCAAGATCTAGCAACTGTTGTATCAAATTTATCACAAAGGAACTATAGTCGCGTGATCTCCAGATTGAGATTTCCTATGGTCAGGAAATCTCAGGATGATTTTTTAAAGTGGTCTTTTGTTTGGTGATTATGAGTTCTCCCTTTAGTCACCAAATCTCTAGATGGAACAGTGGTCTTCTTTGGTGGTTGTCTCCAGGTCTCATGATCTTCTCATGGTTAGTCTTTCTATTCAGTGATTGTGATTTCCTTTGGTCACATTATCTCCCAATGTTGGTGGCTATCTCTTGCCCAGTTAGTTATTCAGTGACACGATTGTCTCTAGATCTCCGGATGCAGCAGTTAAGTGATAAAGGATTGTTAGACTTAGTATGAACCATTGATGAATTTATGATCATGTGGACGGTGTTGAATCTCCAGATCTAACTCAAGGTGAAGAACTATTTTTGTGGCTTAGATTTTCCTTTGTCGCGTAATCTCCAGATGAACCCGAGGTCAAGATAAAGTTAATGTAATGGTTAAAGCCTGGTGGTTATGGTTTATTCAGTGAATACATGACTATGTGGACTAGTGATCTTAGGTTCTTGGCAGTTAAGTGGAAAACCTCCAGCAATTCAACGATATGGTTATCTCTGGGTCGCTGAATTAGATGGTTAGTTGTGAAAATCCCTCGTGACTTAATGTAGGCCATAGGATGAAATGAGGAATGAGATCAATGGTAGTTGCCTATTCTCAGATAGAAAGTTGAGTGGTTAGAGGCTTCAGTGATTAGGAGACTTCAAGTTTGTCACTGAATCTCTAGGTCGGGTGATCGTTGAATGTTTTAAAGAATCAATAAAGTTGCCACGATTATAGTTCAGCTATAGTCTCCAGGTCTCTAGATAAGATAAATCAAGGACTCTTCCTTTCAATCGCCAAATCTCTAGATGTCTGGGTCGAGATATCTCAAAAAGAAGTTTGAAAATTCAACAATGTTCCATGACTATGAGAAGCCCTCTTAGTCGCCAGATCTCAGAACGCTTTTCTAAGGCACCAATGTTATAAAACAACTGTGAGACTTTTCTTCAGTCGCTAGATCTTAGAATATTTAAATTTAAATTTCTAAGGTACAGCTAGTAAATTGAAGCCTTGTTCATGCCAAAGTAATGGTGGAAGTGACCCTTTGATAGCTGGAGCTGTCAGAAATGGCGGCGCATTCAATACTATAGGATAAAATGGTTACAGGTTACTCATTTGAGAATTATGAAGCATATCGAAGAAGTATAGAGCACTAGGTTTTCAGAGCTTTCTGGGCTTGCAGTGTGATCAGTGATTTTTGTAGGAGAATTTTTAGAGTTACAGTCAAAATGAGTTAGGCAACAACAAGTGGAGCTTCTAGCAGTCGAGGGTCGAAGGAAAAGGTGAAAGAGAGTTTTTCAGATGAGTTTCTCACCCTTCTACCTGGTTCGTCCCAAAATAAGAAGGTCAGTGATGACATATTTGTCAATCATTTAGCCTACTATAGAGATGCTAGAACTCCAAAGATCACAGGTATGTGCTTGTTTACATATTTCTATAAAAACTGTGATAGTGTTATACCAGTTTCAAACCCTTGGACTTCAGGGTTAGCCAAATTGATTGTCCCAAAGGTTTTTCTAGATGTGGATGCACTCCTTATGCTATCCCAAAGATATGATCCCTTATCTAAGATAATTAGAAAAGAGGATGGTTCACCCTTGGTAACCTTAGACTGGAACTCTTTCATGAATGCTTTCGGAATTCAGTTTCCAATGGCCACAAAAATTAATTTACATGCTCAAGGAAATAGATATGTTAGAGAGGCTACTTTGGTCTCTAGGGAGATTAAGAGTCACATGCCTAAAGAAAATATAAATTATATTGCACCTATGGCTGGGTCAATTCCATATGCTTACAAGGACCTGAAGTTTTACATGAAATACATTGCATATGGGATATGCCAGGTTTTGGGAATTGATGCAGGCCCTGAGAGGATTACCTATGATATTTTGATGTTAGTGATGGATTCACAGAGTCGTATGGTGAGCAAAGGGTATGATTTTATTGGTTATGTAATAAAAAAGATGCATGAGGGTTTGTTGTCTTTGAAGAACTTCACCTCTGGTTCTGCACCCAGATTCATGCACTACTCCTTGTTGATGCACCTCATTGTGTATCACAATTATGGTCTTATAAATTTGAATGATCTCAAACCACAAATGATGTGGAATGGACAACCTAACCTAGTACAGTTCTGGTTAGGATTTTGGATCCCTTCTTTCCCTAGGCGAGATTTTGGTGCCTTTGAGAATTGGATTGTGTACCCCATTCTCCAGAGTTTGGGAGTTAATTATACAAGATTATCCACCAACATCCTGCAATTGGTGAGACCCCAACAGTTTGTTCATAATTAGACCAAGAGTCACAATTGGGGAGACATTTACTATGAGAAGGGCTATACAATGATTAGGGTTTATAGATGCCCTCAACCTCCTCATATACTTCCATTTTATGTTCCACCAAGAGTTGCATTTCTAGAGTTTGTCTAGCAACTCATGTTGACAGAAAAAGAACACTTGAGTTCCCATAGGAAAGGGACTCTCACTCCTCAGCACTTCAGAGTGCACTATATTACAATTGGAAAGGGAGCTTTTAGTAAGGTGAATGATTGGTTAGAGAAATACAGGATGTTTTCAGCTCCACATAGCTATGTAGATACAAAAGGTTTCATGGCTGCTGCAAGGAGATACTACATTCCTACCATTCCTTTCAATAAGAAACAAGAAGAGTATCCTAAGGAGGATGTGATCAAAAACATCATTGAAGATGATGAAGTAGAGACAAGAATTTGACAATTGGATCGCTTGCACAAAATTGAGAGAGAGTTAAAAGGAAAAGGATTGGTATTTGGGGGTTTCTTTCCTACTTTTCCTTACCTCCAAAGACTTGAGCAGATGATGACTCAATTTGAAACATTAGTTGAATCCATGAAGGATTAGATTGATGATGCTAATTAGGGTAAGAAGGCCCACTCTGATTCTGAATGTGAAGAGGATAGTGATGGTGGATACCCAATATATAGTCTACCCCCTATGGAGCAGCCATTAATTGAAGAACCCAAGGAAGGAGGTGAGACTCTCAACCTCAGTGAGCTACCTAGCTCAAAGGACACCCCTGAGCCTTTACAAAAGAAGAGGAAGTTAATGGCTGGAGAGCCATCAAAGAAGAAGAAGGATAATTAAGTGCCCTCTACACAAGGACTACCTTTCATCACCATGAAATAAGGAAAGCAGTCAAAGAGGCTAAAAGGCAACAAAGGTATGAAAGAAAGGATGTAGAGTTGCCTCTGGCTTTAGGCCAAGATGAAAGAATAATTGAATAGGATGCTTTCCTAAAGGATGATAATTTTGTGAATTCTAAGGAATTCAAGATTTTCTTAATGTGACATAAGCAGCAGCAGGTGGCCTCAAATGTGCAAATAACTGAGGGTCAAGTGCCAGATGAGGCATTGCAACAATTGAGAGAATATGACCCAGAGGTAGAAAATCTTACCTCAGATGAGGCCAGGGAATTAGTAAGAAAAAGTAATATGCTGCTTGTGCCTGGATGGAGTTTGTATACTAATTTCATAATAGATCAAATAAAGAGACAAGAAGATGTCACTCTGTCTTCAGAAACCCAAGTAGGGGATATAATAAAAGGATTTGGGTATAGCCCAAAAAATTAGGCCTTGGCCATGTGGAGTCTATATCCAAAGGACAGAAAGCCACAGATTTTGAATGTGAAAGAATAGATGGAAGGGGATAAAATTGTGTGGTCAATCCACAACATAGGGGACTTGGAAATTTCTCAGGTTTTGACCCAATTTGCTAAATTAAATGAAGATAAAACTAAACAATTATCAGAAAGATATGGTAATCTTTTAAAGGATTATAGTGCCCTGGTAAAAGATAGGGACTTGCAGATCATAAAAGTTACAGCATTGGAAAAATAGGTGGAGGAATTGCAATTACAAATTATCAATACTCATGTAGTAGTTCCTGCACCTCCTAAGCAGCCAACATTAACAGAGGCACAAGGAATGACAGAGAAGGAGGTGGCAGCAAAACTGAAGAAGATTAATGATGAGAAGAATGAGGCTATTTTGCAAGCCCTTTTGAATATTTTGCAGCATAGAATGAATATAATTAAGGATAAATTTGACCTAGTTTTTAATGCTTCTGGAAAGTTTCCTAAATTGCAAAAGGAGGTCAATAATTATGTGAAAATTTTGAGTGGATTTCATACAGTGTGGTCTGTCAGGGCACCACTTTTTGAAAGATTGATTTTGGCTCAATCTTTGGGGAGTGACATACAGGATAAAGTTGTAAGAGTTGGTGAGGAGATTGATAGAATTAAAGCCATATTACCACTTTTCAAGGGTAAGGAAAATCTGATTGAGGCTAAGATAGCCATGCTCAGCTCCTATTCCAACAAATTCATCCCCTCAATTTTGAATACGGATGGAGTCATAAAGAGCCTTGATCATTGGAGATCGGATGCTGATCTTCTACTGCCTAGGAAAGAGGCATTTTTAGGTGAAGATGATAATATTGATTTTGAAAGCTTCAACAAAACCCTTAATGAAGCTATCAAAGCAGAGGTGGACCTCACCAAATTTGTGTCAAATGTCAAGGCAATTATAGATGCCAGATGGGAAAGACAAAAGACCCAACTACAAATTGTCCAAAACTTTAATTGGCCATCAGAGGAACAGGTAACTGCATGGGATGAACTGACAAAGCCCAAAAAGGCTAGATCTGCCATAGTTGACTTGGACATTTTGGATGAAGATTGAGGAGGACATCTGACACATCTGACACTTGATCCAAGGAATACAGGGTTGATAAGCTATCATTTTAGAATGGTGTAGGTTAGCCTGAAATGGCGGTCACCATATCTTATTAAATTCAAGAAGATATCATAAATATTTGTAGTTGAGGGTGTTAGTTTTCAAGCGGCCAATGATGTACAATGGTCTGAGGAAGTTTTGTCCTTCCACCACCTAGGGACTGGTTATGTATTTTATTCTTATTTTTGTCTGTTATGCTTTTAGAGTTAGGTTTTTCAACCATCTAAAGCTTGTTGCATTCTCATTAATGAGGGAATTCCAAGGTGGTTGAAAGGAGATTGTATATAGAGTTGAAGACTCATTTTTGTAAAGGAGGTTGGAAATAAATAGAAAAATAGAATAGGATTGCTTGGAGGCAGATCACCAAGTTTTGTGTTTGATCTTTTGAGTAATGGAATTGTGAATGTAAGTGGCAAGTTGATTTTAATACAAATACACTGCAACTTCTGCCATATATTGTTGTTGTCTCTTTTCTTTTATATTGTACTCTTGTATGTTTTACATGTTAGGCATCTAAAATATACCAGTTGTAAGGCAATTTGCTTGGTTGATTTATAAGTTTCTTTTAAGGAAAGAATTAAAAGCTCTCATATTTCATCTTGAAGAGTGGATATATTTGTATGGATTTTTTATGATAACAGTATTTGGTTAATAGAATAGTTTGTAAGGCAATCTATTTGGATTTGCAGTAGGTATGTAAGGCATACTGATTGTATTTCTTTTAGAATTTACTTGTTGGTTTGCATTTTGATTCTATTTCCCTTAGGATAAGGCACTGGATCAGTGTTTGTCTGTTATGATTTTATCTTTCAGAGATCTCAGAAGAGAAATTGGAACTTTCACATCATTTACTAATACATTTTGATTTCATGTTTATTGCACCAAATAGATTGGATTGTGCCCAGGGCATTTAGTTCATATTTCCTAATTCTATAAAGGGAAAATCACATTAGGTTGCCCCTCCTTAAAAGGAAGAAGGATGAGAATCCTTAAAGCACTGATTACTACTTTACTTACAATCACACTCTGTCTAGTTAGAATTTGCATTAAGGTGGCTACAGTCATATGTAGAGTGTTCTATGGATTAATGCATTAAGAAGACTAGAAGCTAATTAGTGTCCACTTATAAGAATACTGTAAAAATAGTTATCATTAGAAGGTAATACCTTCCTGAGTCTGTGGAGCTCAAAAATGAAGGAGGATCTTTTCCAATCCTTGGCAATTAGGTATTTCTCTTGTTTGATTCAGTTTTAAGAAGTACAGACTCTGATATCAGTTTTGATCATACAAGAAAAATCTCTAACATGACCTTGACCCAACAAGATTGAACCTAACCCAGGAAATTTGACCTTGACCTAGGAAGGTCAACCCTGACCTAACTGAGGTCGACCTTGACCTAGTCAATTTGGATTTACAGATTTGATGATGTAGAATGTTGATATGATGTTTGTTTGTTCTTACAGGACATGGTCCATCTCTGAGGGCACCCCTTTGGAGAGTTTCTAGTGATCATTAGAGAGAGACTGTCTGAGGTCAATGAGGATGAGATGAAGTTACTAAGAGATGTAGGACTATACTAGGTAGCATTCCTACCATAGATCAGACTACACCAAGCCATGTTATTAGCTTTGATAGAGAGGGGGGATGAGGATACATGCTCTTTCCCTCTTCCCTCAGGAGAGATTACAGTGACACTGGAGGATGTCTACAAGATCCTACAACTTCTAGTTCAAAGCGAGACTATTAAACCAAGAGCATAGTGATTTTGTGAGGAGATCTTTGTAGATGGAGAGTATTTCTTGGGATGGGTTACATAGATGCAAACCTCATCAGATCAGATTCTTCTGCCATCCATACTGTCAGACCCTACACCTTTGGTACAGAGAGTGATGCTTTGTATAGTATTCTTGGTTGTGTTACCCAACTCAAAGGTTACAACATTTTTTGCACCTCTTACCCATCTTATACAGAGGATGGAGAGTGAGAGGATCATGTTCTCATGGGGTCGCAACATGTTAGCCCATCTATACCATGAGCTATGTCAGCTAGTGAGATATCAGAGAGAGAGTCTTTTGATATGCAAACCCTTGTAGATTTGGATGTTTGAGCATTTCACATGTACACATCCATAGGTTTCTCCAATGATGGTAGATTTGAGTACACTAAGAGTCTTTTCTTACCCTCTAAGAGATGCCTACTAGTTGGGAGATATCCTCTATTGGAGGGTATGTCTAGACTGCATTCTGGGCACTGATGTGATATGGAGACCCTACTACCAGATGAAAAAGTGGCCAGATACATGATGATATCAAATGATACATTCATAGTGGAAGAAGCTATTGGAGGGTCATCAGAATCATATAGTGATGTCATACTATTATGATCAAGTGATGAGAAAGTTCAGCCTATTACAGGGAGTCCCCAGAGTAGTACCTTGTTATGTACATCCAACCAGGTACTATCAGACACCCGGTGCCATACGCTAATCATCGATAGAAGACATAGAGGACAGTGATGCAAATGAGATAGAGGATATAGAGGTACCATCAGATGTGACCTATTCTGGCATGATCCAAGATTACATCAGGTATTGGAGTCTATAGGGGACTCACCCCATCTTCCCTAAGGATTATCCTACAGGTGATCTAGGCCTTTCAGAGAGGACACATCGGGATAGTGGTACAATAGAGGAGGATGAGGATGTCAAAGATGAGAAGGATCACATCTCCAAGGGAGACCCTATGGAGGAGGAGAGAGTAGAAGAGAGATCAGAGGAGAGAGCAGAGGAGATGCCCCCAACTAGTGATACTGGTGCAGATGTACACATTTTTCACACATCACCATTTAGATCATGAAAGCCTCCACGTGCCCACACAGAGACACCATTAGCAAGGCCTAGACATAGAGAGCATGGAGAGAGTAGTCACTCCATGCTCCCACCATCTAGACCCTTTAGTGGTGTACAGGAGGGAGATCTAGGTATGAAATATGAGATTTGATCAAATATGCAACTTGATTTGAAATGAAAAAGCACTAAATTGATAAATGTAATTTTATTCTACAGCTAGTGTAGTGGAGTGGAGGAGCTTTGTATCTGAGATTCTGAAGGATACATGTATATCCTACTGACTACCAGTGAGTGAGTGATAATCCTCTCTTGGCTATAGAGATCTCGGTAGGCATGCTGATATCTTTGCATGTGCTTAATGAGAGCTGAGGTTGTGTAGAGAAAGGTGGAGAAGCTGATAGATGAGTTACAAAGTGCCCAAGCATACTCACATGGCATGAGCATATTGAGGAGCCACACATGCACACACAGATCTACATCTTCCTATCATAGGCCAGAGAGATCTGGGAGCCATCGTCCATCAGAGCGCACTGATAGACGTAGTGTTAAATAGGTCCATGGGCCACATATGTATCAAAACTTGAAAAATGTTTGATGAATGAAAAAATTTCTCTACTAATTAGTTCTATGTTTGATTACTATTCTTTCATCAATATAAAACTTAACAAAAAGAAAGAAGGTGCATAAATATATTCAACATGTAATTTTGCTAAAACTACATAACCTATAAAACAAACTTTATAAGGAATACATAAATGCACAAGGAAAGAATGAATGAAATTAAGGATAATAACATTTGAGATGCATAATATTAATAGGCTCTTTAAAAGAAACACCATCCATATCAGCAAGTTTATAAGCACCTAAACCAAAGTCTTCAATGACAACAAAAGGTCCAAGCCAATTAGGGCTAAACTTTCCTTTTTCACCAGGTAAAGCATTCACATTTTGTTGATTCTCATATAAGACTAAATCACCAACCAAAAATGTTCATTCAATTACCTTATAATTATATTGCTTCTGAAGATATTTATGATAAGATTTTATATGTTCTAATGCATGTATTTATTGTTCATCCAACATTTCTAGCTCTTGTAAGCATTGTTCCCGAAAAGTATCCTTGTCAATTATCCCATGAAATGAAACACGTAAAGAAGGTATTGCTAATTCTAAATGCATAATAGCATTAGTACCATAGACAAGATTGTAAGGAGAAGTACCCGTGGTAGTACAAACACTAGTCCTATAATCCCATAAAGCATAGGTCAATTGAGTATGCCAATCTTTCGCATGCTTGTTAACTATTTTTCTCAAGATTTTTTCAATGATTTTATTTGATGCTTTAGCTTGACCATTAGATTGAGGATAATAAGGAGTTGAAAATCTATGTTGAATTTGATATTTCTCCAATAATTTCATGAATTCTTTATTTTTAAAAGAGGTACCATTATACGAAACTATCATTGAAGGTATACCAAATCATGTTATGATATTGTTAAGGATGAAATCACAAATAACATCCACAATCGTTGAATGAAGAGGGACAACTTTGACCCATTTCATGAAGTAATCTATAGTAGTCAAGATGTAAGTATGTCCTTGAGAAGAAGCTGGTGAGATTTTTCCAATAAGGTCAAAACCCCAAATACTAAAAGGCCATGGAGAAACTTGATTACGAAGCTCATGAGAAGGAGTATGAATCAAATTACTATGTTGTTGACATTGAGGACATTTCTTAACAAACATGAAAGAATCTTGTTCCATTGTCTGCCAATAATATCCCATTTTAAGCAATTTATTAACCAGGGATTTTCCACCAAAATGTCCCCCACAAGAACCAGAATGAGCTTCTACCAAAGCTACTAGGATTTCAGTTCTATTGAGACATCTTAATAGTAATCCTTCATAAGAGCGTTTGTAAAGCATATCTCCTAAAATGATGTAATGCACTCCAAGCTTCCTAATACAATTACACATGTTCCTTGTTGTTGATTCAGGAAAAGTACCATCTTTAAAGAAATGAAAAATATGAGAATACCATTCATCTGAATGCAAATTGAAACAATCAGAGGTAATCCTTTTAGAAATTGTAGGGTTTTTAAGAGTTTGTATAGTAAATTGAAAGTTTTTAGCATTATTTTCAAGATAAACAAAAGAAGCTACGCTTTCCATGGCATCCACATGTTGATTATCTTTCCTAGGTAAAGTTTGAATTGTATAAGAAGAGAATTATGAAAGCACATCAAGAGCCAAATCTCTATATTGTGTCATTTTATCATTCTTAGTCTGATAACCTCCTTTAATTTGTTCAAAAATCAATTTTGAATCTCCATATATTTGTAAGTGTTTGATGTTAATGGATGAGGCTGCTCGTAGGCCAACTATAAGAGCTTCATATTCTGCAATGTTATTAGTACAAGGAAAGATTAATTTGTATGATAAAGGGATTGGATTTTTCGTAGGAGGAATAAAGATAATACCAACACCAGAACCTATCTTACATTTAGACCCATCAAAATATAATTCCCAAATATCATCCTGTTGAATAGCTAGAATGTTGTCATCAGGGAATTTTATTAAAGTAGAGCATACATCAGAATGAGGACAAGGAGATTCAGCTAAATAATCTATTAAAGCTTGTCCCTTAATAGACTTCCAAGAAATGAAATTAAGGGAAAATTCTATAAGTAACATCACCCACTTTGCCAAACGGCCAGAGAGATCAGTTTGTGAGAAAAGATGTTTCAAAGGATCAAATTTAACAATCACATTGACTTCAACATTTAGAAGATAATGCCTAAGTTTTTGGCAAGCATAAACTACAGCTAAGCATTGTCTTTCCAAATCTGTGTATCTTGTTTCATAATCAAGTAAAGTCTGACTAATGTAGTACACAAGTCTTTCCTTACCATTATTATTATTTTGAGCTAACAATGCACTCACGGCTTTCGGAGTTGCTGAGGTATACAAATGGAATGGTTTATCAAATTTAGCCAGTTGCAAGATAGGAGGATTCACAAGATACTCCTTAAATTTCTCAAAGGTTTGTTTACATTCATCATTCCAAGAGAAAGTGGTATCCTTTCTAAGCAAGGAAGTAAAAGGAATAGTTCTATCCACTAAATTAGAAATAAAGTGACGAATAGCTTGTATTGTTCCTTGTAAACTCTGTAACTGAGAAATATTCTTAGGAGGCATATTAACAATAGCTTCAATATTTTCAGTATCTACTTCTATGCCTCGCTTAGAGATTATAAATCCTAATAATTTACCAGAATCTACTCCAAAGACACATTTCTTAGGATTCAATCTCATGTTGTAACTTCTAATCCTTTCAAATATTTGTCGTAAAATAGTAACATGATCTTCTCTTTGTATAGATTTTGCTAAGATATCATCCACATAATCTTCAAGAATCTTGTGAATGTAATCATGAAAAATCAAAGTCATAGCTCATTGATAAGTTGCTCCCACATTTTTTAATCAAAAAGGCATCATGACCCAACAAAATATTCCCCAAGGTGTTATAAATGCGGTCTTGAATTGATCTTCGGGAGGGATAAAGATTTGATTATATCTAGAAAAACCATCCATAAAATATAACAAGGCATGACCAGTTGTTGAATCCACAATCATATCAATGTTAGGTAATGGGATTTATCCTTTAAGGATGCCTTGTTCAAGTCTCTAAAGTCAGTACACAACCTTATCTTATTTTCTCCTTTTGAAACAGGCACAATGTTTGAAATCCAATCTGAGTAATCAATAGAATGGATAAATCCAGAATCCAATAAATTTTCAATTTCAATTTTAACTAATAAAGAAATTCATGGATTCATCTTTCAAATTTTCTACTTCACAGGTTTCATATTTTGTTTTAAAACAATGTTATGAGTAACAATCTTAGAATCTATACCCGACATATCTGAATATGTCCAAGAAAAAATGTCCTTAAATTCAAGTAAAAGGGAAACCAACTGATCACGTTCATCCTAATTCAAACATTTCCCAATCTTTATCATCTTTTCAGAGTCGTTCTCATCCATTTGAATATCAATAATCTTACTTATTAAAAAATCACTTCATATCAGAGGATCCATTGGTAAAGGAAGAATATCATATTTATTATGTTCTCTAAAATTAGCATCGGTACTTAAACAATAAGGCTTTCATCATTCGTGATGAAACTTAGGTAAATCCTCATAAACCCCTAAAAAATCCATTAAGGCTTCATCTTTAGGAAAAATATCCAAAGTAGGTGTTTGATTAATGTCAATGAGGAGTGGGTTGACCAATTTCAACTGTCCACCACATATATGATTAACATTAGGAGGAAAAACTGATGGTTTCCTATAAGGATTAAATCCTAATCCATACATATGATCATAAATGTCATTATCCAAAGGTACTTGTATACCTTGCTCATATTTACCATATCCTTTCCCATTAAATCCTGACTTCTTAAGGAGATGATAACCAAAACCATATTGATCAAACATATCAAATGGACTTCAAGGAGCGGCATATGTCACAATATCATAACAATCAAGCTTTATTGTTTCAATTGTTTCTTTAATCAAGGCAGAAAAAAAATTACTTTTTAGTTCCTCAGAAAGTGGGGAAGGAGTAAAAACTTGTTTCTCAAATTCACTTTGTTGCTTCATGAATTCCAAATTAGAGACCTTATATTCTCCAATGAAGGTAGGATTAAAATCCAATGTCCCCCAATCATCCTCAGTCAAAGAAGAAGATGGAGCTTCTAGTTGTTGTATCTCATATTGTTTTACCTCTGGTTGTTGTATCTCAGGGTGTTTGTCAATCTCTTTGCTTGGTTGAAGAGGCTCAGAGACTTTAGTATATTCTGCATTTAGGCAAGGATTTGGTGCATCATCCACATGTAATGTATACATTAAGTTGTTATAGATGAACCTAACCTTGTGATGAAGAGTAGAAGGAACTGCATGCATAGTATGTAACCAAGGTCTTCCTAAAAGAAGGTTATAATTGAGAGGTCCAGGCATAACATGAATAGGTGTATTTAGAATAACTAGACCAACTTTAATAGGTAAATTAATAATACCCAAATTTCTCTTTGCAATATTATCAAATCCATGTATAGGGACATTATCGAGTTGAATAGTTGTGAGATTAGCCTTAATTTCCTTAAGCATATCCATGCTACAAACATTAAGCCCAGATCTGTTATCAATTAATGTTCTTCAAATGATACTCTAATTAATAGAAACATCAACCATAAGAGCATCATATTGATTCTACACCTCAGGAGAACATAAATCATTATCGAAAAACAAAATAAGAGGTACAAAAGGCATAGTATGCATGTAATCTAAAATAGAATGAATATTATCTTGATTAGGAGGCAAAGCAGGAAGAGTGGATAAAGCTTTTTTGCAATGCCTCATGATATGTTGGAGAAGTTTGAAGTAATTCCCATAAAGATATCTTAGTAGGAGTAGCACATAATTGGTCAACTAAGTTGTACTCCTTAAAGGTAGAAGGAAACCTAGGAGCTTGAGGAAGTATAGGTTGAAAAGGTGGTAAAGAAACCAGAATAGTAGGCTGAGGTTTATTCCATGTGCGATAAGCATGTGAAACAGAATCAGTGTTATCAAAGAAATCCAAAGGATCTCTAGGTTTACCCTTAATCATTATGCGAGGACATCCTTTTACCATCATCAAAGGTGTAGGATATATCATTTTAGGTTTATCAATGTTGCAAATAGTGGGACATGAAGCTAACCATGCACACACCCTGTGGTAAAGGTCAATTGGAGAGGTTGTGGAGGAGAGTGAAATAGGAATAGGATCAATGGAGATCTTATCTGGACCATTTTCATCCTCACTACCATGTACCTCATTAGGGAATCTATCCTCTTGTACAATAAAAGCCTCATCAAAGTATTCAAAACAAGAATCTTACATGTTGAACACAAAGAAATACTTAAAAAAAGCATGAAAATGTAAATGTTTTTGTATTTTAAAGAGATTTTGCAATTTTTTTATTTTTTTGAAATATAAATGCAATAAATCCAATCTTATAAGCATCCAAGATCTAAATCTAACACCAAAAAGAAAGATTTTTTGTAAACAGGTTCACCAAAATGAATAGAAGTAAAATGGAGCTTTAATAATGCATCTAACATTCCCCCTATTCATGTGTATTTTTTTGAATTGGAATTGGATTGATAAGCAATGTAAATATAGAAATGATTGAAATCAGATAAGAAAAGATACATACCTCATGATGGAATTAATCTAGAAATATCTATTTTTTGATACCTGTGTATAGTTTCAGGAAATTCTACAACCAGATCTGGAAAAAACTATAATAGAGAAAACCCAAAAAAATTCTCTCTAGAATCAGGTCGACTTTGACCCAGATAGCGGGGCACAATCTTACCCTAGGGAATAATCTTACCCCTCACTGAAGGTTTTCCTTGACCTAAAACAACTCTGATAGAAATTTTGTTCGTAGATCCTAAAAGTTTGACAAAAAGGGTACTCAGATATGCACTTCAATTCTTGAAATGACGACTGTAAATATATGAAAATGGTTTTTTGGGGTGGATATATAGGGTTTTTCCTTAGGAAAACCCCTATTTTGGTGATCTTCACCTCCATGAATATCCAAATGTAATAGAATATGTGTGTGTATTGAATGTGTAATGCCAAGGTCTAATCCTCTAGATTGAAACCCTAGCATGAATATGTATGAGAAAGCAATGCATAGATTTGAATAAGATAAGAAAGCATACCAAGCCCCCAAGGCTAAAGTACTCCTACCAAACTCATAATCCATAATTTCTACCCCATGATTGTATCTTTGAATGCTTGAATATTTATAATGGTTGATCAAGGAAGAAAGGATCTCTCTTGCTCCAAATAGATGTTCACAATGGTGTGCTCACAAAATGCTTGATATCAACAATGGCTTGATCTTCTATATCATCCTCTTGAAATCATGCATCTTCAATTCACCATTACTTTCTTACTCCAATTAATTATGTCTACTTGATGGATTCTTTCTCATGAAAGTTCTTGGTCTTCCTTGGTGTCATTGTTGTGAAAATGAAGGAAAATGAGAGTCTTTATATAGAGGTTTCAAGGTGAGGCTCCTAGAGTAATATGAGGACCCATAATTCAAAATTAACCTCAAATTATGGTCCAATCACAATAACCAACTAAGGAGGGAAAATAATTAAATTAATTTCAAATTAAAACCCTTCCACATTCAGATCCGAAAGCTCGACATTAATTTCGGGGCCCTCCGGGACCAAAATTTGAAAAGGGGGACCAAATCCAAGAGGCGGTCAAAGAAAACCTTGACTCTGACCTTGGTTAGAGATGACCTCAACTCTAACCTAGGTCAGGGTCAACCTTGACCTTGATCTAGGGGTCCAGATCCAGCCAGAATAGAAAATAGAAGGTTCCAGGGGTGCCCAGAGACCTAGAAATGATGACAAAATAGGGTAGAGTACCAAAGAGAAGCACAAAGTCCTATGGTGATCATGGTGAAGGCTAGGAGGACCTATTCCTAGGTCCTACCAAGAACATAGAGCCATAGAGAAGGGAAATTAAGGAGAATCCTTGGGATCCTAACCCTAATTTCACCTAGAATGAAGGAATCAAGTGCAAAATGCATCCTAAATGCAATTTTATCATGATAAATTCACTAAAAGAGGGTGCTAAACCTATCAAGATGGAAGTGCTTCCAATTTAAGATGATACAATTACATCTACAATAAATAATTCTCAATCTTTGTATAACATTTTATGAATCCATGTAACCGTTTGCATAGATAAATGTGCCTTTCTTGATTACTATGACATTTCCTAAACAACTCGGTAAACACAGCCAATTCTGATCAGTGAAATACACTGGTGCTCGATGTATATGTTTCTCAATGTTTACTGATGCTTAGTTTACTCTAATACTCAGTAAATATGCTTTGGTGACTAGTTAAACTTGTTTCCATTTAGCTCTTGGTACTGCCTTGTGATTGTTTGGTGTGAAGGCTTGTTTGTTCAACTAACTAGCATATTTTAGCTTGATGTTCTTCCTTTTACTGACTAATTAGCTTAGATAACTGACTGATCTAATTTGATACTAATGACAACATCTAATTCTCAAATAGAGATAACAATCTCCCCCTTTGGCATTAATATCAAAACTTGTAATGTATATAAACCGATATCTTCAAAATATTCGTAAACTTCATATATACATGACAAAACTGACTCTTTAAAAAAATTTCATTACTCCCCTTTAGTGTAGTCTCCTAGTATGTATGTAGTACATTTAGCATATATTTATACAATTGGCATATACATTAGTTTCCCCCTTTTTGAGATTAATGCCAAAACAAAATTTGTACTTACAATTTGTCAAAAATATGCAGATGGGTTTTCTTGAGAGAGTCTAAGAGGTTTTCCCATTCCTCTTTCAAGTTGGTGAGAGCAATGTGCTCAAGACCAACTTGTGCATGCATATCAAAAATGTTCTCCAACATTGAAATTTCAGGTGTTGAGACTAAGGCTTGTGCCTTGACAATACGATGCTCAATAAGTTTTAGGTGAGGAAGCAATTCTTCTTGCATCTCGGTGACTTGGTCACATATCTTATCCTCTTGCTTCCTCAAATCTTCTCTTAACTACCTAAGTTCTTACACTTTGATTATATGCTTATGAAAAGCATATGGCTCAGTTAAGGAGGCATTTGCACTGGCTTGGATTTTGGTATCCAGCTTCTTAATATTTTCATTGACATCGGCAGTGAAACTCTCCATAGTGCATAGCTTAAATAACATCTCAATTATTTTTTGAGTAATAGTTTGGAGATTTTTTATTACCTCAGAAAGCTTTACTTTATTTACTGCCACTTCTTGGCTGATCTTTTCTACTAATTTATTTTGAATCTTAGCTTTTTCCCTTTCCTCAATTATCTTTTCAGCTTCAATATCTAGGGCATTGATTTGACTAGAAAGTGTGGCAATCTGGTCCAATATAGGTGTCTCTTCATTTATCTGGACATCAAGTACAACCTGTTGCAAGATGTCTCTCACATCTTCAAGAATCTGCTTGCTCTTGCTCTCTTTCCTCAACTTCTCTTGAGTTGCCTTCCTTGTGCATAGCTCCCCATATTTTCTTAGTGCTTCGGGGTCCAAAGTCGTTAGGTCACAATCAGGTATTTCTATTATCTCATCCAATGGGACCAGCCCTTTTCCATTCTTTTTCTTCTTCTTTTTAGGCTCTTGGGGTAAAGTCTTAACAAAAGGAACAATAGCCTTTACCTCAACATTGGGTGTATCTTGCTCGCTAGACACTGTATCTTCCTTCTTCTGGTCCTTGGTAACCTGTGTGTTAGTTTATTGAGATGGAGCTTTGAATGTAGTGTCTAGTAGTGTTGTCTTAGTAGGCTTAGGGTCATCTTGGCCCTATGTATTTGCCTCTTTGTCCTTAGGGTTTTCTATCTCTAGAGTTGTATTTGTTCCTTGTTCTCTTGATGTGTCCTTGGGTTTCTCAGAGATTGAGCCTTCGGATTCCTCCTTTGAAATAATTTCAATAGCTTCCATCAGAATAGGAAGATCACCTGATATAATACTCATGGTTGGCTCAGTAGAGGATCTCTCTTCTAGTAGAGCTCTAGCTATGGTGACATCCTCATTATCCTTGATGTCATCAGGATCACTATTTGCGATATCCTCAATGAGTACATCAAATGAATCATTGTTGATTCTTTGTATTGTAACTTGTTCCAATGCATCCTGGATCACATTAATTTCCTCAATGGAAATAGTGGTATCAGCTACCTTGGTATCTGATAGCTTAGGTGTACTATTTGGTGCCAAATCTGCATCATTAGAATGAATGCCTTTTCCTTTTCTTTTAAGATTCTTCTTGCGAATGATGGCTAAGGCTATTTTTTCAGACTCATCTCAGACTTGAAGTATGGAAGTCCAAATAAGTTGATTGTTTTCATCTATGTATGGCATATTTTCTGATGAACTAAAATTGATTTAGAACCTGATTGAAGGATCTTTGATTTGAGATCACCGATCGGATTGATTAGATATGTAATATGATTAAATCAGTATTATGTTGTCATTGATGTTAACTAAGTTTGACAACACTTATCTTGTAAGTTACTATACCCATACATCTGTGGAGAAGGAGTGAAAGAGATGAAGAACAAAAATAACTACATGAGGAAGATGGATATGATAGATGAGGCTAAGGAATACATTGAGTAACTTGTTGATGAGTCTATGACTTTATGTTATTGACTTAATTATGTTTCATTCATCTATGATGAGGAAAAGAGTTGAAAGACACAAAGCAGTGTTGTCAGTTGATGAAGCATTTTAGTATACACTGACGGAGTGTAGTGTATACCAAGTATAGTATAAATCAAACTTGTGTTCATCGACACATTTCTTTGTTAACCGAGAAGAACAAAATGAACTAAATGATTAGTTTAGCTGATAAGATTGATGAGCTGGCAAGTGTATGAATTTGAGGTAATAGATAAAGTTTGTTACACAGATCGATGGCTGACAAAATTCAGGAAAGATCTAAAGGATGAGAATCAAACATGTTATTGACACAAGTGTCAAGGTATGTTTAAGAGGCAAAATCAATGAATATGATTAAGCGACAAAATCTGATGGAGTAGAAGAAAATGGTTTACATGTCTATATAAGAGACTGAAGATTTCACAATGAGTGTGATGCCAAAAGAGAAGAAAACTATAGAATCATCACGTGAACAAGTTTTCATCAATTCTGATCATACTGGTTAAGAAGAACCCTACTACAGAGCATTACCGAGTGACAGAGAGTGATTACTGATGGACAGTAAGTTGAACAATATTTAAAATAGAATTGATTTATTGATCAGAAAGATTTTTAAAAGTTGAAAATTGATCTGTAATTTGCAATTGAAGTTGTGATAAGTCAGATCACCTACTGTTACATATTTAACCATTGTACATAGTCAAATCTCTTAACCGAGTGGACTAAGAATGTCTTATTATGTATCATTCATAAAAATGAGCATTGCTATCATGTCAACCCTAGAGTGACTGCTAGTTGGATGATAATGGTTGGTCTTAAATTCTCTAACAAGGTCACACCTAACAGTGTGTGTGTAACCTTTAACAGGGTTGGATCTTCACCGACCTCACTTCAGAAGGGTGAATATATTGGGTTGCCAGTCCCAGGTGATTTTTCCCTTCACAGGGTTTCCATGTTAAATCTCTTGTGTTATATGTTGATTGTGATGTTTTTTTTTATGTCATATTTACATATTGCATATTTGATTTGATCGGTAACTATTATAAAGTTTTAGATTGGTAATCGGTAAATGCACAGACAGTAAAAGTATTTTAAGTTACCGAGCAGCAGTAATTGAAGTATTTGTTTTTTGGATTATACATTTTGTATTGGGATATTGATTAATTGATTCACCCCCCTCTCAGTTATTCTAAAAATTGGTATCAGAGCATTGGTTGCTTTGAATAGAGTTTTAAGGACTTCAGTAAAAAGATCTCAAAATGTATAAGAGGGAAGTGCCAAAGCTGAACAAAGAGAACTTTGTAGTATGGCAGAGCCAGATGAAGTTGCACATATCTAGAATTGGGAATGCAACACTAGAATTGATGGAGAATGGTTATATAGAACCAACACCAGGTCCCCTGACACTTGATCAACTAAAAGACATGCATGAACACAATGTTACTATGATGGAACTTGTTGCTCCCTGTACTGATGCCAAATTTGAAGATATCAAAATTTTCACTTCTGCAAAAGCCATGTGGGATAAACTTTCTCAAGTTTATAGTGGAGATGTGCATGTTAAAAGAGCCTAAGTAGAAAGCCTAAGGGGTAGATTTGATGATATGAAGATGAAAGAAGGTGAGAATATTGTGCAATACAAAAATAGACTGAAAGAGCTAGTACATGCTATTAGAGCATCTGATGGAGTCATTAGTGAAGAAACAGTTGTAAGAAAAGTACTCAGAACCTTATTGTCAGTTTATGCAATCAGAATATCTACTATTCATGAGACAAGGTATGCATCTGCTAATGTACTTACACTTGACAATCTAATTGGTAAACTTACAACCTTTGAGTTAAATAACTTTGATAACAGTGTTGTACCATCTATTGAGTCTACTTTCATGTCTTCTCTGAAGATTAGTAAGTTTAGTAGGAATAATAAAAATGATAGTGACAGTAATATCGATGATGAGCTTGATGAACTTGAAGCTCTTATGGCCAGAAGATTACCCAAATGTAAAGGAAGGTATAGAGGTAAGCTACCTTTGGCATGCTTTAATTGTAAAGAGTTTGGCCACATCGCTGCTATATGTCCACATAAGAAAGATGATGATAGAACCAAAGACCAATCTGAAGGAAGCTATGGGAGAAGATTCAACATAGGCTAATGACACAACAGAGATAACTAATACAATAATGACAAAGGGAAAAAGGTATGTTTCATAGCTGAGGATAATGAATCTAAATCTGATTCTGATGATGATGTAGAAGTTGTATTTTTTTATATGAAAGATGACTCGGAGGAAGAAGAAGAAAAGCATGAAGAAACAACATTTATCTCTAAAGTTAACAAAAATAATACATGCACCATAGACAGTGGTTGTACACATCACATGACTGGTGATGAGGAGAAGTCTGATGTACTTGAAGAATACAATCGAGGATCAATTAAGATGGGTAATGACACACCCTGTATGGTAAGAGGTAAAGGAACCTTAATGATAAATGATATGATAAAATGTGATAATGCTTATTGGGTAGATGGACTGAACTATAACTTGCTAAGTGTGGCACAGCTAAATAATTCAGGTCACCAAGTTGATTTTGAGAGCAAGAAAGTGAAAATCTTTGATGATGGAGGAAGACTAGTTGGAATTGGAGCACAATCAAGAGGTAATCTATTTTATCTTGATACTGATGATTCTTCTTGCTTGATTATGAAAAATGATGATGCTTGGTTGTGGCATAAAAGGTTATGCTATGTGAACTTTGATAACATGATTAAGATCAGTATAAGGAAAAGCATTAGAGGGCTACCTAACTTGTCAAAACTAGATCATGTTATGTGTCATGAATGCCAGAAAGGTAAGATGACTAAATCTAGTTTCAAAAGTAAGGATTACTCAACAAAGAAGATACTTGAGTTGGTTCATACCGACCTATGTGGTCCTATGAGAACTTAGAGTTATTATGGTGATAGGTACTTTATTATTTTTGTTGATGACCACACTAGATTGATGACTGTTATGTTCTTAAAAGAAAAATATGAAGCATTTAAGATCTTTAAGTGGTATAAAGCTAAGGTAGAAAAAGAGACTAGTAAGGAACTGAAATGCCTAAGATCTGATAGAGGAGGTGAATTTATCTCTAATGAATTTACTAATTTCTGTAATGAGCATGGTATTAAAAGATAGGTCTCTACACCGAGGACACCTCAGAAAAATGGCATTATTGAAAGAAGGAACAGGTCAATAGTTGATTATGCTAGGACATTGATGCTACAAAAGAATGTTTCTCAGACATACTGGAGGGAAGCTGTCAGTATAGCATTTTATATGCTTAACCAGGTTCAACTGAAGAAGGACACCAACAAGACACCCTATGAGTTGTGGTTTGGACACAAACCTACTGTAAGTTATTTCAAAAATTTTGGAAGCAAATATTTTATTCTGAAAGATGAGAGAAATGGAAAATTTGACTCAAAAGATGATGAAGGGATATTTCTAGGATATTCTAGTAAAAGAAAAGCATATAAGTGTCTGAATAAAACTACTAATAAAATGATTGAAAGCACTAACATCTGAGTTGATGAGTTTGATGAAAAGAACATAGAGGAAAGTACAAAGGAACCGAAAGACTATGGTAGATTCACTTACATTGAACAACAAGAGTATCTACCAAAGCCATAGCCTATGATAACCGGTCAACAGGAAAACAATACCGAACAATAGGAAAGAGAAACCGATGAGCAGAATGGCCATACTGAGCAAGCAAATGAACCTGCATAGGATTAATACGAAAGGAGAGATAGGATGATGGTGAGTTTTGTCAGAAGACACCATCCTAAATAACAAATCATTGGAGACAAACAAGATGGCATGCAAACAAGGAGAAAAGCAAGACAAGGTACATGTTTAGTTTGCGATTATGAGCCAAAAAATGTATAAGTGCATTAGAGAATGATGAATGGGTTAATGCAATGAAGGAAGAAATAGAACAAATAGAAAAGAACAAAACTTGGACCTTAGTACCCTGACCTAAAGATAAGAATGTTATTGGTACTAAGTGGATATTCAGGAATAAGCAGAATGAGAATGGAGAAGTGACAAGAAATAAAGCTAGATTGGTATGCAAAGGATATGCACAAGAGGAAGGCATAGACTATGGTGAAACCTTTGCACCTATTGCTAGATTGGAAGGAGTCAGAATGCTACTTGCATATGCTACACACAATAAATTCAAAGTATATCAAATGGATGTCAAGTCAGTGTTTCTGAATGGAATACTTGAAGAAGAAGTCTACATAGAACAACCTGAAGGGTTTGTTGATCCAGAAAGAAAGATATGGTATGTAGATTACATAAAGCTTTATATGGTTTGAAGCAAGCACCAAGAGCCTGGTATGAGAGGCTGCATACTTATTTGTTAAGTATAGGATTTGTAAGAACAAGTGAGAACAACAATCTGTATATGAAAGGAGATACTGATAATACAATTCTTATTGCTAAGATTTTTGTGGATGATATCTGTAATACCCCAAAAATGGGCTATAAGTTCATTAATCTTCTATATCAACAATTCGAATGAAATCAACATCAAAATCCTAATCTAAGGCACATCTAAACATCATCGAATCATAATTGATTATCTTAAATTCTGCATCGAGGAATACTCCTAGCAATATTCTTAATTATCTTAATTACCTTTAATTTAATAATTATTTGGCAATAAATCACATTTATCCTAAGTTTGATTAATTGAATATTTTCATATTTAATTAATTAGATTTAATATTTGCCACTTAATTGTTTAATTAAATTTAATTCTATCTATTATTAATTATATTATTTAAATTTTGACAATAAATCCAAAATCTTATGAATAATTGATTAAATTCTTATTTAATTAATTAAAGGAAGTTGTCATTATTTAATAATATAGTTTTTTATAAAAGTTTGATTAAATAATTGATTAACCCATAAATCAATTATTTATTTTCAAAAATCAGTTAAGTTGAGCATAAATCACTTTATTTATTTAATTATTCATAATTATTAGGCACATTCAAAAGGAACAGTTAAACTCCAAATCAAAAAATCAATGCAAGTTATTGACTTTTTGGAACTCAACATCATTTTTGAGTTTTAAAGTTGATCTAAACTTCTAATTTGAGTTAAAAAGCTATTTTTGCATGATTTGCATGTTTTTGTGAATTCAATTATCTTTATTATCAGATAACTCAAAAATCAAGCTGAGTTAATCTGAGTGATTTATGGCTTTTTTTCATGTACCTCCAAAGCCCTGGATTTCTATAAAAACAAGGCTCAGCTCTTCATAATTCATCTCAAAAATCTCTCAAATTTGCATCCATGAATTTGCATTCTCACGCCGTCGAATTGGAGTCTGAAGAATCCTCTTTGTGAATCCAAGCTATTGTGAGATCTTTCTAGTTTTGAGCATTGCATATCATTTAGCATAGATTCATATCATTGTTAGATCAATTTCCATATTAGCATAGATTCATATCAGTTTTTCATTATTATTGCATAGAAAATACCAAAAAAATAGATTAATTGCATTCATATTTCATATCAATTTTGCATTCAAATCCTTCATTTAGGTGTCGTCTAGGTCACTGATCTCGATAGCAATCTGAGAACATTAATCTCGCACCTATTAGAAGGAAGTAAATCGCTTGGTTAAATTAGATTTCAATTTTGCACGATTTTGATTATAACTAACCTCTAATGTTTTACTGAAGTGTTGTGTCTACAGATCAGGTACAATTTTCACATACACAATATCATATTTGGAGGTCAAGATCAATTATGTAAAGCCTTTTATGATGATATGAGGAATGAATTTGAAATGTCTATGTTTAGAGAGATTAAGTTCTTTCTTGGACTACAAGTGATTCAGCAGAGTGATGGGTGTGTGTGTGAAAATTGTACCTAGTTGTAGACACAACACTTTAGTAAAACATTAGAGGTTAGTAAAAACTAAAATTTGCAAGTAATTGAAACTATGCTAACCAGATGATTTACTTCCTTCTAGTAGGTGTGAGTATGATGTTCTCAAATTGAAATCGAGATCAGTGACAATGCAACACCTAAACGAAGGATTTAAAATGATGAAAGCAATGAAATATGAATGCAAATTAATCTATTTTTTTGGATTTTTGATGCAATAGGATGAAAAACTGTATGAAATTAATCTAGAATAAAATTGAAATGATATGAAAATTAATCTAAGAATTATATGAATTGATATGCAAAGCTATGAAAAATTATGAATTGATCTCACAAAATTGTCTGTCGCAAAATCTTTGTTCTTTAGTTGTAAATTCGCCAGAGTAATTGTGCAAATTCAAGAGATGCGAGATTGAAAGCTTGAGGGATCTTTTTGAGAGATGAATTATGAAGAGCTGAGCCTTGTTTTTATAGAAATCCAGGGCTTGAGGATGGATTGAGAAAAGCCATAAATCACTCTTGATAAACTCAGGTTGATTTTTGAGTTAACAAGAAATTAAAAATATTTAATTCATAAAATCATGCAAAAGCAGTTTTTATCTCAAAATAGAGCTTTAGTTTTCTTTTTCAACTCATCATCAGATGTTGAGTTTTAGAAAGTTTACAAATTGAAATTAGCAATTGTTTTAAAGTTGACTGCTTTTGTGATTGTGCATGATTTAATATGAATTAATTTAATAAATAAAGTGATTTATTCTCAACTTAACTATTTTTAAAATTAAAACAATTGATTTATGGGTTAATCAATTATTAAATCAAACTTTATTCCAATTAAATCATTAATATTTGACAACTTTGATTTTAAATCAATTAAATAAATATCCAATTGATTGTTTGTAGGAATTTTGATTTATTGTCAAAATAAAAACAATATTAATTAGGAATAAATGAAATTAAATCTAATTAAATAATTAAGTGGCAGAATTAAATTAATTAATTAAATATTCATCATATTCAATTAATCAACTTTAGGATAAATAATAACATTTATCACCAAATAATATTTAATTAAAGATAATTAGATAAATTAGGAATATTGCTAGGAATATTCCCCGATACAGAATTTAGGATAATCAATTAGGATTCGATGATGTTCAGATGTGCCTTAGGTTAGGACTTTTATATCAATTTCATTAGATTTGAAGATGTAGGAGGTTAATGAACCTATAGCCCATTTTTGTGGTATTACATTTTGCCCCTCTTTGAATCACTGTGCAAAGCGTAGTGGTTCAAAGATAGTCTATGTATGATAAAAATGTTGAGATTGATTTGAAAGATGAACTGATTCCGAGATAAAAACTGGTGGAAAGATTGGAAAAAGAGATACCAACCCAGGCCCAGAATGACCAAGAATCAAGATGATGCTAGCTATATCAACAATGAACTGGTGATTACAAAAAAGTGCCAAAACGCCTGATTCTAAACCTTATGATTGTGAAGAAGTGAGTGACCGATTCCAAACCTAAATGTCCTCAAAGATTAATCATATTGGTATCACATCCTGAACCCATCAATTATGAAGAACCAAGGAAATGATGCTAATGAATCGATAGTTACAAAAGATGATACAGTTTACAAGATAGATTTAGGATACCAGATTGCAATAGATTTTTCCCAAGCGATGAGGACTTTAGATGAATCAGCAACTAGATGTGGTTGTTGTCTTGATTACTGAGGAAAGATTTGATTACAGATTTAGATTACAGACTTTGAATGATGTGCAATACCATGCCCCCTTTGGGATTAAAATTGAAATCTGATAAGGAAAGTCAGCGTTATAGTTTATAAGCATGTTAATTGATTTGAGAAGTGGTTGTGCACGTCTGAGAATGCATTCTACATCATTTGGAGGTCTTGGAGACCAAGTTTGACTAGATTTGACCATGAGTTGACCATGGGTTACCAAGTTAAAATTTTGATAGTTTGATGTAAGACAGTCAGTTAAGTTGAATATTGGATCTCTGTGATGATTGAAGGTTGATCGTGCAAGCAGTTGACAATATGAATGATCTCAGATTTTGATTTTGATCCTGAAAATGAGTTCCACTTGTTGTTTCATTGGAGGAACCTTCATACAATGCTCAGTCCTTGTGTCATGTTTAGCATTTTCTTTTTTGAAGAATCGTTTAAGTGTTCAAGAAATAAGTGAGATCATGCAAAGTGCAAAATGAAATGCAGAATGAAATACAAACCTAGGACCTAGGACCTAGTCACTGATCATGTGTCGATTTGTTGTCATCATTGAAATTTTTAGGTAACTGGATAAATCAATACAACACCCACTAGTTATGAAACCATAGACATATGAATATCAATTTTTATGCCCAAGAATCAATACAACACCCACTGGTTAGGCAACCATGGACATAAGAATATTGATTTTATTTTAGGAATGGCGGATTAGATATAAGCACCAAGGCACAAACTCTAAGATGACCTGAATATCATGTCCATTTTGATATAGCAATTTTTATAAGCATCAGAACATAAACCTCATGATGACCTGAATACACCTTGCATTCAACCACATCAAACTATCAAGAGATCATTCTAAATCCAGTGTGAATTACCCGTAGTGACCCTTTATCGTTCACATCCTTAGGCAAGATCACGTTTCATAGTAGGAGAAAGAACTCACTCAAAAAGACAATAGTTAGATCAAAATTCCTTGAATTTTCTAGGTATCAATGGTCGAGGTACTCATGGCCATCCAATTTGAGATAGAGGCTCTTACAGACGGACACCATTTCAATCCAGAATTTCTAAAGTTGTTAGATTTTCACATACAAGCAGAAAACAAAGAAAAGATTATGCCCTTAGTCATCACTATCTAACTCCTATAAAGGACATCATTGAAGATCTCGAAGGGACACAATATGAAAAAAAATCAATGTGAATCAGTAAGCATACAAGGTGATAAAAGCATGTAAAAGCATAGATTATTTTCAATTTGTGTTGATGTTTGATTTTGTTGTTGTAGATGCAAAATCTTTTCTCGAGAGGAGACTGACTGACTGACTCAGATGTGGCTTCAAAGGACTTTGACTAGATATGACATGTCTAAGATGTACTGGAGGCCATAGGATATGACATTAATTGCCCCCAAGTGTTAAGCATTAATAGGATACAGACATTTGAGTTGATTGGTGTACAAACCGACTTTATTGAAACAAGGATATATACAGACTAAAGCAGACTGGAAGCTGGGAAAGAACAAGATTACACTGATAGATGGAGTGATTTTGAATAAGTGGCACCCATTTTCTAGGTTTTCACCATCTTTGCAGAGATTCTATTTTTGCTACCAAGGCGCTTGTTTCCAGGTTTTCACCAAGGCACTTTTCCTTTTTCTCATTTTTTTGTATTTTTCCTTTTTCCAATTTTTTTGATATTTTTGATATTTTTTACTTTTTTTGTGAATCATCAAGGCACCTATTGCTAGGTTTTCACCAAGATGTTCATTTTTCAGGACTTTTTTAGATTTTTAAAAAAAATTTCAGGACATTTTACCATAGACTGAATGCCTTAGGCATAGAATTTCTTCAAATGGAGAAAGTTGATTGGTTCTCAGAGCTGTTCTCCTTTAGTCATTGAGAGTTGATAAGCACCAGAGCCAAAAGTAGCAGTGATTACAAAGGGACCCAGCCAGTTGGGTTCAAACTTCCCCTTGCGCTCTCTATGTGATTGATTTTTAGGATTCTCTCTCAAGACTAGATCGCCAACCTGAAATTCTTTGTGTCTGACTTTCTTGTTGTAGCCTCTAGACATTCTCTTCTGATATACTCTGAGATGATCATACGCTGCTTGTCTGCACTCATCTAGTAGTTCAAGTTCTTGCAACCTAGACAATCTTTAGTCATCATCGTAATCATCTAAAAATGGACATCTAGACTATTAGCCCCTTTCTAGCATTATTTGCTAAAATCATCAATTGCTTATTCTTGATCAAATCGTAGTTCTATCATTTATTTGATTTTATTCTATGGGCTAACCATCTAATCCTAAGTCTTTATTTATTTAAGAGGAATTTCCTCCTCTTTTATTAAATAAAAAAACCCCCACTTTTCCTCTTATCCTAAGTTGCACAAATAAAGCATTATTCCTATTTTATAAAAAGGAGAAAAGACACTTTTTGTCTCATATGGACACAAAATTCAACTCTTATTTTCCCATTGGAGGATATTTGTGCACATGGATTGCTCCTCTTTCAAGCTCCACCATTGATTAAATCTTTTGCCTCTTAATCTCCATGGTCCATTCCTTTCCAATTCCTTTAAAAGAAGAGCTCTCTTCTCATTCTTGAATCCATCTTTTGAATACTAAGGTTATGCTGCAGGTTTTCTAGGTGACTTTGGAGCTTTGGAGATTCGGATCATTCTTAGCTTTTTCATTCACATTCTATCTTAGTTCCATTCTTGCATTTTAGCTTCATTATCATGGCATGCATAGTTTAGTTTCCTTTATGCTTTAGATTGATTCACATAGTCTAATTAGGAGGGTTTTTTGTAATACTTGCATCTTTCCTTTCCATAGCTTAATTTGCATATTCATCTTAACATAGCTTGCATCTTCATTTCTAGCATTGCATTTCATTCATATTTTGATTCTTGAGGATATTGGCATTCTTTCCCTTGTCTCCATTGAATCTCCCATTGCATGGTTTACTAGCAAGGTCATAGGCTTAAATAGCTCTAGTTGAGAGCACACTTAATATCCTTGCACTCCATGCCTAGGGAGCTTTAGGCCATTTTTCAAGGTTTCCCATTCATGGATTCTCTTGGAAGCAAAGACTTAGAGAAGTGCACATTTTAGTGTGTACATTTTTGGCGCCCACCGTGGGGCAGAACATTCTTGTTTTGTCTTTCATTTTCTGCATTTTCGTCATTTTTTTCATCAATATTTGCTTGTTGTTTCATCAATTTTTGCTCTTTGGTTTTTTCTGATAGAATTATCATGTGACAGTTTGCCAATGTCGTACGATAGTTTCTTGTATGCCAGTGTGATATTTTACCAATTAAAATATCACATGCTTTGGCAGATTGTGTTGCATTGTTGTTCTGTTCTCTGTCGCACGCAAGTATCAAAATTTTGCACCCATTTTTGAGAAATTTTGTATACGGTATCAAAAATTTAAGTGTGATATATCATTGAAAAACTCTTTCCAAGCCTGATCCAACCATGTTGGTTTCATTTTCAATTTTTTCCATTTGATCAGCTATTTTAATTGTAGATTATCTAATTTTTGATGTGCTAACCATTGTGGGGCTAACAAGTTGTGCTTGTAGGTGCTCTCATTGCTTGATTATTTTCTTAAAAGAATGCATGTCAAAGCTCCAAATGCACAAGGTCTACTAACAATTTTTGTAGGGCTTCCCAAAGCATAAAAACCAATCAAGTACTTGTTTAATTGATTTCTTTTAAGTGCGGCATATACTAGTTGTTTCTTTTCATAGACACTTAATATCTTGTTGTAGGAATCTTGGGTGGTAGGAGAAGTATGCTCTTCACCCTTGTGGTGAACCAGAAAATCTTGACCCATCTTTAGATTTTAAAAGCAAGAGGGTAATTGAACCTTTTCTTGGTGTGTTTGGGAGATATTTTTGAGCTAGGAGATTATACTCTTCACCCTTGAGGTGAAATAGAAATCCTTACACTCAAAGGTTGATCCACTCTTTGTTTAACTTTTAGAATCCTTTAGCGGGCCTGCTCTTGAGCAATCAAGAGAAATGACCCAAGTGGGGACAAGATTTTTGCTGGCTATTCTGACCCACTATAAACTCAAGGCTATCAAGGACACAAAACCTTGGTAGATGTAGTACTTGTCTTCACTTAATGTGAGTACTTGTGGGATTGTGACCATGAGGAAAATGTTGAGCAAGAATGCTTAAGGTACTCTTGTGGCCATGAGGGCCGTTACTTGCTGCAAGGTAAGGAGTCCCTTTGGGGAACAAGAGGAGTATTACAAATGGAAGCCCTTACTAAGAACCATATATATAAGCTACCCTATTTTGTCGCTTAGCATCTTGGTGCAAGGATTGATCCTAGTGGACTAACCCGGATCACCCCAAGATTACTCACCATCTGTGTTCCTTTGGTTGTATCATTGACACCTCCATGACAAAGCCAACATCTATTATGGGCAACCACTTTCTGTGAGGTGATGGGACATCAAGTGTGGGCCAAGTTGCTAAGTATTGAGCCTTTGTCCTTCTAGGCTAGTAAGTGCTTGAAGTGTTCTCGTTGTAATCTACCCGTGTAAATGTTCTCAAATATCAAATATCATGGTAGCATTCATAGGATTTTATTGCTTTGATATCACAATTTATTGTCTTTGCAAGGTTGCTTTCACCCTTTTGCAAGTGTTTTATGACATGTTTGATCACCTACTATTTTCAAACTTGTCTGATTACTGCTAGTACTATGTTTGGAGTCAAAAAATTGAACCATTAAACTAAAACATTGACTGAATTGCCTTCAAAACTGAGTTTCTTTTTATGTTCACTAGTCAAGAGTCGTATGATACTAGAAAACCATCGCACATCCTCTTGAGAAATATCATTCAATACTTCATCACTACTATTGTATTGCTTGCCTATTATACATTCTGTCTCACCAGCTGCCTAGAAACTGTTGCACTGCCTTATGTGAAATATTTCTTGGAGAAATTATATCACTTTGTTAGCCTGTAAAATATCGCATAGAGTCCTTTTTCTATCTCACTGATGCTTTCAATCTGAAGTTGATTTGTGTCACTTCCAGTCTTCCTTGGTCAGTCCAGATCTCAGATCTTAGGTGCTGTGACATGTTGCTTAATATCCAAATGAGTTTCAATGGTATCAAATTGCAAAAAATGACTCTTAGTCTTCTTTCTTCCACTTCTTCCATTTCTTCCTAGTCTTCCATTTTCATCCTTTCTCTTCTTTCTTCCTCTTCTTCCTAAATTCTTCATGTCTTCTTGATTCTTTTCCTCTTATTTTCTAGTCTACCTTCTTCTATCCATTTCTTCTATCGCTTCCATGCTTGATTCCTATTCTTCTAGGACCATGAATTTCAACTATCTTGTTATGGAACCTCTCTTAAAAATGGATGATCTTGAACTCATTGCTCAATTTGAAGAATTTTATTCCTCCAATAGTCCTTCTAGATATGGCAATAGTGATAAACATAAGGAAAAGATAAAAGAAAGGATGATTGAATTAGATGCCTTTGCTAGGATCATAAACATGATCCTGTCATGACCTCCTTCTTCCAAAAAAATTTCATCTGCTAAGTCTTCTCATTCTTTCTCATCTTCCAAGTCTTACCATGACTCTTCTAGACATTATTCACATTCCTCATTATCCAAGTCTTCTTCCTCCACTAGGTCTTCACTTTCCTCTTCTTCACGATCTAGTTCCTCTTCTACTTCTCCCAAGAGTCTTACTTCTCTTATCAAGACATACCATGATGAGCAATATGATAGTCCTTATGATACCTCTATTCCTAAGAGTCCTCCTAGTCATGTGCTTGTGCTTACTAGAAATGGGTCATCACATTTGATAGATTGTGATGGTGATCCATATGATTCTAATTTTGAACAAGACTTTGATGATTTCTATCAACAATACTTAGATTATGCATCCACTTCTATTGAGGAATATAAAATGTACCACACTAATATGAAACATCAATATTATAAGAATCCTTCCTCTAAGAACCCTCATGCTAAAGATAAAGATTTCACTCTCAAGCAAGATTATGTTAATGATGGACCTTTGTCTTGTGATGGTTCCCTTCCATCCCCTACTTCCTCCAATACCCATACACTTCCTAAAGTTTCTGAGTCTTCCAAATCTTTCACAAATCCTTCATCCAATGAAAGTCCTAATACTTTTCATATGGTTCCCTATAGTTATCCTCAAGGGATACCTCTTAAAGAAACTCAAGCTAACCTTCACTTGGCCGAAAATACTTTCAATAATGCTAACCTAAAGAGCCTAAGCATTTATGTGCTATAATGCCTAATTCATCTAGTCCTTCACTATCTCTTCCAAATTCTTCCATAAAATTTCAACATGCTTCCTTGTCCTTAGAAGTGGCTCCATGTCAAGATGACTCTAAAAATGATAAAGAAAAGAACATAAAGAAAGATCAAGATCAAGACCCCTCCATGTCATCCAATCCTTTTCATGATGTCTCTTATCCATTTCATGGTTCTTTTGATCCTCTATGCCCTTCCTCATTCATTCCACCATGTCTTAAGTCTTCTCCTAGGCAAGATCAAGCTACTACTTACACTGTTGAGCTTATTGACAATCAAAATAACCTTACTACACTTGCACTTTCCAAAGATGATACTTCCATTAAGGTTATTAAAAATGGTGTTTTTACTTCCAATGTTAAACCTATTGAAAATCAAGAAAAAAATTATACGCTTATACTATCCAAAGATCCTTGTCAAGATCAAAATCTTCCATCTTCTTGTTCTACCACTCCATGTTTGCTTCCACTTTCTACACTTCCTAAGTCTTTGCAAGCCTTGAAAAATCCTATTGAAGAAGTTTCTCCTATTCAAGATGTTCACGATCCTATTGAAAATCCTAATGCTCACTCTAAAGATGATGATGTCCTTGGTTGTCATATAGATGTTGATAAAATTATTGATTATCCTTTTGCATCTTCCACTTCCATCCTTGGACTTCCTCCACCAATACCAAAGGCTTCATGTCTTCCTTCCATCTTGGGCCCTTATGTCCCTTCACTTTCCCCTCCTAATTCTCCTAATTCATCATCCATTTTGGGTCCTTACGTCCCTCCATCTCCTATCTTTCCTCAAGATCAACATAGATGCATACCCTTGAATCTTTTTCATCCACCCACCCATCTAAACCAGTCATATCCTTCTTCTTCCACAAGTCCCAAGTCTTTTGGAAGTAACTTGAATGTTCAATACAAGAAAATGAAGCAATACAAGAATCCATCAAAAAAAGATCACCATGTCTCCTCTAATCGACATGGAGGTAAAAAGTCAAAAGAGATATCTAAGAACAAAACTACAAGACAAGTATGGGTTCCAAAATCCTTCATTCATGTTTCTTCTATCCTCTTTCCATCCTTCAAGGTGTGTGTTGATGTTGATCTTGCCTTCCTTTCCATCTACCCTTTCACAATTCTTCCATTCATTATCCTTCTACCTTCTATCCTTTTTCCTCATTTGCCTATTTCTCCTATCTTCCAACCTCACCCGCTTTACATAAAACCTTATCCTCCATTTTTCTCTTCCATCTTCCTTTCCCTATCAGCATCTTTGAGCTTATCATTTTTAATCCTTGACATATCATGGTTTATTCTTTCAAGGAGCATTATCTAAAAGCTTTCCTTCTTCCAAAAAGAAAAAAAGAAAAAAATTGAAAATGTGCCTTGGTGGAAACCTGGAAATAGGCGTCTTGGTAGCAAAAGTAAAGAGAAATAAATTCATCCTATGGTGAAAACCACTACCTTGTGGCACCTTGGATAAGTACCATGATGAAAACTTGACAATCAGGCATCATGCGTAGTTCTTCTACATATTTCATCCATTCCATCTTCTCTCGTTGATCTTGACAATGTTGACCTATACACGAACATTTGGTTATCTTGTGAGCTATCTTATGATGATCTTGCTTTTATTCCATTCATGTTTAGCCTTCATATTTATTTTCCTCCATTAATTCTATCCTTTCATTATTATTTTCCCCTTTGGTCTTGATCTAATAAAAAAGAGTAAAACATGATGCTATGAAGCCTCTTGACATGTCTACTCCTTTGGACTGCATCCTTTCCTTCTTTTGCATTATGATTTTGTGACTTATCCTATGATGGCCTTTCATTGCTTGTCCAAATGTGCTTTACATGATAATTTTTCCCTAGCTTGGGTACTCTTGAGGAGTTTGCATTTGAGGATTTATTCCCTTCATTCTCCTTCATTCTCTTGTCTTTCATCTCTTCCACCAGCTTGCTAATCTTTCTTGTCCTCCACCTTGCTAGACATTGGGACTACACGATGTGATCTTGCTTGGGAGTTTGATGCCCATTCTATCTGGGGGCATCCTTTGTACATACTTATTGATCCTGAAAAAATTCAAAAAATTATATATTGTCAAAAATCCTAAAAAGCATAAAAAGTATTGAAAAAAAGAGCATCCTATTGAAAACCTAGCAATAGGCACTTTGATGTCTCACAAAAAAAAATCAAAAAATACAAAAAATTCAAAAAAATAGAAAAAGTGCCTTGGTGAAAACCTGGAAATAGGTGCCTTGGTAGCAAAAATATGAAAAAATTCTTGAAAAAATCTGTCAAGTGGTGAAAACCTGGAAACATGCATTGCTTGAGACCCTTGCACCTATGTCTATCAGTCTTGTGTGGTGCTCATTCGCTCCACTTCTTGCTTTGCCTCTCTTAGCTTGGAATTGATTCTTGTCTTAGTTTAAGGGGCATACGTTGTTCTAGCTTATCTCGGTCTCTTTGTGTGTTCAGGTTTCTTGGGCCACTTGGTTCCAACGGTGTTTTTCAACACCACCCCAACTATGTTTTTTAACACTTCCCTAGTGTCAAGTGTTTTTCAACACTTATCAGATGTTTACCTGCAGTCCAGAACAATGCGATATTCCCATCGGTAGAGGTGATACTCAAAGATTAACTCTATGACCTACACACACACACTTAAACCACTTGACTTGCTGAGACTTGTTGGACTTTCTTTCTTTGTGTGCTATCTATGATGATTTCTTTGCTGAGTGTTATCTCCCTAATAGTTTTCGATGATGCATAGCTAGAAGACAAGGGGCATGAGGACATGTTTTATTTCTTTCTCTACTTGTGGATATATTTTGTTGGTCTTAATTGTCATTAGCATTTTTTTTGGTTCTACTTGACAATAGGACTTACAAGGTATTGTCCTTGACTATGTTCACAAGTGCATACTTCTAGTCATCTTGACTTTCTTGTGTCTTGATGCAAGCATAATCTTGCTATACTAAACTTAGGGAACCTCACTGCACTAGTCATCTTGACCTATATGTCTTTGGTGCCTAGGTGAGATTTCCACATTTCTATCTAATATAGATCATATTCATATACTCATAGTTATACTAGTGTGTATTGTATGATCTTGTGATGCTACCAATAACGCTTGATGATGAATATTAGAGTCTAAAAGCTTTGTGACCTTGCAAGTAAACCACTTTTCATAGTAGCTTGCATTCTTAGGTTCATGTTAGTTTAGTTTTGCATCTTGCATCTGGAGAGAGCTCTCATTTCATCTTTCATGGACTTGTCGGTCAACTGCGCTCACCTTTCCCTTCTTCTTGATCATGTCTTTCACTTCTTGTCTTTCATATCACATCATTTCTATTCATTTCAGGATCAAAACTGAAATTTGAGTTCACCTTGATCATCAAAATCACATTTCTCCTTCTTTCGCGTAGTTGGCTGACCTTTTGAGGTGTGATCCTTTAATTTTCGATGGGGCATCCTTTCCTTCTTCATCTCCATCTCTCTCACCCTTCTAGTCTTTCATTCATTTCATTCATCTCTCTCTGAGGTCTTGTTAGGAATGAATGCAAAGTGTTTTGGCAGTCATTCTGTAGCAGTTGTTGTTGCATTCATGACTTGGATTGTCATTGATGTCAACACAGTGATATTCTGGATATTAGCAGGAAAGTAGGTACAATTTTGTTTTGCACACATGTTATATTGTAGATTGGCTTTTGTGCAATTGATGATATGTTCTTTGGTGTGTTATTAACCTATGGTTAACAGTGCAAAAGAAATTCATTCATTTGTAAGAGTTATGAGCATTTTGGTGAAAGCAGTGTTTAGATAGTGTTTATGTGTAGCGATGTTCGGAAATCAGAGGATATCTCTTAGCTGGGATGGAATCTAATTTTGTGTAGTTAAAGGGATGTTGGAGACTCATTAATGATGATGTGGTTCATAGTGAAAACTTCGAGGACATGTTTGGAGAAAGTTACAGTAACTGGAAGCCAACGGCTTTATGTGAATTATGTGTGTAGCATGTAGAATTTATTATTTTTTAATTGAGGACCGACTCATTTGTAATTATTTGAGTTTGGTATATAAGAAGGAATGTTTTCCTTGTTTTAATGTGTACTATGAAGATTGAGATGCGAATATATGCATGAAGTGAAGAAAAGAGCTAATTCAGTGATGATGGAAGACTTGTGAGTGTGTGTGTAAATTTTGTACCTGATCTATAGACACAACACTTCAGTAAAACATTAAAGGTTAGCTATAATCAAAATCATGCAAAATTGAAATCTACTCTAACCAAGTGATTTACTGCCTTCTAGTAGGTGCGAGATTAATGTTCTCAGATTGTTATCAAGATCAGTGACCTAGACGACACCTAAACGAAGGATTTGAATGCCAAACTGATATGAAATATGAATGCAATTAATCTATTTTTTTTATATTTTCTATGCAATAATAATGAAAAACTGATATGAATCTATGCTAATATGGAAATTGATATGCAATGCTAATCTAGAAATGATATGATATGAGAATGAAAATTCTAACAATAATATGAAAGCTATGAATTTGAAATTGATCTCACAAAGGTGTCGATTCACAAGAGCTTTGATTTTCCCAATTCCAATTCTCCAACGTGATTGTGCAAAAATATGAGATTCTGTGGATGCAAATTTGAGAGATGATTTGTGAAGAGTTGAGCCTTTAATTTATAGAAATCCAAGGCTTTGGAGGTGCATGAGAAAAAGCCATAAATCATTCAAATAACTCAGGTTGATTTTTGAGTTATTTTTAAATAACAAATAATTAAGTCACAAAAATCATGCAAAAGCACAGTTCAACTTGAATTAGAGTTTAGCTTTAATTGATAATTGATAGTTGTCTGCTTTTATGTTTGTGCATGTTTTATTTATGAATTAATTTAATAATAAAGTGATTTATTTCCAACTTAACTGCTTTTAAAAATAAAACAATTGATTTATGGGTTAATCAATTATTTAATCAAACTTTTATTAAAAACTATATTATTAAATAATGACAGCTTGCTTTAATTAATTAAATAAGAATTTAATCAATTAATGATAGGAATTTTGATTTATTGTCAAATTTAAATAATAATAATTAGGAATAAATATAATTAAATTCAATTAAATAATTAAGTGGTAGAATTAAACTTAATTAATTAAATATTGAGAATATTCAATTAATTAAACTTTAGGATAAATAGGATTTATCGCCAAATAATCATTAAATCAAAGATAATTAAGATAGTTAGAAATATTGCTAGGAATATTCCTCGATGCAGAATTTAAGATAATCAATTAGGATTCGATGATGTTTAGATGTGCCTTAGGTTAGGACTTTGATGTTGATTTTGTTCGATATGTAGATGTAAGAGGTTAATGAACTTATAGCCCATTTTTGGGGTATTACATTTTGCCCCTCTTTGAATTACTGTGCGAAGCGCAGTGGTTCAAAGATAGTCTGTGTATGATAGAGATATGAAATTGATGTTGGATATTGATAATTGATATGAGACAGACGTTGATTGATATTGATTTGATATGAAGATGATAGGTCCTGAATGACCAAAGATAATGTTAACTATAACAGCAAATGAGCCGATGATTGCGAAAAAGTGTCAAAACACCTGATTCTGAACCTTATGATTGCAAAGAAGTGAGTGACCGGTTCTAGACTCGATTGTCTTAGTAGAACTAGCAGGGATCACATCTAAATCCTTTAGTTGCCGAAGAACCAAGGAAAGAACACTATGATCCGATGGTTGCAAAAACTGATACAGTCTACAAGATTAGGAGAATACCAGATTGACATGGATCGATGAATCTGATATGCCCCAAGTGATGATAGATTTTCCCTGAGCGATGAGGTCTTTTTTGATGAATCAGTAACTAGACATGGTTATTGTCTTGATTACTAAGAAAGATATTGATTTCCATAAAGATATGATTTCAAATTTGATTACAGACTTTGAATGATATGCAATACCATGCCCCCTTCGGGATTAAAATTGAAATCTGACAAGAAAAGTCAGTGTTGATAGTTTAGAAGCATGTTAATTGATTTGAGAAGTGGTTAAACATGTTCAAGAACGCATTTTGCATCGTTGGAAGGTCCCAAAAGACCAAGTTTGACTAGGTTAAACCATGAGTTGACCATAGTTGACCAAGTTGAAATTTTGATAGTTTGATGGAAGATAATCAGTTAAGTTGAAAAATAGATTTCTGTGATGATTGAAGGTTGATTATGCAAGTAGTTAATAATATGAATGATTTTAGATTTTGATTTTGATCCCGAAAAAGGATTCTACTTGCTATTTTGTTGGAGGAAACTTCATGTGGGATTCAACTCTTGTTAGATTTGAAGATGTGAGTGGAGAATTGTTTAAGCATTGAAGTTAATTTAGCCAGTGTGAGATCATGCAACATGCAAAATGCAAAGAGACATGCAAAATGAAATGCAACCTAAGACCTAGGACCTAGTCACTGATCATGTGTTGATTTGTTATCATCATTGAAATTTTAGGTAATCGGATAAATCAATACAATGCCCACTAGCTATGAAACCATGGACATATGAATATCGATTTGTAATGCTCAAGAACCAATACAACACCCACTAGTCCAAAACAACCATGGACATATGAATATTGGTTTTGTTTTCAGAATGTAAGATTAGATATAAGCACCAAGGCACAAGCGCCAGGATGAACTGAATATCATGTCCATTTTGATATAGCAATTTGTATAAGCATCAAAACATAAACGTCATGATGACCTGAATACACCTTGTGTTGCAAACACATCAAACAGTCAAGAGATCATTCTAAATCTAATGTGAATTACCCGTAGTGACCCTTTATCATTCACATCCTTAGGCAAGATCGTGTTTCACAGTAGGAGAAAGAACTCACTCAAAAAGACAATAGTTAGATCAAACTTCCTTGAATTTTCCAAGTATCAATGGTCGAGGTACGCATGGCCATCCAATTCGAGATAGAGGCTCTTATAGTCGGACACCATTTCAATCTGAAATTTCAAAGTTGTTAGATTTTCACATACAAGCAGAAGACAAAGAAAAGATTATGCCCCTAGTCATCACTCTCTAAATCCTATAAATGACATCATCGAAGAGCTCAAAGGGACACAATATGCAAAAATCTCAATGCGAATCAGTAAGCATACAAAGAGATAAAAGCATGAAGCATAGATTGTTTTCAGTTTGTGTTTGATTGTTGTTGTAGATGCAAAATCCTTTCTGGAGACAAGACAAACTTGACTGACTCAAATGAAGCTTCAAAGGATGCTTGACTGGATATGACATGTCTTAGATACATGGGAGACCATAGGATATGACATTGATTGCCCCCAAGTGTTAAGCATTGATAGGATACAGACGCTAGAGCTGATTGGTGTACAAACTGACTTATTGAAAACTGGAAATGCAGAAACAAACCGGGAGATATGTACAAACTAAAGCAAGACTGAAAGCTAGGAAAGACCAAGATTGCACTGATAGATGGAGCATTTGGAACAAGTGGCACCCATTTACCAGGTTTTCACCATCTTGGCAGAGATTCTATTTTTGCTACCAAGGTGCCTATTTCCAGGTTTTCACCAAGGCACTTTTTCTTTTCTTTCAATTTTTTTTTGTATTTTTTATTTTTTCAAAAAAAAATTTGTACTTTTGATATTTTTTTATTTTTTTTGTGAATCATCAAGGTGCCTATTGCTAGGTTTTCACCAAGATGTTCATTTTTTCAGGACATTTTCTAATTTTTAAGATTTTTTCAGGACATTTTACCAAGCATTGAATGCCTTAGGCGTAGAATTTCTTCAGATGGAGAACGTTGATTGGTTCTCAGAGCTGTTCTCCTTCAGTCATTGAGAGTTGATAGGCACTAGAGCCAAAAGTAGTAGTGATGACAAAGGGACCTAGCCAGTTGGGTTCAAACTTCCCCTTGCGTTCTTGATGGGATTGATTTTTAGGATTTTCTCTCAAGACTAGATTGCCAACCTAAAATTCTCTATGTCTGACTTTCTTGTTGTAGCCTCTAGACATTCTCTTTTGATATACTCTGAGATGATCATACGCTGCTTGTCTGCGCTCATCTAGTAGTTCTAGTTCTTGTAACCTAGACACTCTGTAGTCATCATCAGTTACGAGACCATGCATTCTAATTTAGAGTGATGGGATTTCAACCTCAATAGGCAGTACCGCTTTAGACCCATAAACTAAAGTGAAAGGTGTAGCCCTTGTAGGTGTTCTGATACTTGTTCTATAGGCCCATAGAGCTGGATTAATCATAAGATGCCAGTCTCTACCAGTTTTGTTTACTGTTCTATGCAAGATCTTCAATAGATTTTTGTTAGAAGCCTCTGCTTGGCCATTCCCTTGTGGATAGTACATAGAAGACCAATGTTGGGTGATCTTGAATTTGGCACATAGATCATCGAGGTCTTTATTCCTGAATTGCCCACCATTATCTATGATTATGGAATGAGGGATCCCATATCTACATATGATATAGTTCAATATGAACATAGATATCTGTTCCCCCGTTGCTTGTGTTAGAGGGACAGCTTCTACCCATTTTGTAAAATAATTTGTAGCAGTGATTATATGGGTATGTCCATTAGAAGAGTGAGGATGAATCATCCTGATAAGATTGAATGTCCATTGATGGAAAGGCCATTATGTTGTAAAGGGGATTAGATCTCTCCCTAGAGCATGAATTAAGTTGCCATGCACTTGGAACTTTTGACAATTCTTAGCAAATTTGATAGCCTCTTTCTCCATTTCAGGCCAATAGTATCCAGCCCTAATAAGTTTTTGAGCTAGTGTTAAACCATTCGAGTGTGACCCACAAATACCATCATGGACTTCCTCTAATGCACATTGAGACTCTTCCTATTCTAAACATCTAAGTAGCATACCATCTAGACCTCATTTGTATAGATCATTACCAATGATGACATATCGGGAGGCATTACGGATAAGGTATCTCTTTTCGTGACGGTTGAAGGTATCGGGAATGATTTGGTCTTGGAGATAGGAAAATAGGTTTTTATATCGGGATGAATCATGACCTAAAATAGTGCAGATCATGTGGGTTTTAGGGGAGTCATATGCAGGATAAGAGAGTGCTTCCACCAGGAACTCATAGTGTAGCTCATGTTCAGGCTACTATAATAAAGTAGATAGTGTTGCCATTGCATTGGTAGCCTTGTTCTCCGTTCTAAGAATTTGCTCAAATGTGATAGATATGAAATATTTCTTAAGATCATCGACCATTCTCTTGTAAGGAATGAGCTTTTCATCTTTAGTTTGGTACACATCATTGACTTGATGAATAACAAGTTGAGAGTATCCATGAATGTGTAGCTCTGTTACTCTCCATTCAATTGCTATTTTCATACCATTCAAAAGGGCTTCATATTCCACAATATTGTTCGTGCAAGGAAACTTTAATCGGAATGCTTTGGGGATTGAGTATCCTTGGGGAGTTAGGAACAATATGCCTACTCCAGATCCATTCTATGTATAGGAGCCATCAAAGAACAATTGCCATTCTCTAGAAGATAGGTGCATAATAGATGAGTCTGGAAATTCCATTTGCATTGGTGTGTCATCAAACATGGGTGCATCTGCTAGTTGATCAGAAATAACTTGACCTTTTATAGCTTTTCTTTCAACATATTCAATGTCAAATTCACTTAGAAGCATGACCCATTTAGCCAGTCTACCTATGAGGGCAGCCTTGCTTAGTAAGTATTTTAGTGGATCAATTTTTGCTACTAGATGCATGGTATGAGCTAACATATAGTGTCTCAGTTTCTGTGATGCAAAGATCATAGCGAGACAAGATTTCTCAAACATAGAATAGTTCTTTTCATATGCCACCAATGTTCTACTTATATAATAAATGGCTCTTTCCTTTTTGTCTTCATCATGTTGTGCTAGCAATGCCCCCAGTGATGTGGTTGTTGCGGAGACATACAAGATCAATGGCTTCCCATGAATAGGAGGCATCAAGATAGGCGGATTTGATAGATACTTCTTGATATGGTTAAAGTTGTTCTCGCATTATTCATTCCATGCAAAGGTCACACCTTTATGTAATGTTTTTGTAAAAGGTTATGATATGTCCGCTAGCTGTGATATGAATCTTCTGATAGATTGAACTCTGCCTTGCAACGTCCTCATTTGACCGATATTTATGGGAGGTTGCATCTCTATTATAGCCTTGACTTTAGCCAGATCAACTTCAATGCCTTTCTTTGAAACTATGTATCCTAAGAGCTTTCCAGAAGTGACACCAAAAGCACACTTCTTAGGATTTAGTCGGAGACTAAACTATTCCATTCTATCTAGGATCATGCTCAAGTCCTTTAGATGTTTAGTTCTGATCATAGATTTTGCTAATGTGTCATCAACATAATCCTCCATTGTTATATGCATCATATCATGAAAAATAGATGTCATTGCTCTTTGATATGTAGCTCCAGCATTTTTGAGTCCAAATGGCATAACATTCCAACAGAAGGTTCCCCGCGCACATGTGAAAGCAATTTTCTCTTGGTCCTCTGGAGCAATTTTTATTTGGTTATATCCAAAGAAACCATCCATTAAGGAATACATCTCAAAACCTGTAGTCATGTCCACTATCATATCAATGTTAGGTAGTGGAAAATCATCCTTAGGGCACGCTCTATTCACATCTCTAAAGTCTGTGCACACTCTGATTGAGCCATTTGGTTTAGAAATAGGTACAATGTTGGAGATCCACTCAGCATAGTCTATGATGCAGATGAATCCAGCTGTTAGGAGTTTCTCTAATTTAGCTTTGACTAAAAGTGCAACATGAGGATGCATCTTTCTCAATTTTTGCTTGATCGGTTTTACTCCAGGAGCAATGGATAGATGGTGCATGATAAGATTTGGATCCAACCCTGGCATATCTGAATACTTTCATGCAAATTTGATCTTTTTTTCTGTCAAGAATGTAGTAAATTTTTGTTTCTCTTCTTCTGATAAGGATTGTGCTACATGTACTAATTGCGGTTCCTCTGTTGTACCCAAATTGATGGATTGGGTGGGCTCAATTAGAACAGGAGATCTATCTTGTAAATGACTTGGAAGGACATCAAATATCTCATCCTTAGGCACCTCAGAGAGGTTTTCACCTTTGGATATGTCTTTTATTTTTACTTTTGTCAGTTCTGAGATTGCCACAAAGTGGTTTTCACCCTCAGAACTCTTTTTCTTTTTCTTTTTACTCTTGTTTTTTTTACTAAGATATTTGATGTCCGACTCGGTCATGCTGATGCTCGATTCACTAATGGAGGTACTCATAGGCTCAACTACATTGAGGTAGTAAGCAAGGGCATAGTCATTTAGGAAGGTATAAATACCATGGTTTGGGTTTGTGGAAGCTTGGTCGATAAGATCAGGGTGTTGGATAGTAAAGCGGGAAAGGCTTGGGATATGGTGGAATACATGAAAAAGGGTGTGCAGGATCAAAAGAACCCTGAGGTGGATAAGAGACATCATGAAAAGAAGTGGACAACATGGAGGGTTCTTGATCTTGATCTTTCTTTATGTTCTTTTCTTTATCATTTCTGGAGTCCTCTTGACATGGAGCCACTTCTAAGGACAAGGAAGCATGTTGGGATTGTATGGATGACTTTGGAAGAGATGGTGGAGGACTAGCTGAAGTAGGGATTATAGCATATGAAGGCTTAGGCTCTTTAGGTTTATCATTATTGAAAGTATTTGTAGCCAAGTGAAGGTTAGCTTGAGTTTCTTTAAGAGGTAGCCCTGGAGAATAACTATAGGGAACCACATGAAAAGTATCAGGGCTTGTGTCGGATGAAGGTTCTGTGAAAGATTTGAAAGACTCGGAAGCGTTACAAAATGTATGGGTATTGGAGGAAGTAGGGGATGGAAGGGAACCATCACAAGACAAAGGTTCAACATTAACATGATGTTGCTTGAGAAGATAATCTTTATTTTCAGTAGGAGAGTGCTTAGGAGAAGGATTCTTATAATATTGATGCTTCAAGCTAGCACGATGCATTTTATAGTCCTCAGCAGTGGTAGATGGATCATAATCAAGGTATTATCCACAAAAGCCATCAAAATCTCTTTCAAAATCAGAATCATATGGATCACCATCACAATCTATCCAATGTGACGGTCCATTTGTAGTAAGTAGGAACACACGATGAGGAGGACTCTTAGGAACAGAGGTGTCATAGGTATCATTACATTGTCTGTCATCATAGTCATCATAGTCTCCAAATCTTGATGTGTCACTCTTTGTGGAAGAGGTATCATAAGGGTTGTCACGTTGCTCACATTTTGTCTGAGGGCATGGTGACATGTACAAGTCTTTATCAAATGAAAAAGAGCATAGAGTTTCCATGGAGAACTCTTTAGGTTCCTTTTCTTTCTCAAGTTTGTCAAGCTGGACTTGCATAGCTTGCAGTTGCTTCATCATAGTAGTGATTAGAGCTTCTTCCTCTTATGTACTGATTCTTTGACACATGTGTACTGATTCTCAATAGCTATTGCTCTGTTCTTGACACAATGATTTGTTCGATAGATTATGGAAATAGGCTGAAAAAGCTAAATATCTGGCAATTCTGACAATTATCTGATAGTGGGTATGCTATGAAAGGATAGTTGAAAAGCTCATACGATAGTTGATAGCTTTTCTTTCAACATATTCAATGTCAAATTTGCTTAGAAGCATGACCCATTTAGCCAGTCTACCTGTGAGGGCAGCCTTGCTTAGTAAGTATTTTAGTGGATCAATTTTTGCTACTAGATGTGTGGTATGAGCTAACATATAGTGTCTTAGTTTTTGTGATGCAAAGATCATAGCGAGACAAGCTTTCTCAATCATAGAATAGTTATTTTCATATGCCACCAACGTTCGACTTATATAATAAATGGCTCTTTCCTTTTTGTCTTCGTCATGTTGTGCTAGCAATGCCCCCAGTGATGTGGTTGTTGCGGAGACATACAAGATCAATGGCTTCCCATGAATAGGAGGCATCAAGATAGGTGGATTTGATAGATACTTCTTGATATGGTTAAAGTTGTTCTCGCATTCTTCATTCCATGCAAAGGTCACACCTTTATGTAATGTTTTTGTAAAAGGTTATGATATGTCCGCTAGCTGTGATATGAATCTTCTGATAGATTGAACTCTACCTTGCAATGTCCTCATTTGACTGATATTTGTGGGAGGTTGCATCTCTATTATAGCCTTGACTTTAGCCAGATCAACTTCAATGCCTTTCTTTGAAACTATGTATCCTAAGAGCTTTCCAAAAGTGACACCAAAAGCACACTTCTTAGGATTTAGTTGGAGACTAAACTGTTCCATTCTATCTAGGATCATGCTCAAGTCCTTTAGACATTCAGTTCTGATCATAGATTTTGCTAATGTGTCATCAACATAATCCTCCATTATTCTATGCATCATATCATGAAAAATAGATGTCATTGCTCTTTGATATGTAGCTCCAGCATTTTTGAGTCTGAATGGCATAACATTCCAATAGAAGGTTCCCCACGTACATGTGAAAGCAGTTTTCTCTTGGTCCTCTGGAGAAATTTTTATTTGGTTATATCCAGAGAAACCATCCATTAAGGAATACATCTTGAAACCCATAGTCATGTCCACTATCATATCACTGTTAGGTAGTGGAAAATCATCCTTAGGGCACACTCTATGAATCTCTATTAGGAGATTTTGAATCCTTGTTAAAAGATTCTAACCCTGTTAGGAGTTATGAAAGACAGAAGGACCCATTGCCCAAACAACTTCAAGACAAGATCTATGAACTCACTGTCCAATAGATCTTAGGATTATTCAATAGAATAATATGAAATATGTTACCTCCTTCACACTATGCCAAAACTACACTCTCTGCTACACAAGATCACAAATCTAGATCTCTGTACTTCGCAAGTCTTCCTTCATCACTGAATTAGCTCTTTTCTTCACTTCATGCATACATTCGCATCACAACTTTCACAACTTTATATCACAACTATTAAAATCCACACATAACAAGGAAAAAATTCCTTCCTTTATACCACACTCAAATAATTACAAATGAGTCAGCATGTAAATACAAAATAATAATTTCAACACGCTACATCAAAATTACATAAAACTATCGGCTTCCAAATACAATAACTTTCCAATCATATGACCTCAAAGTTTGCATTGTGAACCACATCACCAAAAATGAGTCTCAAACTTCCCTTTAACTATGCAGAATCATATTTCATCCCGGTTAGGAGATATCCTCCGATTACCAAAAACTGCTACACAAGAATACTGCCAGAATACTGCTTCCACCAAAATGCTTATAACTTTCATGAATAAATGAATTTCCTTTTGCACTCTTAACCATAGGCTAATAACACAAAAAAAAACATACCATCAACTGTGCATAACTCAATCTACAATATAACATGTGTGCAAAACAAAACTGTGCTTGATATTCTGCTAAACTCTAGAATATCACTGTGTTGACATCAATGACAATCATATATGTCCAAACTTCCAATAAATTGCTCAACAGGATGATGTCTTGATATATATTTGTTAGGTTTCATAGTCACTGATCTTTCTTCAACTGTAGATTCTTCTCTAGATTCTTCTTTGTTTTCTTCAGCATGACTTTCATTCAACAATTCACTGTCAGTCTCAAAAAATTGTTCAGTAGTTTCAATGTTAGGCTCAGGGTTAGTTCCTTCATCAGATTCATAATCAAGCATTCTTTCCTGAATTTTAAACTTCTCATCAACTTTTACATTTGCACTTTCAACAATAGTTTTAGTTCTCTTATTGTAACATCTATATGCTTTGCTTTTCAAAGAATATCCAAGAAAAATTCCTTCATCGCTTCTAGGATCAAACTTTCCTATATCATCATCTCTCTTAATATAACATTTGCTTCCAAAAATTCTAAAATACTTAACTGAGGGTACATGTCCAAACCATAATTCATAAGGTGTCTTGTCTGTGTCTACTCTGATTTGTACTATGTTCATTGTATATACTGTTGTATTCACTGCTTCTCTCCAAAATGTCTTTGCCAAATCACCTTCAAATAACATAGCTCTAGCTACTTCAGTCACTGATCTGTTCCTTCTTTCTACAATACCATTTTGTTTAGGTGTTCTAGGGGCTGATAACTATCTCTTAATACCATTTATTTCACAAAAAGTGTTAAACTCTTTAGATGTAAATTCTCCACCTCTATCAGATCTCAAACATTTAATCCTCATTCCTGATTCATTCTCAACTTTAATCTTCATGACCTTAAACTTATCAAATGCTTCAGATTTTTCTTTCAAAAATGCAATCCACATCATTCTTGTAAAATCATCAACAAGAATCATAAAATACCTTTCTCCATAGAATCCTCTAGTCCTAGTAGGGCTGCTCAAGTCTGTATGAACAATCTCCAACTTTTCTGTAGATGTGAACTTCTTGCTAGGAAATGAACTCCTTTTCTGCTTAGCCATCACACATTCCTTGAAAATCATGTTAGTAGGCTTCATAATCTTAGGTAAATCTCTTACTACAAATGTAGAACTTACTTTCACAATATTATCAAAGTTTATATGACAAAACCTTCTATCCCATAACCAACTGTCATCAATCTTAGTCATCAAGCATGTCATCTCAGTAGGGTTCAACTGAAATACATTACCTCTGGTTCTAGATCCAGTTCCAATTAGATTTCCATCTTTATCCTTAATCACACAAGTTTTCTCAGTAAACCAAACTTGATATCCCTTCTCCACTAACTGTCCAACACTCAAAAGATTATGTTTCAATCCATCAACAAAGTAAACATCATCAGTATTAGTCTTTCCATCAAGAGTAATAGATCCTATACCTTTAATCCAACAAGGTGCATTGTTACAAACTCTAACAACTCCTCCATCACAATTGTTAAACTTTATGAATTTTCCTTTATCACCAGTCATATGATGTGAACAACCACTGTCTATAATCCAATCAGCTTTCTTTTCAACTTGGGAAACTAAGGCTTTTTCTTCTTTAATATCAGATTCAGAATTTTCTTCCTTAATTCCTACAAATCCTATGTCATCAAAGTTATCATTATCACTGTCACTCAAATGTCTTTCAATTACTGCTTCAATTTCTTCATCATTTGCATAATAACATTCTTTAGATCTTCTAGGCTTAAAATTGTTTCTATACTTCTTAACTCTCTTAGGACACTTAGATGCAAAATGACCATATTCTTGACATGTCCAACATTTAAAGATTTTCTTACCATCCGGTTCTCTTTTCACAAGCAAGGAAATACCTTCTTCAATCTTCTTATCTTCATTAGATTTGGATCTTCTACTGCTAGCATAATCTCCATTCACACTTGTACTTCTAGACAAAGTAGGTATGATGCTAAGAGCACTAAATGTTGTCTCCACTCTAGGTAGTTCTCCTAATAATCTCAAATTCATCTCTGTTGCTTCCAATCTTCCAAGAAGAGTCTCTCTTGAAAAGTTTGGTGTACAAGGTATCACTTGTTCAATCATTTGTGTAGTCTGCCTAAATACTAGTGTCAATGTTCTCAAAATCTTCCATATTACTTCATTCTCTATCTTTTCACCTCCACAAGACTTTATTCCTGCAACAATTTCTAACATCCTACCAATATAACTTCTAATAGATTCATCTTCCATCATTCTTATGTCTTCAAATGCACAAATCCAATTATGTAACCTAGCTTTCTTTGCATGTTCATCACCTTCAAAAGTAGAATGTAAAGCTTTCCAAATATCATGAGATTTAGTTAAACCTTTTACCTTACTGTATTCATTCTCTGAAAGTGCTGATAAAAGTGCTTCTCTTGCAAGTATGTTACACATAAATAGATCTACCTCATCTTTAGAACTTGTTTCAAGATTGTCTTGTTCAATTATAGTCCTTTTATTCTTTGTAATCAACCAATAACCTGGTCCTAAACACAAGAGATGTGTCTTCATCTTTTCTTTCTAGCTGTCAAAATTTACTCCATCAAACTTAAGGCTTTCTTTCCTAAAATTTGCCATAGATCTCCTTAAGTTTTTAAACCTCTCTTTCAAGGACCTGCCGCTCTGATACCAATTGTTAGAAAGTAAAGACCACCAAGATAACTGAGAGGGGGGGGTGAATCAGTTATTTGATAGTTAAACCATTTATCAACATTAACTTTAATATCAACTTCAATAGCTTTAAACCATATAATTAATGTAGTAACCAACCATAGAAAGATAATCATACACAATGACACAATAACACAAGATATGTTAACTAGGGAACATCTTGATCAAAGAGTAAACCCCGGTGGGAATGATGCCCACAAAATGATGCACTAATATGAAAGTTCCTTGTTAGAGGATGGACCCTATTAGGAGTCTTATGAAATACATTTAGTACATATGAATCTCTGTTAGGAGATTTTGAATCCCTGTTAAAAGATTCTAACCTTGTTAGGAGTTATGGAAGACAGAAGGACCCACTGCCCAAATAGCTTCAAGGCAAGATCTATGAACTCACTGTCCAACAAATCTTAGGATTATTCAATAGAATAATATGAAATATGTTACCTCCTTCACACTATGCCAAAACCGCACTCTCTGCTACACAAGATCAAAAATCTAGATCTATGTACTTCGCAAGTCTTCCTTCATCACTGAATTAGCTCTTTTCTTCACTTCATGCATACATTCGCATCACAACTTTCACAACTTTATATCACAACTATTAAAATCCACACATAACAAGGAAAACATTCCTTCCTTTATACCACACTCAAATAATTACAAATGAGTCGGCATGTAAATACAAAATAATAATTTCAACACGCTACATCAAAATTACATAAAACTGTCAGCTTCCAGATACAATAACTTTCCAATCATGTGACCTCAAAGTTTGCACTATGAAACACATCACCAACAATGAGTCTCAAACTTCCCTTTAACTGCATAGAATTAGATTTCATCTTGGTTAGGAGATATCCTCCGATTACCAAAAACCACTACACAGGAATACTGCTTCCACCAAAATGCTTATAACTTTCATGAATAAATGAATTTCTTTTTGCGCTCTTAACCATAGGCTAATAACACAACAAAGAACATACCATCAACTGCGCATAACTCAATCTACAATATAACATGTGTGCAAAACAAAATTGTGCCTTCTATTCTACTAAACTCCAGAATATCACTGTGTTGACATCAATGACAATCATAGTCATGAATGCAACAACCACTGCTATAGAATGACTGCCAAAGGCTTCAGCATTCATTCCTAAGAGAAGTTACACCAAATGCATCCATAGATAGTAGTATTACTAAAATAAGAGTAATAAAATATGATTGATGTTGAATTCATAAGACCATAGACTATCCTGAATGGTTCTCCAACATTGTGCTAGTAGATAAAGCTATTGGGGGCATTGGTATTTGTTCTAACTTTAGAGATCTGAATAAAGAATTTCCAAAGGATGATTTTCCACTTCCCAACATTGATATCATAGTGGATTTTATAGGACACAATATGCTATCACTTATGGATGGATTTTACAGTTATAATCAAATCAAAATTAAAACAAAATACCAACACAAGACTAAATCCACTACACCTTGGGGTACTTTTTGTTACCAATTCATGCCATTTGTACTTAAGAGTGATGGAGATAATTATCAAAACTCTATGACTACCATCTTTCATGACCTTCTAAATGATATCATAGAAGACTATGTTGATGATAATTTGGAAAAGTCAAAGACTAGAGAATCACATATTTCCATACTCAACAATATTTAACAAATTAGATAAATATAATATTTGGTTGAACCCCAAGAAATATGTCTTCAATGTGCAATTAGGAAATTTGTTAGGAAATATTGTGTCCTACAAAGAAATTGAAGTAGATCCAAAGAAAGTGAAATCCATCCTAGAGATGACACCTCCCAAAATACTAAAGAAGCTTCACATTTTATAAGGTAGACATCAATGTATTGCATAGCTTGCAGATAAGGTTCACCCCTTCTCTCACCTCTTGAAAAAAGATACCAAGTTCATATGGGTTTGTCTTTGTCAGAAAGCTTTTGAAAAACTCAAGAAATATATGTGTGCTATGAAAAGAACCTTCATAGGGTTAGTATTGAAAATAAATGAAAATAAGAACTAAATTACCACAAATAGAAATCTAATACAAATAAATAATTGAAAATTAAGCACTCTATGGACCTCTATTTAGGTTTGCTAATGAAAAGCTCTCAACAAGCTTCCATTAGTGACAGTCCTAAAATTAGAATGAATGATAAAACAACTAAAAGGTTCAATTCCAAATGAAATTAGCCTTAATTAGTCCTAGATTTTCCTTTATAGCTATAAATTGCAAGAGGTTTGATGCTATTCTCATATTTGTGGATGATAATTGATTGATTTTAGCCTTGCTTTTCTAGATTTTGGCAAGGGTAGGGGGTGGAGTTGAGTTGACTTGATCATGGTTGAGTTGAGGTTTAGTCCATGGTTCCACCTTTGGAGACCATTTAAATAAATTGTCCTCAAAGCTTGGGACAAGGAGACAAAATGGGTGGACAAGATTCTCTCACCTTATGTGTGATGGAGATTCAATTTGAGCTTGATCCATGTGATTTTGATCCTTAAATCCTATTGGTTGATGCATTTTCTCCCATTTGGTGGTTGAGGGAAAATAAGGATTTATTAATTGAATTTATTTAATATGTTTAGTTATGTGTACCCCTTGAATGGGTTGATTTTATTTAATTAAACTATGCAATTAATTAGATTATTTGCACAATTAATTGATTTATCATAATTTATTTGATTTAAATTGATTTATTGGCTTTGGTTTTTTCAATTAAATTGGATTATGGCTTGATTGCAATTTTGCTCTTATTTTAGCTTGATTTGATTTTATTGCCTTGATTTTACCTTGGTTTCTCACATGAATTAATCTTGTCCATTTTCAGGTGATTACAAATGCCCCTCTTTGAATCGATGCATGAAGTGTATCGGTTCAAAGAATGTCCATGATCATTTTTTATGTGAAGTCCTAATTAGATTTGATGTTCGATTTGACCCTTGATAGAAGATGCAGATTTTGATGATAGGATTGATGCAGTTTTGATTGATTAAAGTCCTTGATGGTTGATATGATGATAGGTTGTTTGATATGGTACCTAATTCGATGTTTGATGCCCCTTTCTATTGATAAGTGAAAAAATTTGATAAAATATTAAGCTTTGATTTGATGTCATACTCCTGATTTGATGATTATAATGTCAGTCCTGATTGTCCAAGTGTATGCCCCCTCAAAAATGAAATGAAATTTGATCCAAGTGAAAGATAATGCATTTTTTATCTATTTGCATTGAATGAGGTCAATTAATAATGAATTTTTATTTCATTTCTAATAATTTATTCATGATGATGTGATGACAAATGCCCCTGATTTGGCTAAATGGGTGAAAAATTTGGGTCCCTGGTCATTTTCTAGTCAAAGATGCCCCTTTCAGGTCAAACTAGACTATATATAGGGGTAAAAGGTCTTTTTACTATTTATTTTTACCTTCCCTTTTCACTTTTTTCTCTAATCCCCTTCTGAGACTTTCGATGATGGTGATTCTAATTTGTGAGCATAGGTTCGAGTGAGGGCACCGTTATCTGCATCCACCTAGCTACAAACCTCCGGTATGTACCCTAAAAACCTTTCTTGTCTGATTTTTGCATTTAATTTGAAAAATTTTGGATTTTTCTAAAAAAAACCTATATTTTTTCCTTTTTCAAATTAAATAGCACGTACACCAATTTTAGTAGCGCGTACACCCTTCTTAAAGCACATTCACAATTTTCTATAGCACGTATGCAACTTTTAGCAGCACGTACAAACATTTGAACTAGGGCACATTTTGCAACCGCCCTTTCCTATAGTGCGTACAAATTGAATCATGCTTTTGATATTTTTTCCTATAGCGCATACTAAGTTCTACAACACGTACACTTTTTTGTAGTGTGTTTGACAATTTTTGTAGCATGTTTGATATTTTAAACTGCGCTTTTGATTTTCTATACTTTTAAGCAGTAAAATAGCTCGTGTACCCTATTTGGTCAAATTCGTGACCCTCTGAGTTAGTTTTTCGATCTAACTAATGTCGTCAATCATTTGATTGGCTTAGGTATCGAGTCTAGTTGATAGCAAGTCGTATGATGTCAATTTGAGTCATGTCATATTGAATTTTTGATGGTCAATCTTGATTTAGATGGTGGATGATGATAAATTTTCCGTCCTCTCTGAATAGAACCAAGAAAATTGATTGTGGTTTGATTAGGTTTGATTGTTTGATTGCTTTAAGATGATCTAATATGTAATGATTTTGATTTCTAATGTGTTTAACTTTCTTTTGCAGGTCGTGCTTAAAAATCTCAGTGTCCATGGCTTATACCCATTACCTTTCAGCATGATCAATGAATTGAATGGAGCAGAGCACTGAGTCATAGGCCGATGTGGTTTGTCTTTCCTTCTCTCTCTCCCTCGATTCCACATGAATCGAGGTCTTCTTACAGCTATGGCAGAGTGCTGGCACTCTGACCATAACACTTTTCACTTGCCGATGGGGGAGATGACCATCACTCCAAAGGATGTCTATTGGTTTCTTTGCATCCCTACTAATGGGGAGCTCATCTACTATGATCAGGTGTATGATGGGATAGTATGAAGGTGTTTATTTTCTGATCCTACTATTAGAGATGAGAGCATTCAGTGGACTCAGTTTCCATCTTTTCTTGTGCTTCCTATAGTTCTCGGTGCACTTGTTGGTGGTTTATTGGTTCTTGATTGGTGTGGTCATGGATTCTTTATTGGTTGGGGAAGGATTTTGGAGGACATGATTGCACAACCTCATAGATTTGATTGGGGATCGTGCGTCTTAGCTCAATTATACCATGAGCTACATGATGTGGTTTATTAGCGTGGGGCCACTCTTTCTACTGGGGTGGTTCTTCTACATTTTTGGACATGGGAGCATATCCCTATCACTCATCCTATATCATTCTGACATCATGATCTCGATTGGCCTTTCTCTTGGCTATACAAGGGTATGGTGGTCCAGGCCCATTTGGGCAAGTTAGATTGTTGACACCACATTATAGATGATATCGATCAGGTAGTCTAGTGACCGTATATCAATTGTGAGGCCTAGCCCAAGGATGCAATAGAGTTACCATATATGTGCATGCCTCACTAGATGGTAGGGCAGATGCCCTTGATCATAGAGATATTTTTCTTCTTGAGAGTTATACGCCAGTTTGGCCACATTCAGAGGATGCCATAGGGATTGGCTTTATATGCTTAAGTATAGGTTGAGAGGTCCTTATGGGGCCCTCAAATTGATTATTTCATTACTCATGATGAGGTTTCACAACTGCCCCACCTTGTGTGGGATATAAGAGATCATATAGTTGATGTAGGCATGACAGATGATTACGTAGCGTGGTTCATTCAGAACCCGTTCTTGAGATTCATGGATATAGCTAAGCTGGTGTTAGGGATCAAGGAGGAGTTTGATGATGGTGGTGGAGATGGTGATGGTGGTGGTGGTTGGAGATGTGGTTTTCAGGGATGACGGGGATGACGGGGTGATAGAGGAGGTAGGGTTGTTATACCTATTATTGTTGTTGCTCCTATTCCTCCCAAAGGTAGAGTGCGGATGAGGGGTGGATGGGTGAGAGTCAGGGGTGGACCTTTTAGAGCCTTGCATCAGGTTGGTGTGGACCAGTTGGCCAAATGGGGCCAATATAGGGTGTGAGTATATAGACAGGTTGGTGCACACGTCATTGCTGATGTGGATGCACAGGTTGCATAGATTTTGCTAGATCAGGAATAGGGTCCTCCAGCACCTCCTCCTCCACAGGCTCCATCTTCTTCTTCCATTCCATCTTCTTCTATTCTTCCATCTTCTTCTATTCCATCTTTGTCTATGGCTCCACCACAGGCTCCTTCATAGGCTCCTCCTGCATAGGTTCCTCCTACAGAGGCTCCAGCGTCTGCTATTGATGTTCGGGTTTTACAGTCCAATGTATTAGAGATTATATAGCAAGTCAGTCAGCTAGGTAGCATTATGCAGGCCTTCATGGCTGCCATGAGTCAGCATGGGCTATAGGTGAGCTCGAGTTGGGGTCCTGATCCTAGCCCTAATCTTGATGGTGCCAGTGGTTCTGGCAGTTGAGATTTTGATATGATTGATCTATTCTTTTTTTGATGTACATTATGATGTTCATTTTTTATATCGAGACATTGGACTCACATTATTCTTTTATCAGATGATGTTGTTTATGATTTGATATTTGCTATACTTTAGTGGACTTTGATTCTCATATATTGATGATCTTTGATGATACTATGGGCTCTGGTACTCACTGATAGATGTAATTTATATGATGTCATCATAAGTTGGACTTTATTTTATAGGTGCTTTATATGATATATAGATCTACATGATTCTATCTCTACATGCTTTGTTTTTATACTTTTTCAAATGTAGTTTATGATATGAATGCATATGTCTATTTATGATTAAATGATTGTCTTACTTATGACATATAGTAGATGGATGCATTTGATACATGATTTAATGTTTATGATATATGATGATGCATATTTAATGATTTAATGATTAATGCTATGTGATGATGCTTATGGATGCATTTATTTGATGTTATGGATGGATACAATCTAATGCAATGGATGTAAATGTAAATGTGATGAAAATGAGATGCATATGTATAGATGTATTTATATGATGTTTTAATGATTAATGATTAATGTAATGATGATGATGATCTTAGATTTAAATGCAATAAACTTAATGGTATGCACCTTGATGAAATGCAATGTATCAATGAGATGATATGAAAATGCAATGTTTAAAATGAACTTAATGTAATGCAATTAATAGTGTCTTAATGATGTAATTAATGCAACTAAAAGATGATAAAATGATATGTATGCAAACTAATCTAATGCAATCTTAATTGAACTAAATTAAAATGAATGCAAGGATTTGATTTTAAAATGAATGCAAACTAAATGAAATTTAAATGAACTATAATGATAATGAAAGATTTGATTTTAAATGAATACAATGAATGCAGTTAATGTGGCTAAATGGAATGAACTAACATGAATGCAAACTAATGCAATGAAATTTAAATGAACTTGGGTTAATGTCCTAAATGGATGCAAGATTACAATGAATGAAATGAATCTAACAAATGCAATGAATCTAATGCAAGGCACCTTTGTTTTTTATTTTGATTTCCAACACACTCTATCACATATAGTTTTTGATGTACGTTTGATTTTTTATTTGATTTTTGATTAACTACATCCCCTTTCTTTCTCCTTTCCAATTTTAGAGCTAAGAAAATAAAATCGACTTAAATGCACTTAATCTAGGATGGATGCAGCTAGCTGTCACTATTCACCAATTAGGAGCTTATATTTATTATTGAGCAGTTTGGAATCCTGAAATTAGTACAACCATCACTAGTTCAACCATGATGATATGAATACCTCTTTCCTGTTGCATGGTGTTTTCCCATTCTTTGTTACAACTATCACTGATTGACATTAATCACGAGAGTATGAATACCAATTTCATTGGATTCTATGTTGCAAGTGGATTTTGGTATTATGATATTTAACATCAAAATATCTAAGGTATCATGTTGCGTAAACAAGAAAAGATCTCAGTTTTCCATATGTACATGTCCTCGATGATTCTTTAATGATCATGTCCTTAGACCAATAATACATACTTTAAAACTTTGACCTTAAGACACACACTCAGAAATCAATAAAATATCATGCTTTCATCATAGCTTGTCTAGTTTAAAAACTTTCATCGATTCGCTAGAAAGACATGATTTCATCAATCAAATCAACACTTAGAAAAAATTTGCATCATTTTTCAAATCCATATTTCAAGTATAGTTCCATCCATTTCATATTTTTAATCCTGATAAAGATAAGGTCTTTGTAAGATCTTGGATCAAAATTTTGTGTTTGGTTTAATTGATGTTTGGATTAGGATTGGTTGGGTAAGTGTTTCACTTATGCTTTGATGAATTGATTTGGTGTCAGATTGATGTTTTCTTTGATGAATTATTCCTCCTTTAGAGTAGATTTTTGCCCCCCAGTTTGATGTGATTGCATTGTGGGTCTTGGGACACTTTGTAGATTAGATTGATGATAAAAATTTTAGGTACTTGCAACTACAACTGTGGGGTTTTATTATGCAATATATACAAATACTGGTGAATGCAATATTTACAAGGATGACGACTAGGTATGAGACTGACTTGGACTTTCAATGGTGCCTGTTTACCAGGTTTTCATTGTTTAAATGGATTTTCTCTTTTTTTTCTTCTATTTTTCAAGATTTTTTTCCTTTTTTTGCTACCAAGGTGCCTATTTGCTAGGTTTTCACCAAGGCACTTTTTCTCTTTTCTGATTTTTTTGTATTTTCTCTTTTTCAATTTTTTTGTTTCCATATCATCAAGGCACCTATTTGCTAAGTTTTCACCAGGACAACATATTTTTGAGGATCATTTCTGAATGTTTTTGGCTTTCTTCATGCTCACTTTTCCACTATTTTTGATCTTTTCTACATTTATGATTTGTTTTCTCTTTTCTGCTTTTCAATGTTTTTGAATTTTTTAGGATCTCTTTTGACTAAATACAATAAATAGGATGCTCTCTCATGTGATTCTCTTGTTCTTTATCCCTTTTCAATTGCTTCATGTGTAGAACCTTTTCAGGTGTATACTATTGATGGGTTCTTGCAACTCTTCTCCTTCACAATTAGCTAGTTTGTAAGTGCCAGTTCCAAAAGATGAAGTGATCAAAAAAGGTCCTAACTAGTTGGCTTCCCATTTTCCTTTCTTCTCCCTTTCTACTTGATTTTTAGGGTTTTCTCACAACACTAGGTCACCTATTTAGAATGTCCTTAGTTTGATATGTCTGTTGTAGTTCCTTGACATTCAATTCTGATACACTTTTAATTGGTCAAAATCTTGTTGATGTCTTTCATCTAGTAGCTCTAATTCATGTAACCTAGCAACCCTATAGTCTTCTTCACTTAATAATCCATGTAACGAGACTCTTAAAGATGGAATTTCTACCTCCAACGATAAAACTACTTCTGCTCCATAGACTAGTGAGAATGGTGTAGCTCTTGTTGGTGTTTGGATGCTTGTCCTATAAGCCCATAGAGTTGGGTTTATTTGAATGTGCCAATCTCTCCCTGAATTATCCACAGTCCTCTTCAATATTTTTAAGATGTTCTTGTTTGTAGCTTCTGCTTGTCCATTACCTTGTGGGTAATATATTGGAGATGAGTGATGTACCACATGAAATTTTGTACATAGTTCTTTCAAGTCCTTGTTCTTGAAATGTTTTTCATTATCCATTATGATGGCATGATGAACACCATATCTAAAAATTATGTGATTTAATATGAATAAGGATATTTTCTTTCATGTGGCAGTGGATAAGGGTACAACTTCCACCCATTTGGTAAAATAATCCATTGCAGTAATGATGAATCTATGGCCATTTGAGGATGGTGGATAAATCATCCCTACCAAATCCAAACCCCATTGATAAAAGGGCCAAGGTGTTGTCATGGGATTTAGTTCTTGTGCTAGTACGTGGATGAAGTTCCCATGGTATTGACATTTCTGACACATTTTTGCAAAGTGATAAGCATCTTTTTCCATAAAAGGCCAAAAATATCCTATCCTAAGGAGTTTCTTAGCTAGAGTTAAACCATTCGAATGTGACCCACAAATTCCTTCATGGATTTCTTGCAAGGCTAAAGTTGATTACTCTTTTTCTAGACACCTTAGAAGCATTCCATCTAGACTCTTGCAATACAATGTGTCAGATACCAAGGTATAACGAGAATCCTGGCATATAAAACTTTTCTTTTGATTTCCAGTTTGGTCTATGAATAAGATTTGGTCTTTTAAGTAAGTGTAAATGGCTCCATACCATGGTGAGTCATGTCCCATTAGTAAGAAAATGGTATGAGGATGGGAAGGGTCAAATGCGGTTGCTCAACTTCTTCTACCAGGAATTCATATCTGGCACCTTGATCTTGTATTTGGAGAAGTGATGCCAAAGTAGTCATTGCATCTTCTGCTTTATTCTTATCCCTTGGTACTTGCTCAAATGTGATTAGAGTGAAGTATTTCTTGAGATTCTCAATCATATTCTTGTATGGTATCAGCTTATCATCTTTAGTTTGATATTCATCATTTATTTGATTAATCACTAGTTGGGAATCTCCATAGATTTGTAGCTCTATCACTTTCCATTCTAATGCTAATTTTATGCTAATGACCAATGCTTCATACTCATCTATGTTATTTGTGTAGAGAAATAGAAATTTGTATGATTTTGGAATTGTGTACCCTTGATGAGTAATCAATAGTATCCCCACTCCTGATCCATGTTGTATATAGGAACCATCAAAGTACAATTTTCATGTCTTTGCTTCAACATTAATGATTTTAGAATCTAGAAATTCTACTTGGATTGGATGTTCATCTTTTAAAGGTGACTCTGCTAGTTGATCAGCTATTACTTGGCCTTTGATAGATTTTCAGTCCACATACTCTATGTTAAACTCACTTAAGACCATGACCCATTTGGCCAATCTTCCATTCAGGGTTGTTTTGCTAAGAAGGTATTTCAAAGGATCAATCTTTTCAATGAGTCAAATTTTGTGAGATGTGAATAATGGCATAATTTTTGGGAAGAAAAAACCATGGCCAAACATTCTCTTTCAATAAAAGTGTATTTCAACTCATAATTCACCAATGTTCTGCTTATGTAGTATATGGCTTTTTCCTTTCCATCTTCATCTTCTTGAGCCAAGAGTGCCCCTAATGCATGTTTTGTCACTGAGATGTATAAAATTAAGGGCTTTCCTCTTATTGGCAGCATCAAAGTTGGAGGATTCATTAGGTATTTCTTCAATAGTGTGAATGATTCTTCACATTTCTCATCCCATTTGAAAATTTTGTTCTTGTGAAGGAGTTGAGTAAAACTGTGGCATTTTTCTACTAATTGAGAGATGAACATTTTGATAGATTGAATCCTTCCTTGAAGTGAACTCATTTGACTGATGTTTCAAGGTTCCCCCATTTCCTTGATTGCCTTTAATTTGGCTGGGTCTACCTCTATCCCTTTGGCTGAAACTATGTATCCCAATAGCTTTCCTAATTGTACACTGAATGCACATTTCTTTGGATTTAGCCTTACTTTGAATTGTTCTAATCTTGAAAATATCATTTCTAAGATGGGTAGATGTTCCCCCCTTGAGTGGGATTTAGCAAGTATATCATCTACATAGTCTTCTAGAAACTTATGTATCATGTCATGAAATATGGTTGTCATGGCTCTTTGATAGGTCACTCCAGCATTCTTGAGACCAAAGGGCATAACATTCCAACAAAATTTCCCCCATGCGCATGTAAATGTCATTTTGTCTTGATCCTCTAGTGCTATCTTTATTTTATTATAACCACTAAACCCATCTAGAAGTGAGAACATTGAGTGTCCTTCTATTAGATCTACGATGGCGTCTATGCTCAGTAGAGGAAAATCATCTTTAGGACATGCAAGATTAAGATCCCTAAAGTCTATAAAAATTCTAATAGATTTGTCTGCTTTAGAAATAGGCACAATATTTGAAATCCATTTGGCATAACCAATGGCTCTTATAAACCCTACTTTCAATAATTTCTCTAACTCCACTTTCACAAGCAATGCTATGTGTGGATGCATATTTCTTAGTTTCTGCTTGATCGGTCTCACTCCTTCTCTGATATTCAAATGATGCATGATTAAATTTGGATCTATTCTGGGCATATCATCATATGACCATGCAAAATTGATTTGTTTTTCTTTGAAGAATTTGATGAAATCCTTTCTTTCTTCATTAGATAGGGATGCTACTAAGTGTATATTTCTTGGCTCTTATTCTGACCCGATGTTAACTTTCTTTGTTGGCTCAATCAGGATAGGTGATCTTTCCTTGTAGTGCTTGGGAAAAGTATCCAACCTTTCTTTCTTAGGTGCCTATGTTGGGTTTTCACCTTCAGAAACATTCTTTATTTATTTTTATTTTTTATTTAATGTTGCCACAATATGGTTTTCAACATTAGATTCTTTCCATTTTTATTTTTTAATTTTTTTTCACTTTTTTCCAAACTGAAAGGTTGAACACTCCCCTTTGTCACTTCTTGATATTCCATGGTAGAAGAAGGTTCAACCACATTAAGGTATTGGGATACCAATTTATCATTCAAGAATGTGGGGAGGATGGTAGGTTTGATGGAATCCCACTCAATTAGGTTTGGATAGATAAGGGACAAGGGATTAAAGTTTTGGGTTGGCTCAATAGGGTTTAAGGACATGACCTCATTTGAAGGTTCAAACATTGTATCACTCAAATCTATGATATGTACTTATTCTAGATGCTCTAGATAACTAGGGTCAAAATCTTCCTCACTTGAATCCTCTTGGGTTTCTAATGGGTAAAACTCTCTTGGATTAAATCTAGGGTTAGATTCCCCTATAGTAGGTCTCCATGATGGAACATAAGGCTCTCCTACCCATTTATTTCCTTTAATTTCCTGACTTGGCACAATATCTAACACCTCTTGGCTAGAACTTGAAGCTTGATTTTGATTTTATCATGAGGCTTGTTCTTTTCCCTTGCTAGGAGTGTAAGTATGGATGACATCAACTTATTTATCTTGACATGATTCACTTGACACTAAATCCCATTCCCAATTGTTTGAGTCCTCATCACTTTGGGAACCTAGTTGCAGGATTTGGTCATAAACCAACGGATATTTCTTTTGAGTGTACCCTTGTTCTAGGTACCCCAATCTTGTTTTTGCCTTACTATCTCTCCATGAAATTTCAATAGGTTCTATTAGTCCTTCATTTCTTGTACCTAAAGGCCCTTGTCCTTTATATCCCATTTTCTTCATTATTTGAAATCCTTTTCCATATTGATGAGTGAGAATGCTTATGTTTTGAATGTGCTTTTCATGAGCACTTGATTCCTCATCCTTATATAGCCAATTTAAGATTTCATTATCTTCTTCATCCATGGAAGAAGAAGTTGTTGCCCTTACAAAGTGGTCATTATATTTATGAGGTATACTAGATAGTCTTCCATGGGATTTTGGAGATAAGGGTAGATCCATCATGGATAAGGAGTATTCACCTACACCTTTTTGTTTGATTTGACATTGCTTTTCGAAATTATTCATCATGTGGTCCATATTTTGATAATGGGCATCCTTGGTGTAAATTTGGATAGATCTTGCTTGGTCCTCTTTTTGTTCCTCATGAGTCCTTTCGTCACTAACCTTCTCTTTTCCTTTTGTCGATGTATTCAAGTTAGTGGGAATTTGATTATTTTCAACAAAAATACTTTCTTTTTCTTCCTTTTCTTTTCCTTTCAAAGATGGAAGATCTTTTGAACTTTTCCCTTGTTCTATTCTTTGGGAGATAGACCCTTCTACATTATGTGGGACTAAGGAGTCATTAATAGGCTTCATGTTATTACAATATTGGAAGGGGTTCAAATCCCCACTTACCATGACTTCTTTCCCATATAGGGAAATTTGAGGCATTGATGATAGGTTGAAGGCACGGCCTGCATTTCGTGGATCCATGGCCTTCCTAATAGGATATTATAAGTCAATTTTAGGTCAAGGACTTTTAAAATGGTCTCTTTTTGCATTGGACCAACTCAGATGGGAAGTACTATGACACCTTTGGATGCTCTTTCTTCATCATCGTAAGATTTTATGGTTATGTTTTTCTTTGGGTCAATAGATTTCTTAGAAAATCCTAAAGCTTTAACCAAGTTTAAGGTAAAAATATTCAATCCTACTCCCCCATCAATGAAGACTCTTTTTACTCTATGCTTTGTGGATCAAAACCTTTATATGCAAAGACAGATTTTGTGGGTGGTTTAAAGACATATCATCTTGTTCTGAAAAGGATAGACAATGGGGTGCAACAAGATGGCTAGCCATGTTTTGGAATTTATTCGTATCTAAATTTAAAGGCACATTGGTCTCCACTAGGGATTTTTCTAGAATCTCCTTATGAGTCAGTGAAAGCTTGAGTAATTCTAGGATAGAGATTTGAGCAAGGGTTCTTTGCAATTGGTCTACTAAATTATATCGCTTTGAAGATGAGGATGAGGTTTGATTTTGTAAGACAATTCTTGGGGCACCTCTTGATAAAGTGATCTTTGATGCTTTCCCCCTATTTACAACATTAGATGTTGCTTCCCTTGGATTTTATTTTACAACAATCATGTACATGGTGTTTTCATCACCACTTAGAGTATTGATGGTGTTTTCATAAGTATGTGCGAAGTTAACCTTCTCATTACCTCTTTTGTTGTTATGATTTTCATTTGATGATTCCCCCTTATCATGATTTAGGAAAGGGTTTTTGAAAGCCATGTGATCTTCGTTATTTTGAGGCCCTTCCACCTTTATCATTCCATCATCGATTAGATCTTGGACAAGGTATTTTAGTTCCATGCATTCATTCATTTTATGTCCTTTGTTGCGATGGTACTCGCAATGATGAGAATCATTCCACCAATTGGGCTTGATTTGGGGTTCATGTGGCCTCAATTCGAGTAGGGTAATGATTTTATTGGCCACCAAAGTCCTTAATGCATTTTCCAAAGGTTCGCCTAAAAAGGTGAATTTTCTTTTCTGATATGTGGAAAAGAATGGTTTAGGTTTATTGACATTGGAATTATTGAAGGGATTGTTGTTGTTGTTGGGATTGTTGTTATTTGTTTGGGGATTGTTGTTATTATAAGGAGCTTTGTCCATTTGGTTGACATTATATGTTGGATTTGACCCGCTTGATAAGTTAAAGGGAGTAGCCTTTAAGTTGTGTGCTTCCACAACTCCATCATTCACAAGATTTTTATTGGTGTTTCAACCAAACTCTTGGTTTGTCATTGTGATTGTTGGATCCTTTATTATTGTTATAATTAGATAATTTATGATTGTTATTAGTGTTGTTATAGGGTTTATTATCTTTGAATAACTTGATTTCCCCTCTTTTAACCAACACCTCTTCAATTTTTATCCCATTTTTTATGATCTTTTCAAAAGTAGGTGGACATTGAAGTTGGAGCCTATAATTCATCTCCATAATTAAGTTGTTCATAAATATTTCCATCTTTTCCTTTTCAGGTATGCTTCATGGATATCGTGCAAAGACTATTCTTGACCTTTGGGGAAACCTTAGAAAAGATTCACCATCTTGTTGTTCAGTGTCACATAGGTTAAGCATGGTGATCTCGTGCTCGATGTTGTAGGAATAGTGAGTCATGAATTTGGAGGCTAATTCCTCAAATGTCTTTATCCCTTGTGGAAGTTTTGAGAACCATTCCATGGCCTTGCCTCCTAAACTTCTCAGAAAAAGTCTCATTAGATAGGTTGTGTTGTGCATGAATTCGATACTTAGAGCACAAAATTCTCTAAGATGGTCTTATGGGTCTGATTTACCTATATATTTGCCATATTTTGGAAAGACCATATTTATCAGGAAAGGTGCCATAACCAAACTTTTATCAAAAGGAAATGTGCACAAGTCCTCGATGGAAAATGTCTTAGGTTTGATTGCCTTCTTTATTAGGTCAATCTATGCTTGAAACATTTTTAATTATGTGTTCATAGCACCTATTGGATTATCCTCTTACTTATCTTTCTTAATTTGGTCAACATCATAATCATGTGGAAGTTTCACCCCTGCTTGGGCTAAATTAAGGAAATATCTTTCCCTATTTCTTTCTATTAGTTTGTCCATAACTTCAAGGAATTAGATGTCTTGAGATTCCCTATTGGCTTTGTCTTTGAGGGTTTCTTTAGGCTCTTGATTGGCATGGTTAGTGTTTCCTTGATCTTCATTATTTCCCCCATGGATGTAATCGTGAAATGAAAAGTTTCTATCCATTGGATCAATTCTCTTTTCAAAAAAGTTTTGGGAGACTATCCCCTTGGAAACAAGTGTCATCTTCTTGTAAAGATAGTTTGAGTCTATGAGATCATGTAGAAACCGGCATTCAACAAAGGTTTGATTTAGAATTGTTTCCCCCAAAGTTGGTGATTGTTTGTTTTATGAAGATATTAAAAGTATAAGATGAATTTTCAAAATTGATATCTCTTACTTGTTCTACTTATTCTTCAAACAAAGAAATCACAAATACACTTGTTTTTTAAACCCTCTACACAAAAAGTGTTTGAATATGTAAGGACGTTATCACGGGTTTTTCACAAAAATCACTTCAAGCAATCTACCTAATTGACAAGTTGGTTCGTAAACATGGATTTACAAGGTAGGCTTTGCTAAGTTAACAAGGTATTTAATCAAGATTCCATTCAAAATGGACATTAAGTTTCATCCCCCAAAATTAGGAGGCTTCCCACCACTGGTATATCAGAGTTTTGTGCAATCCCGAAGGACTACTCGAGGAAGTTCAAAAGCTTAATATCCTTTTGTCACACACCCCATTAAGGATGCATGCATTTTATTTTATAGTGGGTTGGATTTTTGTGGCAAAGGCAAATGTATCCCACTTTGGGTTGTCCCTCTCACCGGCCTTGTTAAGGTATGTCTCGGGAGGCGAGCCCACTAAAGATCTAGCATATTCATATGTAAAGCAATAAAATAGATTTAAGAGATAGGTTTTGGGAATTTGATTCACCAAAAGGTGAAGAGAATATCCCTATCTATTCTTATCTCCCAAGCACTATTAACAATGTTCAATTTTTCAGCCCCATTAACTAATGGGAATTGAGTATTTCTACTCTCTTCCACAAAAAAGGGGTTTTTTGATTAAATGTGTGATTTTATCCTTTATGCTATTTTTAATTACTAGATTTTAGCAAAAAAAATCACAAGGCTACAATTTAAGCAAAAATTGACCAAGTTTGAGGCTTACCTAATTTGTAGCTAGCAAAGGCTAGGGGCATTTTTAATGGATTTTGTTATGTTTTTGACTCACCTAGTGGCGATCGTTCCTTTTTCTTTGCCTCCTCTCCAACAAGTTAGTCAACACAAACAAACAAAATGAAGAAAACAAGTAGAAATTGAAATTTAAGCCTTATTTATCAAATTTGACACAAATTGATAAAGGCAAGTAAATCCAATTTAATGAGACAAATTTCAATTTGTAAGCTTCTACAAATTTCAAGTATTGCTCATATACTTCACTTTCTTGTTGTGAGTTCTCCAAAACTAGCTTGATGTTGGCTATGTTCTCCTTTTTTATTTGTTTGGCAAATGCTTTCCCTTCGCTATTAAATTTGGTCTTTGGATTCTTGATTTTTTTATGACCTGTCATCTTGCAAACACGGACAAATCATTTTCTGAAAGTTAGATTCTGCAAATTTGTAATTTAATTGAAAGCGCAACATAACTAATTGAAAGCACTGCTAAAATGATTAAATGCACTGCAGAATAAATCAAAAGCATAGAAATAGAAATTAAACACGTTGTTTTAACAAGAAAATGTGCTTAAAGAAAACTTCACACATGTTTTTGAAGAATTTAAAAGCGCTTGGTAGTAAGGGTACACATGTCGAAAGAATAAGAGATGGGATATTAGAAGGATTAAACGTGCTAAAAGACTATGTCAAGGCACACAACTTTGTCATGGATGTATCATTTTAGACCTTGTACGCGCTACAAGAAACCTCGTACGTGCTGCAGAAATTGTTCAACGCGCTGTAGAACTTGAAAAATAGAGAAAAACACAAGGATTTGCAAGAAAAAATATAATTTCTCTGAATTGAAAATTAATGAGGCCTAATGCCCCATGGTGGGTGTCATTTTGTGTGCTATGAAAAGCACCTTCATAGGGTTAGTATTGCAAATAAATGAAAATAAGAACTAAATTACCACAAATAGCAATCTAATACAAAAAAATAATTAACAATTAAGCACTCTATGGACCTCTATTTAGGTTTTCTAATGTAAAGCTCTCAGCAAGCTCCCATTAGTGATAGTCCTAAAATGAGAATGAATGATAAAGAACTAAAAAGTTCAATTCCAAATGAAATTATCCTTAATTAGTTCTAGATTTGCCTTTCTAGCTATAAATTGCAAGAGGTTTGATGCTATTCTCATATTTGTGGATGATAATTGATTGACTTGAGCCTTGCTTTAATAGATTTTGGCAAGGATAGGGGGTGGAGTTGACTTGATCATGGTTGAGTTGAGGTTTATTTCATGGTTCCACCTTTGGAGACCATTTAAATAAATTTTCCTCAAAGCTTGGGACAAGGAGACAAAATGGGTGGACAATATTCTCTCACCTTATGTGTGATGGAGATTCGATTTGAGCTTGATCCTTAAATCCTATTGGTTGATGCATTTTATCTCATTTGGTACTTGAGGGAAAATAAGGATTTATTAATTGAATTTATTTAATATATTTAGCCATGTGTACCCCTTGAATGGGTTGATTTGATTTAATTGAACTATGTAATTAATTAGATTAATTGCACAATTAATTGATTTATCATGATTTATTTGATTTAAATTGATTTATTGGCTTTTGATTTTTCAATTAAATTGGATTATGGCTTGATTACAATTTTGCTTTGATTTTATTTTATTTCCTTGATTTTGCCTTGGTTGCTCACATGAATTAATATTGTCCATTTTCAGGTGATTATAATATCTAGCTAACCTACCAGTCTTAGTCCCTCCTATTCCAGGCTGAAATTTGATCCTATACATTTCTTCTACCATTGTTGCATTAGGAGATCTCTTAGAACAACTAGACAAAAATAGAAAGGAATGATAAATCTATTACCTGAGAAGAACCTTTGTTGGATATGAGTTGAATTACACACCTATAAAGAGATCATGCTTGAATTTTTTCTTCTATACACAAAAAGGTTTCTATTACATGCTTAATCATAAGACCCAACTCATTCCAAATATTGAGCCACTGAAGTACCTAATGTCTAGAGATTCTCTTATTGGTCGTACAACAAAATGGGTCATGATCCTGAGTGAATTTGACATTGAGTGCCTAGGTTATATAGCTACGAAAGGAAAATTCATTGCATACTAGTTAGCACAAGCTTCTATTCCAAGAGATCATCCTATCATTGCAGATTTCTATAAAGAATCCATCATGACTGTAACCTTAAGAATATAATGGAAACTTTATTTTGATGGGTCATTTACATAGAAAAGATCAGGGGTAGGAGTATTGTTTGTGACACTATAGGGAGAATATATTTTAAAATCCTCTAAATTGACATTTGTGTGCATAAGTTAAAAGATAACAAAATACGAGGACTTGGTAACTAGACTTTGTCTAGTTGTTTGATGGAAAATCACCAGTCTACTTGTCTTCGATGACTCCCAATTTGTTTTGATTAAGGTAAAAATAGGTTTTGAAGGGGCCCTGAAACCCTGTACAAATTGGTCATAAAAGATATTAAATAAAGCACTCTAAAATGGAATAGATCAAGACCACAACGAGGGTTTTACAATAGGATCCCACAACCTGGAAATAAAAAAGGTACCAAAAGAAGAAATCTAGAACCCTAACAAGAAAAGATGCTACAAAAAAAGTAAAACAATTAAGTCTAGTAGCCCTGAAACTTCCAATAGATAGCAAAAATAAATACTTCCAGTTAAGATCCAGCTGTCAGCAAAGAAAAGCCCAAGAAAAGTTATTTCTTCCCCATCTGGGAACGAAGGGACATATCAAACTAGGGAAGATGTTTAGGATTTTTTTTCCTTTCACAAAAGTCCACCCATCTTTCGCTTTCTTAGCCTTATCCTGCCAAGAAATCGAATCAAGTATCAAGACACCCAAATACTAAGAATCAAGAGATTGTCCCAGGATAGGACCAGAAGTTTCCAAAGAAGCTGGTTTAAGAGATGAATTAGTAGAAACCATTCCAGAGTGATCCAATGAAGCATTCTTGTAGGAGTAGAAGAAGCCTCATAATCAACAGAGCCCCGACAACTAATTCTATACAAAGAGATATTCCAAGGATGGAATCAACACTCGGGGAAGAGCCAGCAGTGGTCCCAAGAGGCACATTGGCCTCAACAGTATCCTAAGAAGAAGAAACAACCTAAGAAAAGCTTTTGATAGATGAGTCCTTCACAATAGAGTAATGTTGGGAGGAGGCCCCCTTCCACCAAGAAGCAGTTTTTTTAACCTTTTCCAATCCACACTGATCCACTAAGTGACCAGTTTTAAAACATCTCCTGCATCTGAAGGGGATTCCTTCATAATCCAAGGATTGGATCCAAGATCCTTTAGGATGCTTCAACATAATATTTTCCAGAAGACCCTTGGAGGAATCCAAATCAACCAAAATCCTAGCATAAGTAGAATGAAGGATATCATCAGATTCCTCATCAACCATCAGAAAGTCCCCAAGAGCCTCACCCATAGCCTCTAGCAGAGAGTCTACCCAAAAATGAGGAGGGAGGTGGGGAAGCCTCATCCAAGTAGGAACCTTGGAGAAATTTTTAGAAGAGGCATCAAATTCAGGATGCCAAGGCTTCATCATGAGCATGAACCATGCATCCTAGCTAAAAAAATGATCACATGGAATCAAATTCCTATCTACAGAATTCTCAAACTTAGCTATGAAAAAACCCCTTGCCAAAGGGAAAATGTGAACAGTTTAAAAAATGATAGGTTCCCACCGGCAAGTGATCCAAGCATGCAAATCATAAATATTCAGCTAGAAGCCCTTAAACCTATAGATAAGACCATGATCTGAGAAAATAGAGAACACTCCTTCAATATCTTTCACAACCTTGTCATCCAGAGAGAGGATTAGAGGGTTAGAAACATAGAAAGGGGAAGCACCCGTATGTCCAAAAGCCAAAGACTACTTAGAGGTGGTAGACATGCGCTGAGAGGAGGCCCAAAGAATGGTATAAAAATGCTCCCCAACAATCACCAAAGGAAAAATAAAACCACGAGAGCCGACATCCCCATTTGCCATTGAGGAACCCGAAACCCTAACCCAACTAGAAGGAGGGGGAGCGGGGCCATAGAAGATGCAGCATGAGTGGGAGGCAAAGAAGCATCCTCCGCACTCCCAATAGAACCCAAAATAGTAGAGGATAAATGGATGCTAGAGGGTAGAGGTTTTCATCGACCAACAGAAGCAATAGTGGCGGTAGCAGGAACCCTAGTCGTAATAGTAGGAGACGCAGCGGGAGCCATCCTAAAGCTTAAAATTGGGCCAGTGACTCCCAATTTGTTATCAAATAAGTTAATGAGGAATATTAGATGAAGTATCATAAGTTTCTCCCCTACCATAGATTGGTCTAATATATGAAACAAGACTTTGCAGAAATCCATTTCTAGCAGATAACTAGAGCTAATAATAAAGTTGTCGATGCAATGACTATAATTAGATCCTTGATCTCTATGCTCAAACACAATTAGAAGTGTGATTTTCTCATCAAGAACCATATGGTCCCTACTTATGAAATGTTATAATTTGAAATGGTTTGTAATATTGTTGGTCTTGATTCTCCCTAGTACCAAGTGTAGGATAGGAAAATGAAGAAAATATGCAAACAAGAGGAACCATCAAACTCTAAAGTATGCACAATCAATCTATCCAAACACAAAATAAATTTAGAAAAAAAAATGTAAACTATAACAAAACTCCCTCAATTTGAAAATTGTGCCCTTTCTTGCTTCTCCAAAAGAGTGGATGTAGCTCCCATGTTGACACAATGAAAGCAAGATGTTGATAATTGATAAACTACAACTGATTGAATATCTTGAGGGAAAGTTTGACAATGAAATGGATATTTGAAAGATAATGATTGATGATCACTGAGCTACTAAAGTGTATGTAAGACATTAAATCAGTTAATGTATTGTCATTGATGTCAACTAGTTTTGACTGTACTTATCATGATGGTTACAAACATCTTAAGAAAGGAAAATAATAAAAGAAATGAGATATCTACATGAAGATGAGATGGATGAGAAAGATATGGATATGGTATTCATTGGGTAACTTATTGATGAGTCTATAGTAGTATGTTAGTGACTTGATTGTATTACATGAATCTATTATGTATTGAAGATCAAGAATGAACAAGTTTATGTGGTCGGTAAATGAAGAATTATGTATACACCGAGAAAGTGTAGTGTATACCAAGTATAGTGTTCATTGAGCTAGTTATCACCGATGCATTTTGGTATTGACCAAGTGAAAGAAATAAATTGAACTTATTACTGCCAACTAAAGATGGTTGGCTGGACAATTATTTATGATTCCAAGGTAAATGATAATGTTTGTTATGATGATTAAATGGCTGACAAAATTCAAGGATGATTGGATGAAGGAGAACAAAACATTTTATTGACACAACTACCGACAAAGGTTAAAGCGGCAAAATCAATGGTGAAGACTAAGAGGAAAAATCTATGGATGAAAATAAAATGGTTTATGATGTCTATATAAAGAGACTTGAGATTCATTATTGAGTCTCTTGCAGGAGAATTTGCGTGAAAAGATTGATTTCATACAACACTGATCAAACTAGTTGAAGACAAAACTGAGCAATTCTATAGAAAACACCGAGCGACAAAGAAAGCAATTACCGAGCAGAACAAAGTTGGAGGAAATGAAGATATTGAATTGATTATTAATTAGAGGTATTTTTTATCTTATCCTAGATTTGAAAATATGAAAATCAAGTTTTATTTGAATCAAATCGTTACTGTATTAGTTTAATCATTTCTACAGATAAATCTGTTAACCGAGTGGGACTTAATAGTCTTTATATTTCAATATGACATTCAATGAATGTTGATTTTTTTCTTGTTGACCCCATAGTGAATGTTTGGTCAAGGGAGAACTATTAGTGATAAATCCTCTAACCAAGTCACACCTCACAGTGTGTTTTGTAACCTTTAACAGGGTTGGCTCCTAATCGAGCTCTCTTTAGATGAGTGAATTATTTTGGGTTACCAGTCCCAGGCATTTTTTCCCCTAACAGGGTTTCCAAGTTAAAAATCTATATGTTATGTGTATGGATGTGTTGAATTGGTATTTTACTTTACACATTACTATAACTGGATTGATTGGTAAACATAGTATTTAATTTACTGGTAATCGGTATATGAAGAGAAAGGCATAGTTGATATTTTACCGAGTTGATTAATTGATTTGAAAAGTTTGGTTATATACATCTAGGAGTATTTGGGACTGTAGGATAACTAGACTTAATTGATTCACCCCCCCCCCCCCCCCCCCCTCTTAGTTATCTAATAGATAATATGACTATAATGAAGATGATAAGATTTTAAAGAATATTATTAGTTGGGATTGAGAAATTTGATCTCAATTTATAGGAATTGGAGAGCCAAAATACATATTTGGAAATGAAAATGCAAATTGGAAGATTGTCATAATTATGAAAAATTGAATGCACAATTTTGAATGCATAAATCAATGCACAAGTCAAGGACAAAGTGGAAGGGTAAAGATGAGTCTAATTAATAGGTAATTAGAGTCCAAATTAGTAGAAAAATGGAGGGGAAAAGTGGAAGAAATGTGAAGGCTAATTAATAGGAGGTCATGAAGCATGATTAGGGGGAATGGATTTTTGAATTTAAAAACTCATTAATTCCCTCAAAAGGAAAAATTAGGAATTAAAAAAAATTCTAAAATTCATGAAAAAGGGAATAACTAATTAATATGAAATTAATTAATTGTAGGAGACATATGATCAGGGAAATTAATCTAATAAATAGATTAATACAAAAGGGATAAGCTATGGGTTATCTATCCCAAAGGGACAAATTAGTAAAAATGATTGGCCAAATTGATGATGTAGGATTGAAAAGTGGTTGGTCTTGAATGATTTGATTAGGGTTTGAACCAATCTTGATGATTAAAAATTGATTAGGGATCAACGCAACATCGATGAACTTGGAAAATGTGTGTGATTGAAGATAACAAGATAAGATAGAATCAATTAACTTTGACAATGTTATTGGCTTGAGTGATGATGATGAAATAGCATCAATGATCCTGGACAATGCTATTTGAAATGACTAGGACTAGGATGATGACAATGAGGCATCGATGAACTTTGACAATGTGCTCGAGATTGGATTGATGATGATGATGAGGCATCGATGAACTTTGAAAATGTCTTGGATTGATTTGGTATTGAATTGATTTGAATTAAAATGATCTTGGATAGATTGGGACTAATTAGGATTGATTTGAACTAATTTAGGAAGGTTTGACATGGTTTAGGATTAATGAGGATCAGTTTAGGAATGTTTAGGAATATTTAGGAATGATTTAGGAATGGTTAGGCTCGGTTTAGGAATGATTAGGATTGGTTAGGATCAAGATGAAGACTTAATCAATTTGACCAAACAGATCAAGGTTATGATGCGAGATGAGGAAAATGTTAGTAATTGATCAAGTGAAGAATGACACAAGATAGAAGACATGTTAAAAGGGGACATAGAGGTGTGAACCATTTTTAGGTGTCTACACCAAGAAATCTATTCCTATCTACATGATGAAATCATTCCCCTCCACCTCACCCCTAACCAACAAAAAACATTCATTCACCACACTTCTTGATATACCATCCTAGGTGATACCCTCTTTTGAAAAAACATTGACAGAACCCTCCTTATATGTCTTGATTTAGAAATGCTAAAACAATTTTAAAAGAGTTTCATCAAGGAATATGTGGGGCCTAATCCAATGGTCACACTCCAGCAAAGAAATGGTTGCGTACAAGATACTACTAGATGACCATGGAACAAGATGTCTATAATTATGTGAATAAATGTGTTCCCTATCACCAACATGATGATTTGATACATGAACCCTCCCAATCCTTGATCCCCACCATGAAACCTTGCCCCTTTTCCCTTTGGGGACTTGACCTTGTTATCCATATATTCCCTAATTCCTCCAATGGCCATAAGTACTTTTTTCCCACTGAGTACTTCACAAAATGGGTAGAATCCATTCCTCCTAATTATACTTCTAGAAAGAAGATCTCAGAGTTCATCCTGAATTATATCATTTGTCATTATTATATCCCATAGGACATCATTACTGATAATGGGTACCCTTTCAAGAATAAGGATGTTACTAAATTATGTAATAAGTTTGGTATAACACAAAAATTTTCCTCTAGGTACCACCCACAAGATAATGATCAAGCTAAGGCTACAAATAAAACCATCATTAAAATTCTCAAGAAGATAGTCATTGATGTTGGTTGCTACTAACATCTATAGATAAATCACACCCACTAGGCCTACCACACTTCCATCTATATACTCATTGGAGCCACTATGTTTTCCCTTGTTTATAGTGTTGAAGTCATTCTCCCCATTAAGGTCAAGATCCCCTCCCTTAGAATCTCCCTAAAGAATTTTTTATCTAATTAAGATTACCAATTTGTCCGCTTAACAGAGCTTCAAATCATTGATGAGAGGTGCCTCAATTTCCTAACACACCTATGTGTGTATCAAAATTTCATGCTCTTATAGTATGATAATAATATTAAACCTCGCGTGTTTTAATTCAGTGACCTTGTCCTGTAGTAGAATTAGAAGAATATTTAGAACCAAGAAATAAAAGGAAAATTTGAGCCTAATTGGTTAGGTGTGCATGTTGTCACTTCCAAGTTTGGATCTAGAGCTTATCAATTTGCATCACTAGAAGGAGATCATATCCCTAATCCTATCAAAATCATGCATCTAAAATGATTCTATGCATATTCCATCAGGGAATCCCATCCTATTAAATCAGAAATACCAAAATTTAGAAAATGCAAAAAATACAAAAAAAAATTAAAAAATAAAAAAGTAAAGAGAAATAAGCATCCAATGGTGAAATTTTGGTAATCAAGCACCTTGGACAAGTACCATGGTATAAAATTGTCTAAGGAACCATGTGTAACAAATTTGGATCCATTGTCTATCATCTTGATTTTCCATCCATCCACTATACCCACCCATTGCAGATTCCTCCACCATTATCCCATGTCTATACAAGAATCCTATCAATATCATCCCTATCACCTATCCTAAATTTCACCTCCTCTTTGAACCCACCATTTGTATCACCCTCTTCATGACAATGCATTGCTCACCCATATTCAAAATAAGGATCCACCATCCACTTCACCTTATCCCATCACATAGAGATTAATCCCATTACCCTAAGCTTAACCCTATCACATCAAGCTTATCATTGACACTTTGAATACATAAGTTTCATCAAAATCATATCTTGAGACCAATTTTCCTAGCTATTATTTATTTCACATATATTTCCTATTGAATGCTCATTTACATAAATCAATCTCTTAGGATACAACCTTCCTTAGTCAACTTATCAAATCCATCATCACACAATCCTATTCATGGTGAGAAATATGGACTGAATGACTACTTGGTCATGAAGTCTTTTGTTGATTGTATCTTTGTGTTTCAATATATCCAACTCAATATTACCTCAATATTCCATATCTTGTTGTATTTTGACTGGCATATATTTCTACATGGGTCTTCTATAGAATGATTTTCTTGTGGGTACTTTAGTGTTTTTTTTTTGTTACTCAATTATGGTTATGTATGTCTCACAAGGTTCATGGTTTTTTTCACTTCCACCAAGTCTCTAATCAAGACTTGGGTTTACTAAGGCCACCCCATGTGTATGATGTATTCGTTCCACCATGATTCTTAATCTACATCTATGTTCCTAAATATACCTTGTTTGTCTATGAGTCTAGTCCATGCAAAGGAACCATTTAATCCATGTTGACTAGCATGTGATGCATACCTCCTTTTACAAAATTAAACTAGGGAATGCTCTCCACATCAACATGACAAAATTCCCAAATTTCCTTTGTACTTGTTAGTTGCATTTTTAGGTTCATTTTTTATTTTGAGGCTCCTATTTATTCATCCATCTCACATCCCTAATAGCTAAGTATCCCTCCCAATTTGTTCTGATACACATAAAAACTTTTCATTTATAGGTCTTAGTTACATTAATTATATTTCATTCCTTGTTGCATTAATTACATGTCATTAGGGGCATATTAATTGCATATTCTATTAGTTCATTTTATAGTTTTTAAAGCATTCCTTATCATTTTTTACATCATTATATCAATTTTCATTCATTTCATATTTTCATTCATTTTCCTTATCATTTCATTAACATAATCATCTCATTAGTTTCATTACGTATTAATTTTTCATGTAGTCATTAAGGTTCATTCTCATTTCATTACAGGTTTCAATCCATTAATTATTAATTGCATATTACATCATATCACATTCATTACCATCTCATTAGGTATATTCATTTAATTAAATTCATTAATGATTCATTATCACATTACATCTTATCATAAATTTCTTATTCATTACTCATCCTTTCATTAATATGATTAAGACATCATTTCCATTTTACATTTCATTTCATCCATTTCATAAATAAATCCTCACATGACCATATAGTGTCATTAATTGTATATCATACCATTACATTTCATTACATATTACATATTACATACCCATAAACATCATATACTGCATAACTCCCATAATATCCATTTCATTAATCATCACATCACATACTGCACATCATATAGTATCCATATCATACATCTCATATGAACATTCACACATCATACATATATGCATCATCCATCAATTTTGCATCACATACATCATATAACCATACATAATAAACACTTTGTGTATTCTCGCATCACACACATTAGAATCACTATAATAATCATAACATATAAATATCCATCACACAACACATACTTCCTAAATCAAAGAATATTAGTATCATATACATATCACATTTGCATCACATAAACATCATATAAACATCAGAGCATCCATACATAATCAAAATACACATGACATAGGAACCAAATGTATCATTATATAGATCATAATCATATAAGTGTCCATAAATTCCATCAAATTTCAAATAATAATATTCCATAAAAGTGTCTCAAATCATGTCATAAATAGTTCCATCAAATAGATACATCAAGTACATCATAGAATGCATATAGAGTCATTGTACATAGTATCTCAAAAGTTAAAAAAATGTGTATCAAATTATCTAGTAATGCTCATGGTGCTAGTTGGGTTTACCCTCCCACATCTCTGCATGGTGGTCTAGTCTCATACCTATCAATATCTATGACTGTCATGTGATCTGAGACCATCCTCTCTAACAACATCAAAGATTGTTGGTCCTTTGGCACTTCCTAGAAGTATAAAACCTGGTAGGACTCTGCCTTTCTCCCTACCCTGGCCTTTCTCATATGTGTTGCGAAGGAATCTGTAAGTACCTGGTCCATCCCCCTACATGTAGCCTCCTATCATGCTATCTCACACTTAATGTATTAATACTCTACTAGCCTCTATGCCTCACCTCTTTTTGTTGTAAGCACTAAAATATTCTCTTGGGATTCATCAATACCTACACCTACCTCTATCCACTCCATTGGCCCCTACCCTACATCCACCTACCACTACAAGTATGCTAATGATGTCTCTAGAATAACACTGTGTGACCTCTTAATATCCAATAAATCCCACACTCTAGATACCTATATCTATAGGTTTTCCTATTGTGATCTCACTATACCAATCTCTCCCCTAGATGCATCCCTGCTCCTCTCAACCCAGGCAACATCAACCCTAATCTAGTCTCTATCTCAACTGATAAAATCTAGTCTTCCCTACAGATTGTTGTACTATGTTTTGGGGATCATATCAAGTTCCTATGGCTATGGATATGGTTGTGTCTATCCTATTTCATGTGTCTATACCTGGTCTAGTACTCCTTATCCTTACCCCTATCCCTATGCATCCTATGCTTGTGTTTATATGACCTATACATTTTTCTATGCTTGTGGATCTCTCTATCTAGGTTTCACCTTCAGTGCTCTCCATCATGGTACCCTATCCCCTCCATCTATTACATCTCCCTCATAATCTCCATCTCTGGCTCTATCCACATTCATATTATCTCCTAGCTTCTCCTCTAGGGTTATGTGTCCTAGATTAGATATCCTAATTAGTTGATAGGTGGCCCACCATGCTTCATAACATGGTGTCATAACTACATTAGGTATGTCCTTTCCTCTCCTCCATGGTACAGGTGTCATGGATCTCCATCCGAGTCACATTGAAACTAGGTCTAGGTAATGTCCCCATGCTCCAAGTGTTGGAAAGTTGACTATATTGATGTATATGACTATGATTTAGTGTTTTCATTATGGAAACAAAGTCATATGAAGTTTTAGAGTCAGCACATAACTTAGAAGATCAGAAAAATGGCTAAGTATGGAAGACAGGATAGTCAGCAAAGCACCAAATGAACAGAGCATCAGTGCACATGCGTATGACCGAGTTTTGGTATGCTCCCTGGAAGATAATATTTTGGTTATGTTAGTAAGCTATGGTTAAGTGTGCATGATTAGATGAGTCAGTATGATGAAGATACACGAAGTTGAAGTGACACAGATAGTGAGCGATAGAGCAGAACAAAGTATGCAGCCGATTGTTGGTATTTTGGTTAGCGTGTATAATATTGTTTTGTAAAGGCTATGCACCTATTGTATTTAGGTTATAGACATGTTAATATCATTTTATGTAAACAGGCTTGAGCCAATTCATTTGGAAGTGTTGTATGTAATAGGTTAAAGGCCGACCTAATGAATAGTTTTGTTTGCGCATATAAATAAGACATGTGTCTTTGTATTTGAGTATGGTATGAGATATAGAGTTAATAGAAGTAGAGAAGAAGTATGAAAAGAGAAGTTAGAAAGTTGTAGAGCTTTACAAGAGGTTAAAGCATCAACGCACAAAAGGAACTGATCAGACAAGCAGTGTCAAAGCAGCAGTTCACTATTGGCAGATATAGTGTGTATCTGATATCCAGGAGGTTGTAGCCTTCTCATTGAGTAGTGAGCTCTAGATGTGAGCCACCACCCCTAACATGGTTATTTTAAAAGACTCCCAATAGGGTCTGACCCTTGACAATGTCACTGTACTTATTGCATTGTAAAGATCAACTCCTAATAGGGTTGTAAGATCTTCTAATAGGGATCATAATACTCTAATGCAGTTCTTAGTGGGTGTCAATTCCCACTGGGGTTTTTACCTATTTGGGTTTCCCCGTAATCATATATGTTGTTATGTGTTATGATTTTTTATCTTACTTGTATTGATATTCATTTCAGTACTTAAGCAGTTAAGTTAAGTTTCAAGATATTAGAAAAAATAATAATATATAGAGCACTGATTCACCCCCCACCACCCTCTCAGTGTTCCCATTCCTAACAATTGGTATCAGAGGTTTGGTCCTCTGAAGATAAGTCTAACCACTTGAGGATATCATGGGCTCAGAAGAAGTGAAACATCTGAAGAAGAATCTTGAAGCATCTCTTGAAGACCTTGACAGATCTGAAAAGGAAATTGAAGAACTAAAACTAAAGGTTAGTGGTTCTCAAGTATTCATCAAGAAACTGAGAAAAGATTTGAAGGATTGTTTAAACAGTGATTTAGGGAAAAGTCAAAAATCTTAATGAGGAAAATACATCTCTGAAGGATCAAATTGAAGAGTTGGATGAAAAGCTTTTTAAAAATCAAGAAGCCTATGAAGAACAGGTCAAAGAAAACAAGAAGTTGGATGAAGAACTGAGGCAAGCAAACATGAAAATCTTGGAGTTAGAGAACATCAAGAAGCAAGTGGAATATAAATTGACTAAAACAAAGAATCATATTGATAAATTGCACACAAGAAAGGATCTAATAGAATCACAATTGTATTCACAGAAGATTAAAGGAGATACCTCTGGTATTGGATTTAATGAAGCTCAAAATCAAATCAATGATAAGCGAGGAAGAATGAAAGCACCAGAAGAATCTACATAAGCAAAGAAGACTGAAGATGATATTGAAGCTAAAGTAGAACCATCTAAAGATGAGTGCAAGCCAATAAACAAAACATGTTATGCATGTAACAAGCATGGTCACATAGCAAGAGATTGTAAAGAGGTAAGACCTTTCAATGGTTACTGTTATTCATGCAATAAGTTTGGTCATAGAGCTATGAATTGTAGATCAAATCAAAGAAATCAGACTCAGCAAAATTAGAGAAGTCATCCACAACAGAATGTTAGAAGTCCTCAGAACATTACATGTTAGATATGTAATTATAATGGTCACACAACTAGATAGTAAAAAATGGTAACTCACATCAATGCGCTGAGGAATATAAGGCCTCCAATTATTTGTCACTCTTGTAAAAAGGCTGGACATATCTCAAAGTTTTGCAGATCAAAAGCGCAAAAACAAGAAAGCCCTAATAAGTCTCAAGGATGAATTATGGATGAATTAGGAGAAGTCAAGTTTGTGAAAGCTAAAGAAGATGCGAGCTTGATTTGGATAGAAGCAAAGAAGGATAAGGTTGATGAGTATGTATTGGATGCATCTACAATGGATGCACCCTCTACATCCAAATGAATGACCCTCATGGTCATAGGGGGAGCTAGATTAGCTCTAGACCCCTATGCGGCTAGTATACTCACCCTCAGAGTATGTGCCTTTGGATATAACTGTTTGGAGACTAGTTAATGATGTATGTAAGAGCGCACTTCCTGATTAATATCAGAGATGGAGATTGAAATTCTCTGTTACATCCTATGTTTATGTGGCAAGCATTAATAGCATAAAGTTATTTTAAATTCACCGAAGACTCATTATTTACACATTTGCATTCAAGATCGAGCCTTAGGAGAGCACAGGAGATCAAAGCAGTTTGTGTTGAAGGATTGCAATTGATTTCTTCAGAGAAAGGAAGTTAAGTTTGTTGCAAAGCCCTAGTTCAAATGCGATGATTTAGAAACCCTTGGAAACTTATTTGAAGTGATTAAACAAGTAAGTTATGGCTACTCCAATTGTGTTTGATGTTACTAAAAGAAAGAGGTACATATTTAAGAAGCATCCATTCAAGTCTATCCTAGATTATTGGAAGGAGCATTTTCTAAAACCCCAATAGGAGTAATGCACGTAGAGGATATGCGCGCATATATCTACTGTAAAAAGGAACCAATAGGATTGGATAGAATCAAGTCACACATGGAAACCATTTTGAATCTAGACAAAACATTCACTGATGAGTTTATGCACCTAGAAAATAGCCCCATCATAGAGTATGTGACTGCATATGAGTTTTATGAATCTGAATGGATTAAGATTTTATTGAGAATAATTCATGATGACTTGTTCTGGATAGGAGAAGTCCCTATCAGAATAACCACTGATCTCATTTATGAGATGATAGGACTACCCAAGACTGGAGCCATCCTTCCCACTGGCAATGATGTCAAAAAATTGGTTGAGCAAGCTTGCAAGTCTCGCAGTGATAAGCGCGGGATGACTATTGAGCCTATGAAGAAAAAGATATAAAATTGATGTCTATGATACTTGGATATAGGTTCCAACATGAAAATAGGGTAAATAGTGTGTCCGCAGCCACTATCTTAGCAGCCATCAAAATTGTGAAGGAAAATGGTGAATTCAACTTGTGTGAGATCTTGTGCACATAGTTGATGGATAACATTAGAGCTATCAAGCATGATAAGAGTAAAGTGTTCAGATTTGGATCACTTATTATCTACATATATTTCCATATTGTTGGTAAAGTATCTGATATTTATCTAGATAGGAGTCTATCTACAATGCCTTAAATTTCACTCAAGGCATCATCTGAAAGTACCTTGAAAGATTTCATGGAACTGGAAATTAAAACATTCAGAATAAAGATGTAGAGGAGGTATAGGATACCTGAGAATATTGTGGAAAAGTATAAGGATAGTATTTGCTTCATGGTAGAGACAAACATCACATGCATGGAAGAAATGGAACCTAGAACTAAGTGGATTCATCCACTTGGTTATGAAGTGGAGGAACAAGTTTTGGAAGCATATGCACAAGTTCTACTATCAATGCCCAAGGATCCTAATGAGCCAAGATGAAGAACCTATGACAAGAAGACAAGACAAGTAGATGCAGTCTTGAACAGTGTTGCAACCAAGAGGAAAGCATCTAGAGTCACATTTTTGACAAAGGGTCATACTTATCGGCCAACCCAATAAGAAAGTCTACATCTAGAAAAACATCAGGTACTATCAACCTAGCCAACCCGGAGGTCCAAGGGTTTGAAACGGGCATTGAAATATCAACATTCTTATAAAAATATCTAAACAGACACATTCCAGACACATCCCCTATCTTTGCATCCCTACAGAATCCTAAGTCATCAGTGAAAACTTTGTCACTAACCTTTTTTTTTTGCGAGGATCCAAGCAACAGAGTGATAAATTCATCTGAATAACTTTCCTTCTCTTTTTTTTTGGCTCCCTTACTAGTAGAAGCTCCGCTGGTTGTTGGCTAACACATCTTGACTGCAGATAAAATTCTTATGAAAATTTTGAACTCATTGAACTCCTTAATCATTGAAAAACTCAGGAATTCTCATAATTCTTTAGCTCTGGTTATCTGAAATGCTTGGTAAATTTAGAATGAGTGACAGTTAACTGTATTTATTCTAAAGAATTGAATGCAATAGCGCGCTTATCACTCAAACTCTGTAATTCATGTCACTTTTGCCATTACTTGGCACGTTCTAAAATTCAATTCACTAGTCATGAGCCAAGAAAGTGATAGGTAATCAAATTTGATTTCTGGTGACCTAGCGACTACACTTAGTCTCCCGGTCGCTGAAAGGCTTGGTGCTTTTTTAATAGTTTTAGAGATTTGGCGACTAAAAGAAAATCCTCAGTTGCTGGATGATTTTATCTTTTAAATTTTATCACAAGACTTGGAGACTATAGTCATAAATCATAGTCGCTGAATGATTTTTCCTTTTATGATTTTGGCTCGTGATCTAGCGACCCTTTGAAACTTTAATTTTTCATTTTGAGACCTAGCGACTATAGTCCATCTCCCAGTCGCTACAGAAATTATCACTTGTTAATTTTATCCCGAGACCTAGTGACAACTATCTTTCCCAAGTCTTATTGCCTTTCCTTTTTATTGAGAGACCTGATGACTAGTAATGAGTCTCTTAAATGCTAGAGCTTGTTGACTTTTCAAAGTTCTTCTGGAGACTACCTGACTTTGCCCATTTGGAGACCTAGCGACTAAGGAGTAGTCTCTTAATCATTGGATGTTTATTCAAATCCTCACTCCATCTCATGACTTCATGACAACCATAGGATCTTAATCTAATGGTAGTCGCTCAGTCTCATAAAATTCACTCTGACTTTGAATTTCTCAGGAGATCTGGAGACTGAACCAATCTGGAGATCTGGTGATTGAAGGCATAATATCTTTGATTTATTGCTTCTGGAGAGTCATCGACTATAGTCCATCTCATAATCGATGAAAGATTATTATTTCTTTATTTTATTCTATGACCAATCAGGGATGAACACGTCATCAAATCCGGCAACCGGATCCATATCATTTTTCATTTTTTGACCTTGGAAAACACTTAACCCCTAGTCATCTAGCGATTGTGCAACTAAAGTCATCTCCCAATCACTTAATACTTTCTATAACTCGGGTTTGATCCAGAGACTGGGTGACAAAGCTATTCTCATTGTCACTGAATTTTTCCCTGACTCATGGTTTGATTGGGAGATAATGTGACCACCACCTGATCAAGACTGTATCAACGATTCATATTCATTCTATGAAAACCTTTACCTTAACTCATCACCTTCTAGCAAACACACGACTGAAGACATCTCATAGTCTCTTAATATTTTCCTTAACCCTAGTTACATTTGGAGATCACGCAAAAGCCCTTATTTTCCAAGTTGCTAGATAATTCACTTAACCTCAATTAGATTATGAGATTTAGCACCAACCGTTGATCTTCCCTTTATCCTACGGTCCTCTCTGAGTCGCTAGACACTTTATGACTTAATCACTACATCACGAGATCAGGAGATAACTATGTCACTAGATCGTTGAATGTTTGAAACATAACCACCAGAATCAGGAGAATACATGACCATAGTAATCCCTAGGTCGCTGGATGAATAAACTAACTGCCAAAGAACTTGGAGACCTGGCGACTAATAGAAAATACACTGCTATCTTTCATTTGGAGACTCAGCGACTAAAGAGAAGTCTCATAATTGATGAATACTTTATCACTTCATCATTTTATTTAGAGATCACCCGACTGAAGGTATTTTTGATCTAGAGACTGGGCGACTAAAGTCACTTTGAAATATTTAAATAGTATAGTCACTAGATCTTGTAATTCTCCATGGGGTCATTCAGAGACTACTCGACTAAAGGCACTTTGTTCAGTCGCTTGAAGAAAATGAATATTCTCAACACTTGAAGAGATCGCACGACAAAGGGTTTCGGGGAATCGCCAAACTAAAAGGAATATGCCAAAAAAATTAGGAGACGTAGTGACTAGCTAGGGATAGTAAAGTGCACATGCTTAAAGGCTCTCTTAAGTGATTTGAAAAAGGTAACAGTAAAATAGAAATCAGCTAAGCTTTTTTAGGGTTTTTTGGATCTTCAGAAGTATTTATGGCCTAGCACTTAGGGTTTTTCACCATTATGAAGATATTTCAAGCTCTGGGATAGGAAATTTGTAGGAGATTTATCACAAAAATAGGGAAAACTTTCAAACAAGCAAAAAATTAAAATGCAACTTTGAAAATTGAAAATACTACCAATAGGTTACTCGGTGAATCTGCATGGAGGTGTGTTGTTTTGGTTATGTGTTACTTGGTCGCAGCTTTAATCGACGGTCTCGGTTATTGAAGGAAGCTCAGTCGCTGAAGGAATTCGATGAAACCTCTTGTGCTTGGTGGAAACTTGTACTTGGTGATGCCTATGTTTCTCAGTGTTGCTTGGTGTGGTCAGTTGTTTCACTATTGCTCGGTACTTCTGGTTTACTGACTGGAGTTCTTGGTGATTTGGTTGGTCGACTTGGTGCATTTATTGTTGGTATTTTTTTTTCATTCTCCTATGTAGATCTAGAGGACGACATGGAGAATTAAATGTTTGTAAGGCTATTTAAGAACTGACTGTTGTTGCATTTAATATTTGTTTGTAATAGGAGCCGACTTGGCTTAGGAGTTAATTTTTTCTTCCAGCCTACTTTTGGCTGAGGAATTAGTATTTAAGGAGTGTTTGGGTAGTTATTTAGAGGTAGATTAGTAGAGTGTGAAGGATAGATCTGGATCCTGTGAGATCTTGAAGATCAGATTGTTATCTGATAGTTTGTAATAGCAGAGCTAGTGGTTTGCATGCTTGGAGACAAGGAGATTGCTTAGAGGTTTGCGAGCTCAAGTTTAGATCTACCTTAGGGTTTCCATTAGTTACTAATTTGTTTCAGAGCTGGACTAGCTAGAAGATTGCAGAAAAACTTTTAATTGTGTTTGGACCTAACCCAGAAGGCCTTACAACTGGGCATGTTAATGAAAATTTAGTTGAAAACATTGTCTTGTTGTGTTATTCTACATTGTGGTGTTTGGCTACTTGTTTGGACTATCCTTAATTAGATCCTCCTTACCTGTCCTGTGTAAGGTGGTATCAGAGCTTGAAGATCTTGAGTGTGTAAACTGATCTCCGAGTTGAGGATGTTTGCACCAAGACCTTGGTTGGTGACTTATTGCTTTGGGTTTTTGAAAATCTTGAAGGATGCCTCCGAGAAGATTGGACCCTAGAGCGATTGTAGATCTCTGTGATGTTGTGGAATCAAAGATTATAGAGAAGGTGAAATCTAATTTTAGATTTGAGATGGAATTGATGAAGAATGACATGATCGCTAAGGTCATGAGAGCTATTATTGGTATGTTGAGGAATCTTGGTATTGAAGATGGTTATGAGGAAGCTGTTGAAGACTTTGAAGTTGCTGGATCTAGTGGAGATGACCAGAGAGATAGATATGGTGAAGACAGAACTAGTCAGTTGCATAGATCTGGAGATCGGTTAAGTACTAGTTATCGAATGGAAGTTTCTACTTTCTCTAGTACTTTGACACCCGAGGACTTGATTGATTGGATTGGTGAATTAGAATACTTCTTTCAGCTTGAAGAAATTGAAGATCATCTTAGAGTAAGATTGGCATAGACTAAGTTGAAAGGACATGTTACTCTTTGGTGGAAAGAATTACAAAGAGATAGAGAATATGAAGGTGAAATGAAGATCAATCGGTGGAGATTGATGGTGACTAAATTGAAAGCTAAGTTCATACCTGCCGACTATGAGCTTAACTTGTTTAAGAAGTTACAGAATCTGAAGAAAAAAGATTTGATTGTAGAGGACTATACCGAGGAATTCTTGATGTAGGGGCATTCTAGGGTACTCAGTGAATCTGCATGGAGGTGTGTTATTTTGGTTCTGTGGTACTTGGTTGTAGCATTAACCAATGGTCTCAGTTATTGAAGGAAGCTCGGTCATTGAAGGAACTTGGTGAGACTTCTTGTGCTCAGTGGAACTAGTGCTCGGTAATGCCTGTGTTGCTCGGTGTTGCTTGGCTTGGTCAGTTTCTTCACTGGCGCTCGGTTGTTTCTCTGGCGCTCGGTAGTTCTGGTTTACCGACTAGAGTTCTTGGTGATTCGGTTGGCTGACTTGGTGCATTTAATGTTGGTATATTTTTTTGTATTCTCCTATGTAGATCTGAGGCCGACATGGAGAATTAAATAATTGTAAGGCTATTTGAGAGTTGACTTTCATTGCATTTAATATTTGTTTGTAGGAGTTAATTGTTTCTTCCAGCCGACTTGTGGCTAAAGATTTGTATTTAAGGAGTGTTTGGGTAGTTTTTTAGGATAGGATTCTGGAGTGACAGATGAAAATGAAATTATGGAAAAGATCTTAGATCCTATGAGATCTTGTAGATCAGATTGACTTCTGATAGTTTGTAATAGCAGAGCTAGTGGTTTGCATTCTTGGAGACAAGGAGATTGCTTGGTGGCTTGCGAGCACAAGTTTAGATCTACCTTAGGGTTTCCATCAATTGTTGATTTGTCTCAGAAATGAACTAGCTAGAGTTGGAGTGGATCTTGTTGATCTTGCAGAATTACTGTTGTTTGTAATTGGCCCTAACTCAGAAGGCCTTATAGCCAGGCATGTTAATAGAAAATTTGATTTGAGCATATCTTATTGTGTTATTTCCACTATGTGGTTGTTTGGATGCAAGGTTGGACTGTCCTTCATTTGATCCACCATCCTTGATTGCTTCAATTCTATAAGTTGACTATTTGGTCTGGACACAAAGAACTTGGTAAAGAAAAAGTAGCTCGGTATGTGAATGGTTTGAGATTCAATATTCATGATGAGCTTGGTATGTTGAAGATTGATTTGGTTGAAGATTCTTATTAGTATGCTCTTAAGCTAGGAGATAAGTTGAAAATGAGACAACATAGTAATCCTTGAGGGAAGGAGAAAATTGATCACTTGGTGAAGGATAAACCGACTGTTGAAGATGAACTGAAACCTATGGAACCGAAGAAGAAGACAACTAGGGTTATATTTAAGGTTACTTTTTATAATTGTGATGAAGGACACTAATCTTTTGAGTGTACATAGAAGAAATTTGGTGACTGAAGGACTGTTGTGGTAAATGAGAACATTCAAAATGAACCTGAATCTAAGAACTTGCTAGTTCGAAGGACATTGCTCAGTGCAAAGGAGGAACCTTGTCAGAGGAGTAACTTGTTCAAAACTCGGTGCAAGTCTAGAGGTAAACTTTGTGATGTAATTGTTGATAGTGTTAGTATTGACAACCTTATTGCTGAGGACATGGTTCAGAAACTTGGTTTGAATAGAATGAAACATCCTCATCCTTATAGGATTGGCTGGTTGCAAGATGATCATGCTTTGGAAGTGAGGGAGCAATGCTTTGTTGATTTTCAAATTGGCTAGTATAAGGATCTAGTGTTGTGTGATATTGTGGAGATGAATAGTTGTCATATATTGCTCAGTAGACCTTGGCAATATGATTGCAAAGCTATGTATGATTGTGTTAAGAATGTGTTTACTGTTGAGAAGGATGACAAGAAGTTTTATGTGATGCTTTTGTTGGATACAACACTCGGTAGGAGGAGCCTAAGTATTGGTAGCCGAGTTGAGTTATCGAATCCTGAGAGGAATAATGATCAAAATGGAGAACAAGATTGTATGTTATCAAGGAAAGATTTGAAAAGATAGAGGAAGCTGAAGTGGAAGAGTATGCAAGATGAAGAGTTGAAGGACTTGTATGTGAAGAACCAATTCAGGGTTTATGTGCTAAATCCCAGAAGATGTTCTTCCATCCTATAGAACATATTTTCAAACCTGGGGTGTCTGATGCAGGGGTATTCTAGGGTACACAGTGAATCTACATGGAGGTGTGTTATTTTGGTTCGGTGTTACTTGGTCGCAGCTTTAACTGACAATCTCAGTTATTGAAGGAAGCTCGTTCGCTGAAGGAACTTGGTGAAACCTCTTGTGCTTGGTGGAAACTTGTACTCTGTGATGCCTGTGTTGCTCGATGTTTCTTGGCATGGTCGCTTGTTTCACTATTACTTGGTAGTTCTGGTTTACTGACTAGAGTTCTTGGTGATTTGGTTGGCCGACTTGGTGCATTTATTGTTGGTAGTTTTTTTGCATTCTCCCATGTAGATCTAGAGGCCAACATGGAGAATTAAATATTTGTAAGGCTATTTAAGAGCCGACTATTGTTGCATTTAATATTTGTTTGTAATAGGAGCCAACTTGACTTAGGAGTTAATTATTTCTTCCAACTGACTTGTGGATGAGGAATTAGTATTTAAGGAGTGTTTGGGTAGTTGTTTAGAGGTAGATTAGTAGAGTGTGAAGGATAGATATGGATCCTGCGAGATCTTGAAGATCAGATTGTTATTTGATAGTTTGTAATAGCAGAGCTAGTGGTTTGCATGCTTGGAGACAAGGAGATTGCTTGGAGGCTTGCGAGCTCAAGTTCAAATCTACCTTAGGGTTTCCATCAGTTTCTGATTTGTTTCAGAGGTGGACTAGCCAGAAGATTGCAGAAATACTTTTGATTATATTTGGCCCTAACCCAAAAGGCCTTACAGCCGGGCATGTTAATAAAAATTTAGTTGAAAACATTTTCTTGTTGTGTTATTCTGCATTGTGGTGTTTGGCTGCTTGTTTGGACTATCCTTAATTGGATCCTCCTTACCCATCCTACGTCAGAATAGTCACTTTTGGAAGTGTCAATCCTTGAGATTTATTTATAGTCAATGCCCATGCCAATCTTTATGGCACTTGAAGTTTTCTGTCCTTCTGTATTGCTATTATGGGAATTTTTTTTGGATGATGATATTTTAATGGTAGTCCAAAATAATTATCAAACTCAACCATCACATGTGTTGGAAGTTCAGGTGAAGCACTGCCTTATTTGTAGATAATATTTCAAATATATCCCTGAGCTCCGTTTACAATACCTACTTGTACCAAATGATTTGAAGTCAACATGACCCTTTAATTCTTATAGACTAACAAATCCAAATAAAGATCATCATTTGAACAATCTTCTATTGTATTGACACTTCTTTTGTCACAACACTATGTGCAACAAGATGTTTCAATGAATATAATATTTTTTTGTAATGACTATTAACGTTTTCATTTGTTGAGAACAAATGGACAATATTTTCAAACTTACAATTTGTTGTAACATCTATGTTGGCAGGGGTTCTCATTATTAGCAACCACCAATCATCAATTTGTAGGTTTACATCTCTTAGATTTGTCAAAATTTGATGAAATCTTTGTTGCTTGACATTTTCCCCATCTTGTCTGAATATTTTATCTAAAGTAACAATAATCTTGAATTCCTCCCAAAGTAACTTTTCTCGTCTATTGCTATCATATGCCAATCTATCATTGATTGGAGGCAACTGACCCAAATCTCCAACCAAAATCATAGATACACCTGAAATATAATTGACAAAAATAATTATTTTCTAAAATATATAGTTTTGATTATATTTCAACTAATTAAAGTATATTTTTTATATATTAGTTTTTCATCAAAAAAAAAATGAAATCGTTACCTGCAAAGCTTATGTGTGCACTTTGTGTGAAGGATTGTTAGAGCCATGAATCTATGTTTTCCAACATGTTATGACCAACAAAGCTCATTTCATCAATCAAAAATAGTTTTATATGTGTCATTTCTTCTTGAAGCCTCATGAGTCTTGTTCCTTCTAGTTGAGCAAAATCTTGTATTGGGATTTTCAATTTTGAATGAACTATAGAGGATCCTATTGAATGTTGCAACTCCTATTGGTGCAAGTGATAGAAGGGGAGAATGAGAGGGCATTGAGACATTTTCAAGAGATTGGATAATGGAACCAATTAGATACGACTTTCCTATTCCCTCTCTTACTTGAATTATAATGAACAATGGCTCTCCATTTTGATTTCTATGGTAGTGTGCCATAATTATGTCAAATATTTTTTTTGCTTGTCACCGAGGGTCATGTAGTTGATGCATTAGGGCATGTCATCATATATAAGACATATATAATCCTTCATGTTACTTATGAAATTGATTGCTATAGAAGTGTACTCTTCTCCTTGATAATAAAAAACCAATATGTATGTCTATTAATGTCTCTTCTCCCCAACATATTTATTTTTGAACATCATATATTTTGACCATTATGCAACCTAGATATAATTTCCCATTTCTGCTCTATGGTATTTTTGTGAACATCTTCATTTTATTCAATTGTAGAATCACTTGGGTTTTCAACATTTTATATAGTCATTGTACATTCAACATGCCAAAGATTGTAATTGAATGAACCCCAATTTTCTATAATGGGATCATCATGATGGTGAATATCTCGTTCTATGTCATGGAATGGTTTGTAGATCAATAAATCTAATAAAAAAAGTCAATCTATTTACTTGACTCACATGAAGGAATGGATATAAACCTAAGAAACACTCTGATAATTATTTATCTTTCCCTTGGCTCCCATTTGTTGTCTCTTCTTCTTTTATGATTACATAACCATAATCTGGTTGCATCAATTAATATGACACCTTCGATACATAATGGCTTTCTTTTGTACCCATTAATGAAAGATTTTATTTATTCTTCATTGTTCTCTTTATTACTTTCATTATTTATAGTTACAGGGTTGAAAACCTCATCTGAAACATTTAGATAATTAACAAATTTTCTACTGCTCTCCACTAATGGATGTTCTAATTGTTGGAAATTGCAATTGAAACAATTGTTGTATTGTCATCGATGTCAAACCTTAACTGGTAAGACAATTTCTATCTAGGAGAGTACCATATCTATTGATTGATGAAGATGATTAGGGCAAGGAGATAACAAGAGAACCTAATGAAAGGTTGAGTTATTTGATACTTTGATGGGTACTTGATTAGTTGGCACATTGATAAGATAATGTATTGTTTATCTAAGTAAGAAGAAAGATGAAATAAGTAGTCTTAACCGAGAAAAAGTGAAGAAATATAGTTTAAGTCGAGTGATGTTAGTGTTGATCAAGCGCTAGTATATGCCGAGTAAGTTTAGTGTTGACAGAACATCAATTTATGTTGAGTGACAAGAAATTACCGAGAAAAGATAGTGTTAGCCAAGGAAGACAGTTTGTAGAGATGAATGAGACACATAGTGATGACAGAGGAGAACAACAAAGTATTGACCGAGTGCCAGTAATTTACATTTGGAGAAAGAATTGAGATTTCCAGCTGACATGGTTGAATTCTTGGGATATGTAAATTGTGTTGACTTTATTAATGAATTGTATGGAGAATTTAATGCATGGTAAATCATTTTATTATGAATTCAAAGAGAAGTTTGAAGATGTATCTACAAGGAAGGATGAGGAACATAATGATGGAAGGATTTGATGAATCTGACCTAAACCTAAGATCTACTAAGGAGATTAAGCGGAAAAAGATGGATCTACCTAATCGAAGAGGTATAAAGGAAATCCTAATTGTGAGGTTACAGTAAGGAGATGAAGTTGTTGATGTTATTGACTGATAATTCTAAGCAGAAGGCTGAAGATGAAATTGTGAAGGAGTTGAAAAAAGTTGTGATTGCTTGAAGTGAATTCTGAGTAGATCAGTGATGGAGATGGAAATGAAGCTCAGTCAGTAAATCAACATATATGTGCAAAGTGGATCTGTATTTTCAAAGTGAGTTGTATGTTTTTCATATCAGAAACTACTGTTACTTCCTAACCATTGTATCAGTCTAAATCCTTTAATCAAGGTTGACCTAATAGTCATTGTATAAATCCTTTAATCAAGGTGGCATTCTAATGGAATGTACTTAAATCCTTTAACCAGGTCACTTTTGATAGAGTGTTTAAATCCTTTAGCAGGGTCATGCCTAGCAGTATGTTTGTAAACCTTTAACAGGGTTGGCTTTTCATAGAGCTCACTTCAGAAGAGTGAAATATCAGTAGCATGTTACAAAGTGGTTTTTCCCAAGTTAGATTTCCACTATAAATCCCGGTGTTATACTTGTGTGAATGTTTTGATGTGAATGTTGTTATATTTTGCAAGTTAATTACTTCTGGACAGTGGACTGCATGTTATATATTTCTGATATATTTTATATAAACCAAGTTGTATTGCTGATTAGATCAGGGACTGTTGAAGTGCTAGAAAGTTCAATTGGTACATCTGGACTTGAGAACAACTGATTCACCCCCTCTTTGTTGTTCTAAATAATTCTAACAATTGGTATTAGTGTTGTTGGTGCTTACAGAGAAAATTTTAAAGGTACTTGAAGCTAATGATCAAGATGTATAAAAAGGAGGTACCAAAGTTGACGCAAGGAGAGGGAGCATGAGGGGCCAAACAATGGCACACCCTAATGATCCAAGCTTGCTCAACACATACGGAAGCAAACAAACACAACAGTGAGAGAGAGAATGCAAGAAATTTCATATATTTCATCAAATTGAATGATACATGTCGGGTTGTAAGGCCTTCTCAGTTAGGGCCTGATATTATAATGAATTCAGAAGTCCTCAAACATGCGAGGATCTGTCAAAATCTCTACTTCTATCTTCTACCAAACTCCTGTCAAAATTTCCCTCAACTCTAAACCAATAACTACATTTATACAAGAAGCTACCGAACTGAGTTGGCTTTCAGATCCAAAATCGATGGAATGAACGGTTAGATTTGGGACCACATGCTTCCCAATGATGGATTCCAACATTAAATCAATGATCCAATATAAATACACAAGTCGGCCACAACAGAAACTAAAACTAAACCCGTCGGTGAGCAAGATAACCAAGCAACAGAAAAGCAACGTCAAGTGCCAGTGAAACAATCAACCACCCAGTAGATAACCAACCATACTTGATAACCAAAGGAAACCAACCAACTACCAACAAACTCGGTCAAAGCAGGAACCGAGCAACACAAACAAACTCCAAATTTTTTTTGGTGACACAAGATTGCCAAGGACTCGAGATGCTCCTGCATTAGACACCTAGGGTTGTTTTGAAATGATTCTTTGAATAATTTGATAGGTCTGGTCTAAGCTACATCCAACTCAAACTTTGAAATCCATGAACTTTCTTCCATCGGTCTATTCTTCCACTTTACCAGATATTCCATATACTATTTTCCTCTTGTACTCTTGCTAGCTCTTTCCTTCAAAATCTGTTCAATTTCTTCATTTTGCTTCTTAGGATACTTTGTCAGTACTGTCACTTCTTCATTAGGTTCATGATACTCATACAAATCAGCAATGTTAAAAATAGGTGATATGTCCATGTCATCAGGTTACTCAATCTCTTATGCATTTCCACTGTCAAATTTCTTTAGAATCTGGCAAGGTCCAAACTTCTTCATCTTTAGCTTCCCATATGTTCCAATAGAAAATCAACCTTTCTTCAAATGAACCATCACTTCATCACCAACATCAAAAGTTTTATGCCTCCTTGATCTATCAGCTTTGTCTTTGTATTTCTGATTACTGTCTTCCAGCTTCAACTTCACATCTTCATGCAATGTCTTCATGTACTCAGCAAACTTTACTCCTTCAACGCTTTTCTTATTCTCATCAGCAATGTCTCTCAAATCAGATATTCCTCTCAGTTGTCTGCCATTCACAATCTCAAATGGTGTCTTTTCAGTACTCCTATTCATTGAATTATTGTATGCAAACTCTGCTTGTGCCAACACAAATTCCCAATTACTCGATGTGTCTCCAACTAAACATCTCAAAAGATTTTCCAAACTTTTGTTCACAACTTCAGTCTGTCCATCGGTTTGTGGGTGAAATGTAGAACTATATTTCAACTCAGTGCCAAATTTCTTCCATGGGGTTTCCAAAAGTATCCAACAAATTTACTCTCTCAGTTAGAGATAATACTCCTTGGTAATCCATGCAATCTGACAATTTCCTTAAAGAAAAGATCTATTATATGCACTGCATGTAATGTCTTTCTACAAGGTATAAAATGTGCCATTTTAGAAAATCTATCCACAACAACAAATATAGAATATTACCTCTTACTGTCTTTGGTAAGCCAAGAACAAAATCCATACTCATGTCAATCCAAAGTTTCTCAGGAACAACAATCGGTGTATACAATCCAATGTTCTGACTTAATCCTTTTGCAACTTGAAAAATTCCACAACTTTTCACAAATTTCTAAACATCTCTATACAACTACAGCCAAAAGTACTTCTCCTTAAGAAAATTCCATGTTTTATCAATACCAAAATGTCCAACCAAACCACTACTATGTTTCTCCTTTATCATATTAGTTCTCATTATTCCTCTCGATATACACAACTGAACACCTTTAAACAACATACCTTCCTGAATAAAATATTCATCCCATTTAGTGTCTTGTTGATCTTGAATAGGTGCTCTGCACTTTCTCCATGGCTCAAAAAAATCAAGGTCAAACTCATAAGAATCTCTCATCTCATCAAAACCAAGAACTTCAATTTTCAGCTCGGTCATCAAAGATCTTCTTCTACTCAATGCATCAACAACTCGGTTAGTGACTCCACTCTTATGCTTTATCACAGATGTATAACTCTGCAAATACTCAACCCATTTCATATGTCTCTGATTCAAATTATTCTGACTACCCAAATACTGTAAAGCCTTATGATTAGTATACAACACAAATTCACTCGGTATCAAATAATGTCTCCATTTCTTCAGTTCTTGAACAATAGCATAGAATTCTTGATCATACATAGAATATTTCCTTCTAGCATCATTCAAATTTTCACTAAAGAAAGCAATAGGTTTACCTTCTTGACTCAATATAGCTCCAGTTGCACTTCCACTTGCATCACATTCTACTTGAAATACTTTACTGAAATCAGGTAATGCCAAAACAGGTAATTCAACAACCTTCTGCTTCAGAGTCTCAAAAATTTTGTAAGCTCCATGTGTCCACTTGAATTCTCTTTTGTCTCCTCTCATAGTTTCAATCATAGCATTACAAATTGAACTGAAATTCCTTATGAACTTTCAGTAAAAACTTTTCAAACCATGAAATGATCTTACCTCACTAGCATTCACAGGTGTAGGCCAATTCAAAATAGCTTCAACCTTTTTAGGATCCATCTTCAAACCATCAATTGAAATAACAAATCCCAAATACATAATCTCCTCTTTCATGAATGAACACTTTTACAGATTTATCAGCAACTTTTCCTCTTTCAATCTCTACAAAACTTGTCTAACATGCAACGAATGTTCTTCTCTAGTCTTATTGAATATCTAAATGTCATCAAGATATACAATCACAAACTTACCCAAGAATTTCTTCAAAACTTCATTCATCAACCTCATAAAAATACTCAGTGCATTAGTTAAACCAAAAGGCATGACCAACCATCATACAAACCTTCTTTTGTCTTGAAAGCAGTCTTCCATTCATCACCTTCTATGATTCTAATACGATGATACCCACTTTTCAAATCAATTTTTGTGAAATACTTTTCTCCAGTCAAACTATCCATTATGTCATCCATTCTTGGTATAGGAAACCTATACTTCACTGTTATCTTATTGATTGCTCTAGAATCAGTACACATTCTCCATTCTCCATTCTTCTTTGGTGCCAATATAACAAGTACTGCACAAGGAATCAAACTTTCTCTGATCAAACCTTTCTCCAGCAACTCTTGAATATGTCAGTTCAATTCTTGATTCTCGGTAGGTGTCAACCGATGAGGTGCCTTATTCGGTAAACTAGCTCCAGGGATTAGATCCATACAATGATCAATGCTTCTTTTCGGTGGCAAACCATTAGGTACATTATTGGAAATGATATCACTGTACTTGGTGAGTAACTTATCAATCTCCTTAGGGACATTATCCTCTATTTTCTTACTTAGTTTGTTAGGGATCACATCAAAACATACATCATTCTTCTTCAAAGAGTTAACAAACTTTCTTCCTTCCATCAAACAAACTTTTACAAATGTGAAAACATTACTAATAGGTTCTTCCATCAATGGTAACAAGATTTGTTTCTTTCCATTAGCTACAATAGTATACTTATGCAATCTCCCATCATATATAGCATGTCTATCATATTGCCAAGGTCTACCCAAAAAAATATGACAACAATCCATAGGCATGATATCACATAACACCTTATCATAGTACTTTCCAATCTTTAAATTCACATAACATTGTTCACTTACTAGGAGTGTATGCTCATCTTTGATCCATGAAATCTGATAGGGCTTCGGATGTACCAACCTTTCCAACTGTAATTTTGTGACCATTTCTTCAGATGCCAGATTCTCTGAGCTACCACTATCAATGATTACCTTGCAAACTTTATCATAAACTCTACATCTGGTCTTGAACAAAATTTTCCTTACCGGATCTTCCTTTTTACTTTCATTCCACAGTGCTCTCCTTACCATCAAGTTATTTTCTTTCTCAAGTTCATTTAGTGACTCTTCTTGCACCAAAGCATTTCTACTATTACCAGCCTTCTTACTAGCTTGTGTACATTCAAAAGATCTATGTCCTTCTTCTCCACAATTGTAACAAGTTCCTCAAAAACTTCCTTTTCTATAACCACCTCGGTAATTACTGTCTCTACCTCTAGATTAACTTTCACCTTTCCACTCGGTCTTGCCTTTGTCCAGATTTTTCTTTTCTAGTTTAGATCTACCATTCTCACCATTAGATCTACCTCTTCCTCTAGGGAATCTACCACCTCAACCTCTTTGTCTTTTCTCTTATCTCTTGTTCAATTTCTCCTCGGCCTTCAAAGAAAATTGATAAGCCTCTTCAATGTTCTCCAACTTGACCATACTAATTTCCTCTTGGATGGAAACTCTCAAACCATTTAGGTAGCTACCAATTCTTTCCACATCATCTTCATCATGTCCAGATCTGATATCTAATCTATAAAATTCCTCAGTATACTCCTTTATCGAGTTATCTGTCTGCCTCAAACTTTGCATTTGCCAAACTAGGTTAATCTGATAATCAAAAGGTAAGAACTTTCCTTTCAATTTGTTCACCATTTTATTCCATACCTTGATTTTGTCTTTGCCTTTCCTCTTCCTATCTAGTTGCAGATATTCCCACCATAAGGATGCATGACTTTTCAACTTTGTGCTTGCAATCTTCACCTTCTTGTCTTCAGGAATGTTTTCATACTCGAAATAATTTTCCATCTCGATGATCCAGTCCACCAATTCATCAGAATCTAGCTTTCCACCATACTCGGGAGGATTGAAATGTGGTGTTGACTTCAAACTTGTCAAAGCCTTCAAAAATCTTTCTTCACCTTGATCCATAACAGGTGCAGGTTTTGCATTCTCTTGTTCTTCCTCAACTTCATCATCACTAACATCTTCAAGATGTCTGCCTCTTCTCTGGGCTATTTCAATAGCTTCTAATCTAGTAGCAATCTACCTTAGCATATCTGCCAATCCTGGATCTGCATCTCACCTCCCATGAACCATCTTGACAACCCTCTACAATTGCAGGTCAAATCACAATCTGCTACCCCACAACAATCAACTAGGGCTTCAAGAGGAACCTACAAACCTAGATCCGCAGACCTAGATCAAGATCTCACCTCACTCTAATACCACTTGATGCAAGGACAGGGAGCATGAGGGGCCAAACAATGGCACACCCTAATGATCCAAGCCTGCTCAACACATGTGGAAGCAAACAAACACAACAGTGAGAGAGAGAATGTAAGAACTTTCATATATTTCATCAAATTGAATGATACATGCCAGGCTGTAAGGCCTCCCGGTTAGAGCCTGATATTACAATGAATTCAGAAGTCCTCAAACATGCGAGGATCTGTCAAAATCTCTACTTCTATCTTCTACCAAACTCCTATCAAAACTACCCTCAACTCTAAACCAACAAGTACATTTATACAAGAAGCTACCGAATTGAGTTGGCCTTCAGATCCACAATCAATGGAAGGAATGGTCAGATCTAGGACCACACGCTTCCTAATAATGGATTCCAACATTAAATCTGTGATCCAATATAAATGCACAAGTTGGCCACAATAGAAACTAAAACTAAACCTGTCAGTGAGCAAGATAACCGAGCAGTAGACAAGCAACATCGAGCACCAGTGAAACAACCAACTACCCAGGAGATAACTGACCATACTCGGTAACCAAAGGAAACTGACCAACTACCAACCAACTTGGTCAAAGTAGGAACCGAGCAACATAGACAAAATCCAAATTATTTTTGGTGACATAGGGTTTCCAAGGACTCGAGATGCTCTTGCATCAGAATTTGAACAAAGAGAACTTCCCTGCATGGAAAAGTCTGATGAAATTGCATCTAGTTGGTATTGGTGATTCAGTGAAGTACTATGTGGAACATGACTATGTTGTACCTATTGCACCTTTGACTATCAAGGAGATGAAAGCAAAACAAGAACACAATCAAGCAATGTTGGAGATTGCATCTGCCTTAAGCTATTCTGAATTTGAAGATATCAAAGATTGCACTATTGCAAAGCAAATGTGGGATACTCTTGTAACTTTCTATGGTGGTGATACAAATGTACTGAGAGAAAAAGCTGAAAGCTTGAGAGGTAAGTTTGATGAAATGAAAATGCAAGAAAGTGAAAATATTGCTCAGTAATGTGGTAGAATTAAGGAGATAGTGAATTCTATTAGAGAAGCTAATGGAATCATTGATGATGAGACTATTATTGGTAAGGTATTGATAACTTTGCTTCCTATCTATGATATCATAATTTCTGCAATTTAAGAATCAAGATGTAATCTTGGTAATGTTCTAACTCTGGAAAGTCTTGTTGGTAAGCTTACTACTTTTGAGCTATCTAACAATGATAACTAGATTGTTCCTAATGTTGAATTTGCATTCAAGTCACAAATGGTTTTGCATAAGTCTAAGAGAGAAAAAGAAAAATGTGTTAAAAGTGATAGTGACAATGACAATGATAGTGACACTTTTCATGAGGAACTAGATTATCTTGAGGCACTCATGGCTAGAAGACTAAAAAGAGGAAAAGGAAAATACAAAGGTAAACTTCCTATAATCTATTTTTCATGTAACAAAGTTGGCCATATTGCAACAAGATGTTCTAATAGGACTGACAAGGATGAGGAAAGGGAAAGCAAGTATAAGGATAAGAGAAATAATAGAGATCATTGAATGTACATAGACTAAAGGACAAAGGTAAGAAATCCTGTTATATTGCGGAAGAGGAAACTGACAATGAATCTGATAAATTTGATATTGAAGTAGTTTATGTTGCTATGAAAGATGATTCTGATGAAGATGAGAAAACTGCACTTATTTCTTATGTGAGTAAAGGTGATAAATGAATTATTGATAGTGGTTGCTCACATCACATCATTGGTGATAAAAGTAAATTTGAAACCCTAGATCATTACAAAGGTAGAAGTGTTAAGTTTGGTAATGATCCGCCATATCCTGTGAGAGGTAAAGGATCAATTAAGAAGACTGATAAGATCACATGTGAAAATGCTTATTGGGTTGAATGTCTTAACTATAATTTGTTGAATGTTGCAAAGTTGAACAGTACCAGTTATCGAGTGGAGTTTCATCACAGAAAGGCTAAGATTTTTGATGCCACTGGTGAACTAATTGGAAGTGGAGAATAGACTAGAGGTAACTTGTTCTATCTAGACCTATCTGAAGAAACATTTTTGTTTGCACAATTTGATGATGTATGGTTATGACATAAGAGGTCGTGTCATGTGAATTTTGACAATATGGTAAATATTAGTAAAAAGAAGAAAGTTAGAGGTTTTCTGAGATTGAAGAAACCTGATAATGTGATGTGTTAACATTGTTAATTGGGAAAAATGACAAAGTCTAGTTTTAAGAGAAAGACATATACTTCTGAAAATATTTTGGAATTGGTTCATATTGACCTTTGTGGACCTATGGGTGTACAAAGTTATTGTGGTGATAATTACTTTATTCTATTGTTGATGATTACACTAGGACGATGACTGTAATATTTTTGAAAGAAAAATCTGATGCATTTTAGTTGTTTAAGTGGTATTTGGAAAAAGTTGAAAAAGAAATAGGTAGAAGCCTAAAATATTTGAGATCTAACCGAGGTGGAGAGTTTATATCAAATGAGTTCAATCTATTCTGCAATGATAGAGGAATCAAGAGATAGATGTCTACACCGAGAACACCTCTACGGAATGGCATAGCAGTGAGAAGAAACATGTCAATTATGGATTGTGCAAGAACATTGATGATTGAGAAGAATGTTGCACAAAAATATTGGAGAGAAGCTATAAGTACAATTGTTTATACCTTAAATCGAGTACAAATTAAGAAAGGTACAAATGCTACACCTTATGAGTTATGGCATGGATATGCACCTAATGTGAAGTATTTTAGGATTTTTGGGATTAAATGCTATATACTGAAAGACAATAGGAATGGAAAATTTGATACAAAAAGAGATGAAGGCATATTCCTAGGTTATTCCACCAAGAGAAAAGCTTATAAGTGTTTGAATTCTAACACTAACAAAGTTGTGGACAATGCAAATGTGAGAGTTGATGAATATGCAGAAAAGAATGAACTAGAGGGAAAACAAGAACCTGAAGATTATAGATCTTTTGTTTACATGGAAGAAGGAGAGACAAGTAACACACTTGAACCATATGTAGAGTTAAGGATAAGAAATGCTGAGCATCAGGAGGATGTTTTCAAGCATCAAGAGGGTGCTACCGAGCAATTAGAAGAAGAAACTGATAATTTTCATGATGAACCTGAAGATCAAGGAGAAAAGAAATCTGAACCTACATTGGCACAGTATGTAAGAAGACATCATAAGCCTGAGAAAATCATTGGAGATAAAGAATTTGGAGTCTTGAAAAGAAGCAAGTTGAAAGAACCTACATGTTTACTATGTGAGTTTGAGCCTAAAACTATAAAAGATTCTTTAGAGAATGATGACTAGATACAAGCTATGAATGAATAAATTGATCAGATAGAAAAGAATGATACCTGGACTCTAGCGCCGAGACCAAAAGATAAGAATTTTATTGGAACAAAATGGGTATTTAGAAATAAGCTAAATGAACATGGACAAGTCACAAGAAACAAGGCAAGATTGGTATGCAAGGGTTATGCACAAGAAGAAGGAATAGACTATGGGGAAACATTTTCCCCTGTAGCAAGATTAGGAGTGAGGACTCTACTTGCATATGTTGCATATAAAGATTTAAAAGTATATCAGATGGATATCAAATCTGCATTTCTGAACGGTATATTAGAATAAGTATACATTAAACAACCTAAAAGATTTGTTGACCCAAGCAAGAAAAATATGGTTTGCAAGTTGAACAAGGCATTGTATGGATTGAAACAAGCCCCCATAGCATGGTATGAGAGACTGCACAATTATTTGATAAAGATTGGATTTGCAAGAACAAATGACAACAACAATATGTATATGAAAATTGAAGAAGGTAAAGGGATTTTGTTAGTTGAATTTTTTTTTGATGATATCATATTTGGAGGACAAGATGCCCTATGTCAGAAATTTTCAAATGAGATGCAAACTAAGTTTGAAATGTTTACGTTTGGTGAGATACAATTCTTTGTTGGATTATAAGTTTATCAGATGGAGAAAGGTATCTTTATCACTCAATCTAAATATGTTAAAGAGATACTGAAAAACTTTTGGTATGAAGGATTTTAGACTAGTAAGTACTCCTATGGATACTGGAAAGCAACTATCTAAAATTGATGATATTGTTGAAGTGAATCAAAACCTGTATAGATCTATGATTGGAAAGCTATAATATGTTGTCCACAGTAGACAGGATATAGCCCTAGAAGTTGGGATTGTGGCAAGATTTTCTTCCAATCCTAAGGAAAATCATATGATGGTAGTGAAGAGAATACTGAGATATCTGAAAGGGACAAAGGATTATGGATTATACTATAAGAAGAATGAAAAATTTGAACTGAGAGTTTACACTAATACAGATTGGGCTGCAAATGTTGATGATAGAAAAAGTACAAGTGGTGGAGAATTCTTTCTAGGAAAGAGATTAGTCTCCTCAACAAGCAAGAAACAAAACTACATTTCCCAATCTACAATAGAAGCTGAGTATGTAGCAGGTGTAGTTAATTGTTCAAATTTAGTGTGGATAAAGCAATTGTTAGAAGGAATGAAAGAGGAAATCACTGAGCTAGTTGTTATTTTATGCAATAACACAAGTGATATCAATATATCAAAGAATCCAGTAATGCACACAAAGACTAAGCATATTGCTATCAAGTATCATTACTTGAGAGAACTGGTACAAGATAAAGAAGTGAGAATGGAATATGTGAATACAAAGAAACAACTAGCAGACATATTCACAAAAGCTTTACCTAAGGATGCTCATGAATATCTTAGAGGTAAACTAGGGGTGATTCCCCTAACTAAGGCTACCTAGTCAACTAGGAGAACTGCATCAAATGTGCTACACAAAATATCTGACAAATTGATGTAGAAAAGGTCACACTTTAGGAGCTTCCTAGAGTTGTGAGAAGTAAAGCAGAAATGATAATCAGTCATAAGTAAGAAGATAGGGGGAGAAATACAACATAGTGAACTGACATGAAGACATCTACACGAAGAATATGTAAGTGATAAATACTGCTTTGGCATTTTTTTCAAAGAGGGAGAGATTCAGATGAAAACACATAGATGATTCATTGAACTTGATGGAAAGATTCAGAGATAGTTGGTTAACTGGAGAGATTTAGTGGGAGTAATTGTGTATGCAATCAGGTAAGGCAAGTTATGAATCAGAATGAAGCTAAGGATATTATAAAACTTTCTAATGCACAAACAAAGTTTTTGGATTGTTTGGTAAATCATGTGTTATTCATGTGGTGTTGCCATCAATTCCAAAGAGGGAGATTGTTGGAAATTGCAATTGAAACAATTTTTGTATTGTCATTGATGTCAAACCTTAATTGGTAAGATAGTTTCTATCTAGGAGAGTACCGTATCTATTGATTGATGAAGATGATTAGGGCAAGGAGATAACAAGAGAACCTAAGGAAAGGTTGAGTTATTTGATACTTCAATGGGTACTTGATTAGTTGGCACATTGATAAGATAATGTATTTTTTATCTAAGCAAGAAGAAAGACTGAAGAAGTAGGCTTAACCAAGCAAAAGTGAAGAAATCTAGTTTCAGCCGAGTGATGTTAGTGTCGACTGAGTGCCAATATATGCCGAGTAAATTTAGTGTTGACCAAACATCAGTTTATGCTGAGCGATAGGAAATTACCAAGAAAAGATAGTGTTAGCCAAGGAAGACAATTTGTAGAGATGACCGAGACATGTAGTGATGACCGAGGAGAAGAACACAGTATTGACCGAGTGTTAGTAATTTACATTTGGAGAAAGAATTGAGATTCCCAGCCAACATGGTTGAATTCTTGGGATATGAAAAATCGTGTTGACTTTATTAATGAATTGTATGGATAATTTAATGTATGGTAAATCATTTTATTATGAATTCAATGAGAATTTTAAAGATGTATCTAGAAAGAAGGATGAAGAACATAATTATGGAAGGATTCGATGAATTTGACCTGAACCTAAGATCTACGGAGGAGATTAAGCGGCAAAAGATGGATCTACCTAATCGAAGAGGTATAAAGGAAAACCTAACTGTGAGGTTACAGTAAGGAGTTGAAGTTGTTGATGTTATTGACTAATAAGTCTAAGCAGAAGGATGAAGGTGAAATTGTGAAGGAGTTGAGCAGAGTTGTGATTTCTTGAAGTGAATTCTGAGCAGATCAATGATGGAGATGAAAATGAAGCTTGGTTAGTAAATCAACATATATGTGTGAAGTGGATCTGTATTTACAGAGTTGTATATTTTTCATATCAGAAACTACTGTTACTTTCTAACCATTGTATCAGTCTAAATCATTTAATCAAGGTTGACCTAACAATCATTGTATAAATCCTTTAATCAAGGTGGCATTCTAATGGAATGTACTTAAATCCTTTAACCAGGTCACTTTTGACAGAGTGTTTAAATCATTTAACAAGGTCACACCTAGCAGTGTGTTTGTAAACCTTTAATAGGGTTGGCTTTTCACAGAGCTCACTTTAGAAGAGTGAAATATCAGTAGCATGTTACAAAGTGGTTTTTCCCAAGTTGGGTTTCCACTATAAATCCTGGTGTTATACTTGTGTGAATTTTTCGATGTGAATGTTGTTATATTCTGCAAGTTAATTACTTTTGGACAGTGGACTGCATGTTATATGTTTCTAATATATGTTATAAAGACCGAGTTTTATTGCTTATTAGATCTAAGACTGTTGAAGTACTAGAAAGTTCAATTGGTACATCTGGACATGAGAACAACTAATTCACCCCCCCTCTTTGTTGTTCTAAATAATTCTAACACTAATAACATATGACATGTTTCCTGAGCCCCAATGTCTCTTTATATAATTGTCTTAGTTAGAAGCCTCCTATATGCTTGTGTAGCTAAATCATCAGGGTTTTCTATGTTGGAGAGGTGCATCAACATTTAGTGGTACGTTTCTAAGATTTTCTCTTCTTTTTTTGCATACTTTAGTATATGGTGATTATGTGAATTCACTCTATCATCATTTCTTGTTGGTTTAAATTTATTTTCGCCTATTCTTATGTCTTCATATAATTTTGACTCCCCAGGTTTAATGACCAAGGAGCATATTTCTATAATCAATATAAGGAAGTCCTACTTCTACTTTCCTTGCTTTTGTATTAAATTTAATTTTGATATAAATATTCTTTGTGATGAAATGATTACTTGTAAACCATCCTCCCCCTTTTCTTTCATAGGCATGCACCCTCCGTACAGATTGTGTGTCATTTTACACAGCTTAGGATCTCTTCATTGTCATGGTCCAAACCCACCTTTGCAAGTTGTCTCATGTTTTCGAGACATGGATGTTGTTGAAAATTTGGGAGCACTTAAAATTCAAAATAAGAAAAAATAGTATATCAGCTAGATGACATTATAAATATATCTAAATATTTATAAACATGCCTAAATATTTTGTTGGTGAGGATCTTCTCTAAGGTTATATGCATGAACAATAGAATGGAAATATCTTTTAGCATTTTTTCTTCCTCCTCATTTGACAAGTCAATATTGTCCATATTGGGTGCCCCATCGATCCATATGAATCCATATACATGTGGGGACCCCCTATGCTACTACTCATATCTAGACGAATAGCCTATGACATTCATTCCCTTTTCACAAATTTATTTTTTGAATATTGAGTGCCTCAAATACATATAATGTGCCACTATGTGATGACAATCAATAACATTTTGTTTCCACTAATTCTAAGCTTCCTGTGGAGTAGTTGACATTGTTCCTGGCATTAGTGCATGCAAATTGGGACAATGCATATCAACTACACTCAATGTGAAAAATATTGTAAGAGAACCAATTTGATGAAGCATATCTAGTTTCTTCATGCCATTTATCCTAGTATGATCTTGTTCCCCTTAATGTTGTCCCAAACTACATCAACCTATCCGTCAAATTGGAGTGAGGTGTGTTTTCCATATGTTGGTGCAACTCATTGATGCTAATTGGCATGTCTTTAAAGCTTCTTTTTACAAACACTGAGGATGAATTCTATGCATGATGTCTCATTATCATGTTCATCATAAAACCTCTGAATCTAGGATTTTTGCCAAATTAATAGTGCTCCCTATATCGCAACAAATGCTTCACAAATTATGGAGATGTACCTGCCTCATCTATGGTTCTAGTTAGTCACATCTACCATTAGAAACAATGTTGGAAATGCCATATCAAGTAATCCTAATGTGACATATTCAATAATGAGAGATGCACCAATACTCGACCAATCTATCAGTGGCGTTGGATTTGCATGAGGGTTATTAACCCATGCATGGATAAGTTCCATTTTATTTTAGACATTAGGTGGTCTTGAAACCCTTGATGTTGGTCTATTACATTACCTTCATATGTCTCCATGACTAGACCCACAAAAATGATTTCATTTGCACCTGAATCAAATTCCATATTGACTATCTTTAATCTACTAAAAATATTTTTTATCTATATTTCTAGATAAATCGTTGAGAGTATCTTCATTAATTCTAACATCATAGTAAAATTTGTCATGCTCTACTTTGTATTTGAGTGCTTTGTAGACACAATCCCTATTCACAGTAAAGTTAAATAACATGTCCCATATTGATCTCTCTTCTTCAAACAATAATGATTGACAAATTATCTGTTGTATGTGACAATATATTGGAAATATGTTCTATATTTTGTGAAAAATTTATTGTGTGTCCTTTTTATTTATATTGACCACCTGTTGCATGTGTAACTTGAAGTATGTGGCTGACACCCGCAACTAACATTTCCTCAACTTGAGTCAAGTTTGCAAGTTCCTCTATTTATTTTTCTCTTCCATCTATATCTATTCCTCTATCCTCTCTCTATCTATCTCTCCTTCTCCCCATCTTTCTCTATGCTTTATCCATCTCCATCTCTATCTCTATCTATTTACCCTCTCTCCTTTGTCCCCCTGCCCCCTTATCTCTCTTTCTAGCTCTAGCTCTAGCTCTATCTTTTTCTCTCCTTCTCACCCTATTGGAAACATCACATGAGCCTGTTGGTAATAAAACTTTCTTATCTTCATGATTTAAATATTTTTTAAAATTATAATTGGATTTTTCTAAATGGATGCGTATTTGATTCGAAGCTATTACTTATTTGCACAAACAACATCATATTCTTAATGACCTACCAATTGACCTCATGTACCACACATCTACACAAGAAATAGGTTGAAATTTTCCCTAATTAACCTTCCACAACTCTTCAACATACCCATTGCAAGCATTGGATAATCTCCATATAAAATGCACTAGAAGACAAAAAAAAAATTCAGAAAAATCAACAAACATTGAGAACACACCATTTTTTTTTGCACTTTTTTGTGGATTTATACAAGGAGTGCAGATAATGAAGATCATATGTTAAAATTTTTGCAAAATTCCATTATATTTTCCCCATTTTCAAAAGTGCATTCTAAATGAAGGATAATTGCGTCCCATTGCACACCAAAGTACAATTGCTCATAATAATTCTAAACAATCAACATGAAAATAAAGAAAATAATTAAAATTTGGGCCAAGGTGTCTTAAATTAAGTTTAAGACTGCGAATGCCGTCACAATCTAAAAAGAGGAAACACTATAAAAATGATTTGACTCTGATTCCATCACTGGAAAAAAAAGTGTACTCCGAGAATACCACTATACAAACGTCGTCTAAACAACAAACTAAAACATATATCTTACCAAAGAGACACTTAGTAATTTTTCCAATTAGTATTTTTTCCAAACCCCCTTTATATATTTTAGGTTTTAGTTGGCTATTTAGCCAATACCCTCTAGACGCACAACGCACGAAGAGAAAGGGCAAAGGATCTCGAGGAATATAATTGGATATTTCTTTAAAGTTAATCCTTTCACGTTCTAATAAAACAGATGAAGTTGGATTTTCATGGTCGGCGTGGAATCAACATCCAAATCAAAGCAATATAAAAACATGGTACTCTATTTTAAATAATTACAAGGGCAGACTCGGAACAAGGAAATCTGTCTTCACCAAATCGGTCCACCACCCTCCCTTGAATGGAAAGTCTAGAGAAATTTCCATGTATTCGTTTCATTTCTTTAAATTCCGTCGATTTAATAAAATGCAGATCCCCAAAAAGTCAAGCTAATGCCAATAATATTGAAGCTATTCACATTCAGACAACAAATTCTAGAAAAAAGAAGAATTCAAAGCAAGCTCAAATTAGTCTTCAACGACATGGGTTATTGAATTTGGTCATATAGGATGGCTTCTAGGCACTCTGACTTAAGTGACAGAGGCAGTGGGGAACCGCTTGATACAGAGGTGGTATTTTATGGTTGTGATCAAAATTCTGGAAGATTTTCTGCTTATTTGTATAGTAGTTGGGAATAAGAGTGTTGATTAGTCAAGGAGAGATGGATGGTTCGACATGGACTCTGGTGTTGGTTAACCTAGCGGGAATTATGGAGAAGGCAGATGAGGCCTTGCTGCCTGGGGTGTACCGTGAGGTGGGTCTGGCGTTACATACATCTCCAACAGGGCTGGGCTCTCTCACTCTGTTGAGATCATTAACCCAGGCCGCTTGTTTTCCTGTGGCGGCATATCTTGCGGTTCATCACAACAGAGCCCATGTGATTGCTTTGGGGGCCTTCTTGTGGGCATTTGCCACATTTCTGGTTGGGATCTCCACTACTTTTCTTCAGGTACACATTATAAATTGCAGCTTTGTCATTGATTGATTGATTTTTTTTGTGGATTAGTAGTGAAGTTCCAGTTGATCTACTGGGTGTTTGATACGAGTTATTGATTTTAAAAGGTAATTATCGAAATAGGCCAGATTGAATGGTTATTATTGGTGATAGTTCTGCGTGCTAGGAACTGTTGAAATATGGGGGAAAGCAAGACTGCAGCAGATTTTACATCACAGGACAAAGTTCTGTTTTTTATTTTAATATATGGTGAATGGAGAACAGAATATCAGAAGGACAATACAAATATCTCTCCATTCTATGCCCCGCACTCTCTACTCTATCTCTTCATTGAATATTGTTGATTTGAGTATTGTTTTTGCATTTACTATTCAAACTTCAAAAACATAATACTAAATACTAAATACTTAGTAAGACTAATAGCTCATGAGTCAATGGCTAATGGCCTAATGCCTCTAATCATACCCAAGCTCCTCACCAAACTCCTCATTGCTAGAACTACTGGAATCCACATGCTCACAAGTTCACAACCACGATCTTCTCTGCCCTCCTAGAAGTAAGCCTATTTCTCTTAACAAAGTGGATGAAGCTATACACAGACCAATTCCTCTTAGCAGCAGAAGAACTAAAAACCTGGGCCAGTAAATAAATGGCTAGAGTATTAGTCAAAGATTCAGGCCCATGCATAGTCCACCACAATGCGAGGTCCTCCTGTACCACAGTCTCTAGATCTATCCTGGCCGCCTCTAAATTTCCGCAAAGAGTGACATATTTTGTCCACTCAGTATGAATCATACATTTTCTCAATGGCCTTCATGAACCTTTTCTTCACCTCAGCATCCTCTATAGGTGTAACTTTGCCAAGTCTTTCCACATACCACTTCGAGTTCAATGCACAGGAAACCATGTGTAAGGGAGTGTTGAGCTTCTCCCATCTACGATGAATGATTGGTTCAAAATGCTCGATGTAAAATTTCAATGTGGGGTCCTCCCAAACAACAACCTTCATTTGATCAAGCATAGAATCAATGTACTCATACACCTCTCTTGGGGAAGTTGCATTAGCATCCCCATATCTAATAACTCTAGAGATTGGAGTAATGATGGAGAAAATATATTTGGCATCAGCCCAAAAGGCATCACTTTTCACCACCTCCTTCACCCATTTCCCCTACTATGTTTTCAATTCAAGCCACAAATTCCATTCTACTATCATAACCATTAGTTGCAATACTTTTGCAACTCAAGCATCCTCTCCAAGAGAATAAAGTATGATGCATATCAAGTCTCTATAGGTTTCAAGAAGTCTTGAGGATTGCATGTGAAGCTTGATGACCTTCCCATCCTTCCAAGCACACACACTTAAATCTGATGTAGTCAAGCATAGGAGTCAAATGAGAGGCGGCCTTTCCCTTGCAGTAAGATCTTACAACATTTCATTAATACACTTGTAATGGGTTCCCAGGCCTGATTACAAACTGATTTACAAAACTGGAAAGCACTTAAATATAGAGATTGAAAAACCCTAAAACTAGTCATTCAAACAGAACCATACTAAGCCAAAACCTGGCTTAATTGAGAGTTCCCAAACTCATATTATTGGTTTATAATACGTTTTCAAAACATTGTCAGGCCATATGCCTTGAACAAAAGTTTCCTAAGTGTTTGGTAGGCCATCTAGTGCAGTGAGAGTCAGTTCTTTGCTCTGAATTACATATCCAAGTGTTGTCAATTCATCCCTTAGAGCAGATATTCTCATAAAGTATGCATTAATGGATTCTCCTTTATTCATACTTATATGATTAATTTCCCTTTTTAGGGCTAGAGTTCTGCTAGCATTGTTTATTTCATACGTGCTTCCGAGTGATTTAAACATATGGTAGGCAGTTTCATATTTTGTAAGGATTGGCACTATATGGTCTCTAACACCATCAACTATGATCTTCATAGCCTTTTCATTTCCTTCAATCCAAATGGATTTTCAGGATCATTCTCTGGCTCTTCTTTCTCCTCCTTTATGAAAGACTCGACTTTATTTTCTTTTAGAATCATTCTAATTCGGAATTTCCATGATGAGAAATTGTTTCCTCCTTCAAGTCTATCCTCGAATCTGATAGCGCTTGCCATAGAAATTTGATATATAATAATTGATATTGAATATCTCAAGTTTGAGAGCTTCTTGGATCTTCCTTAACCTGGCTCTGATACCATGTTAATTCAAGGGAAACTAATTATTCAAATTTCAATTTACTTTTATAAGCAATGCTGATTATATATATATTTGATGATTCTAACAGTGCTGATGTTTATTTGCAGGAGTCTAAAACTGAATGTATGTAAATGCAATTAAACTTGTATTTGACTATGCTTAAATTGCAATGAAGAAATATATCAAAACTGTATTGCTGTTCACTGTATTTTACACTTATTGATTTCGGTGCTAATACTGAACAAACCGATCAATACTTATACATGTGGGAGTGAATGGCCACGTCTATGATAGACGCGACTCCTTGAGGAGTCATGCCTATCATAGGCGTGACTCATAGTCACGTCCTTTGATAATGCATTGTATCTGAAACATAACACCGCTTCAATACTTATCGGATTATACCGATTCATTACCAATACTAATCGGTTGATACCGAATCATTACCAATGGTTATCGGGTTTAATACCAATCCATTACTAATGGTTATCGGGTTTAATACCGACCCCATATCAATTATGATTCAATACTCATCTTTATTGAATTGATTTGATCATAAAGAAAATCGTGTATATATATATATATTGATATATATATATATATATATATATATATATTCTTCTTTAATCTGATTGAAAATATGTATGAATTTCTCTAATTGATATATATACATTATAATATGAATTTATCTGATCGTGGCTATATGCAACATCGTTCAATCAATCTGTGACTACAAACTATGGTTCAAGTGGCAAGGCGTATGGTCTCAGGGATATGACATACAATGATTGGAGGTGGATGTTGTTGTATGACACAGTTAGTCCGTACAGTGAGGGGTTGAAAGGCCGTGCGGCAAAGACAACAACTGTACAGTGAGAATGTTGTGATCGTACCATAAAGGCAACAATCGTACAATGAGAGGGATATGGTCACACGTGGGTGATGAACGACGTGGCTTGGGCTTGGATGCCGTACGATAGGGTGAAGGGGGGCCGTAAGGTGGTTTCTGGAGCAAATTCTCGAAGGGATATGACAGCGTTGCAATATATGGTATCGCCAGACTTAATATGAATTAATGCCAAACAAGAGAGATTGAAGTGTTACGCTGGAGAGTATTCACATATGTAATGCTGATAACAGAAATCCCAAATTCCAATAATAATGCTTCAGATTTGCTAGATCGGAAGTCAAGGAATTACAAAGCAGAATAGGGTGAGGGGATGGATCCCACCGAAACTGTACCAGCCAAATAGGGAAGATCTTTCACTTCCAAAATGGCAAAACAGAGCAGAACTCCGACTGGAATTTGCAGTACAATAAAGTAATCCAAGTTGCATACCATCTACATCCTACAACCGGCCTTAAATATGGCTTCGGGGAAACTTCCCGAAGGAGTACAAAGAGTGCTGACACGGCTACATGCTACACGACGACTAAAATAAATAAATAAAGATGGGTCTGAGATATACATTAATCGATCGGGACCCCAAATACAATAGTTATCTATTTTATTTAATAATAGGGACATTACACCTCCCTTGCATCCAACTTTGCTGCTTTTGTTTCATGATTTGATCAACTTTGAATCCTTAAAATTATCTTCTCAAACCATCTTCTTGGTATGTTGAGGCTTCACTATGTGAAATTGGAGAATAAGAGCAAAAAATGACCAAAAAAAGTTGAAATATCATTTAAAAAGAGCACGACTCTTATGTCCAAGCACCAAAAAGAAGATTCTCAGCTCAAGACTCAGGAGTTTGAGCTTGAGCCTCAAAGATTCTTGGAGTAGGACTCAGCCAAGTACTCTACAAGTTATGGCTAGACTCGGTGAAGGAGTTTGATCGACTCGGCTTGGCTAGCTCAGGGACTCGGGAATTTCCAGAGTTTTGCAAAGTACTCGGAAAGTCTTCAAACGCTTAGAAGCACATAAAGTTATTGCTAAAATGAACCATAGTGTTGATACAAAGCTTGAGATACTTTGTCACTTTTATTTCATTTAATAGAATATAGCACATTATATGCACATCAAATTTAAATCGAATGCGTGAACAATAATTTTTGTAGCATAAGCTGAACTTCAATTTTCATTAAAAATATCTTGTGCACAATGCACTTATTATATGTTACAAAGAATGAATATATTAGGGATTTGAAAATAATTGCAATTTATCCCCAAAAATCAATATTTTGAGGCAACCTTAAAAGCTATAGAACACTTGGGAAATAAAGATACTTAAGAGAAAACTAATCTAAGCAAATAATAAAATAATTGTCTAAAATAGGCTTCTCCCATCTGCCCAAATCAATTTATGATAAAAAATGTAATTACCCAAATTGGCAAATTTGAAAGATCCTTAGCATATGAAGGATTTGAGGATTCATGGCCCAATCAGACTTTGTAATGTCCCTTTTTTGAAATAGGATTTAATAATAAATAATATAATAAAATTAAAATGTAAAAGAATTAAAATAAAATTCATTTAAAAATATAAAATAATAAAATTAAAATATAACATAATTAAATTTAGTTAAGTTAATGAAGAGTCAAAGGCATGAAATACAAAGTTGTGACTCCCTCAAACATGAGATATAAAAAGGGAGAAGAGAACTTCATTTGAAAGGGGGGAGAGAGGAAGGACAAGAAAAGGGAAGGTGTGAAGCAAGGAATGATTAATAGGAGAAAAAAAAAGAAATAAGAAGAAAATAAGGAAGTGACTCCTTCAAAAGGCAAAAGTTATGAAGGGTTGTGACTCATTCAAAGAGTGACAATTATTAAGGGTTACAACTCTTTCAAAGGATAGAAATGATGAGGAGGTGTGACTCCCCACCACTTAAGGTATAAAGGTGAGATCAACTCATTTGAAAGGCCAAAGGAATATCTATCTATTCATTACCAGAATATAAGCAGATCTAAAACGTGATAGCAGACCTATATGATGAATAAGAACAAACATAACAGAGATAAACCAAAATCAGAAACAACAATCAAGGCAAGAAGCGGTGATCATCATAATATAAGAGAAAGTGATTATCATTAATAACTATCACAGAAATCAGAAAGAGTTTATGGTAAACAGGAGAGGTTGAAATTTATTGTAAGAACAGCGATTATACCTGGTAAAGACAGTGCTCAGTTAAAATCCCAAGTGGTCCTTAAAGAGTAATTAAGAGATATCATTTATCGCTAGTGTCTATTCATCAAAAAGTCACAACTCTTCTGCCACAAGGGAAGTGTATATGTATAAAATATAAAGGATTCAAGGGTATCAACAGCAGAAGGAATCATATCTACAGCAGAAGCAATCATATCTACAACAAGGCGATCTGAGTATAACCTCTTCAGTTGTAAGTAGTAATGCTTATGTATTTATGTTGATTATATGGATTATATGCAATTAAAGAATACTTGAATTTAAATGAAATTTTTGAAAGAGGTCAGAGGTTGACATGATGGAGGAGAAGGGTGTAAAGCCCTTAGTAGGTATGCCACCTCATGATGATGGTTAAGGACCACATGAGGCCACGGAGGATAAGGTCCTTCTGTTGGTCCTATGGTAGATTATACTTGGGACACCTGATCATATCTCCCAACATGACCTTGGAAGGGAGTGCAAGGAGGGGGAACGGTGAGATTTCCACTACGTATGCCACCTCATGATGATGGTTAATGAGCATCGATTAAGGACCACATGAGGCCACCTCATAATGATGGTTAAGGACCATATGAGGCCAAGGAGGATAAGGTCTGCATTGGCACGTAGGGTTGAGGGTCAAGGGCACTCTATTGCATCTCCCCTACTATCCCACATGGCTTAATTATTGAAGTGAATAAGAAAGGGATCTTCAATCATAAAAGGAGGGTTGACATGATGGAGGGGAACAATGTAAAGCCCTAATGCAGGAGCAACACTTTAGTGGTGTATTTATGCTCATTTTGTTGTTAGGAATCTTTTTTTTAGTTAATGTAGGTCTTAGGGGATCCATTGGGATCTTTTCTTATGGTTAAAGTTGCGTAAATAGGCCTAGGGATTGAAACTTTGATTTTCCCACCAAAAAACAAATTTGAATTTTTTTAGGTGGTTCTTGGTTTGTTGAAGGTTAATGTTTGTATCTCAGTCTTAGTTTTTGGTTTGGTCTTAAAATACCATGAAGATCATGTAAGGCCCTTTCTCATGTTTTTGGTTGAGTTCTAGGTGGCAAAGTGGACATTTTTATAAGTTGTTTTGAAAAAGGACTTTAGGTTTTTGTTGCAAAAGCATGTAGCTTCAATGGATAACTGTTCTTGAAGTGTTTTTGACATGAATGAATGAAAAACCATGCTCCAAGAAGCTGTGAAAGAGTTTGTGATGAAAAACCCTTGTTCTTGACAATTTTTGCCTTTAGGACAATTTTTCTGCTCTATCAATCTGAGTTTTGCTTTGTACAACCTTGTACAGAGCAAAATAGGCCTGAAAATGGTTGGAAAAGTTAGTGTTATGTCTTAAGAATCAAATGCAATCGGTTTGGAATGATTTCATTGTGTTTTGTTCAAGTTATGGCAAAAATACCATTTGCTGCCCTGTCACAGTGCTAGGGTTTCCAACGAGAGAAAAAATTCATTACTTTTAAATGCTATGTTGAAAATTCATATAACTTGATGAAAACCTTCATTAGATTTCTGCCCAAGTGCCCACCAAAGAAAATGTCTTTATTCAATCTTTTGTGCAAGATATGTACGTTTGAGCGTGTGTTTAGCAAGAAAGACTGTCATAAACCCTAGTGAGCTAAGGGTTTCTTGAGAAAACTTGATCTTTTTGAGTTGTCTCAGGGAGTGAGGGTTTAAAGAAGCCCCGTGGAGTGTGTTGAGGTTTATAGAAGCCTAAGTCATAAGAGGGAGTCAAGTTATTGCAAATACCCAACTAGATCATTCTTGAGAGTTGAGCCCAAAGTGAAGGCCATAGGAGAACTTGCAAATATAGGGTCTTAAGGTTTGTTTCACATTTCTGTTGTCATAGTTTTTTTAACCTTTGCATCATAATTGGTATCAAAGCCAATAAAATCAATAATGCCAAAAAAACAATAAAGATCAATAATCAAGAAGGTGAAAGATGTCTCCAAGAGTCAGTGCAGTTGAAATGGTGGCACAAAGAATAGCCACACAGTTGGGAGACTTCCTTGCCAAAGAAATGAGGGAAATGAGAATCAGTTTGGATGCAAGTCTCGCTGTAGTGGAAGCTAATCAAAGAAGAGGAGTGGTTATAGGGGATATGAGTGACCAAGAAGAAATGGTGGTTGAGGCAAATCAATTACAAGAAGAACCTCAAGAAGTGAGGGTTATTGATCAATTGAGGATGGAAAGATTGTTGAAGGCAGTCAAGGGTGAATGAACCAAGGTGAAGATAGAACTTCTAGTATATGTAGGTAGTTTGAATGGTGAAGAACTCCTTGATTGGATAGGGGAGTTGGACAAGTACTTTGAGTTTGAGGAGTTACCTGAAGAGCAGCAAGTAAAATTGTCCAGGACCAGGTTGAGAGGTCATGCATTCCTACGGTGGGATTATGTTCAGGAAGAAAGGAGAAAGAAAGGCGAAACCAAGATTACTTCTTGGGATAGGATGGTTGCCAAGTTGAAGGGAAAATTCTTGCCTAGTGATTCCACAACCCAGTTGTATAGGAAATTGCAAAACTTGAAACAAAAGGATTTGGGTGTGAAAGAGCACATTGAAGAGCTCTACAAGTTGAGTATTAGATTAGGACACATGGATGATGACACTGACAAGGTTGCAAGATATCTTAATGGATTGAAGTACAGCTTGCAAGATATGTTGAGTCTTACAAGCCCCAGGACACTAGAAGAGTGTTATCAAATAGCCTTCAAGGTTGAAGAAAAGCGGATTAGGAAGCAAGAAAAGTAGAATAGAGGTAGAGGAAGGACTTTCAGAGGTAGAGGTCCATATTCTGGTAGAGGACAGTCACAAAGAAATCAAGGTGAGTCAAGCACCTCATAAGAACAAGCACCAAGTTCAAGAGGAGGTTTTAGAGGAAGAAGGTCTAACTTTAGGGGTAGATTTGGACAAAGAGGAGGATTTAGTGGTTTCACAGATAAATGATAAAAGTGCAACATTTTTGTAGGTCATCAAGCTTGGGAGTTTCCAGAAGAGCAATCCACTACCACCTTTAGAAATGAAAGGACTCAAGTAGCTCAAGGAGGAGATGAAGAAAGTGTTAACTCCTCACCACAACCAAAAGAGCTAGAGATATGAGAATCCTTGTTGATAAGGACATTGATTAAGGTTCCAATGGAGAAGGAGCGACCTCAAAGGAAGTCATTATTTTAGACTGTTTGCAAGTGCCAAGGTAATTGTTGTCAAGTTGTTATAGATTTAGGTAGTATTGATAATCTAGTTGCATTTGAGATGGTAGAGAACTGAAATTAAAAAGATTACCACATCCTACACCTTATAAAGTGTCATGGTTAAATAAGGGGCAGCAAGTACTAGTTAATGAACAGTGTTAGGTAGAGTTGCAAATAGGAAGGTATAAGGACGAGGTGTTATGTGATGTCATCCCTATGGATGTATGCCATGTGCTATTTAGTAGGGCTTGGCAATATGATAGAAAAACAATGAATGATGGTAGGAAGAATGTCTATGTTTTGAAGAAGGATGGAGTTACTTACACCTTAGCACCTTCGAAGGAGGAAGATAAAGACCAAAAGATTGCCTCAAGTGTGATTTTAAAACAATGAAAGAGGAAAAGATAAGTTTTTTGCAGTGATGATCAGACCTAGGACTGTTATGACAGCAACAAAAATTGATGAGTTGCCTTGGGAAATTCAATATATGTTGAAAAGGTATGCTGATATAGTTGTGAATGAACTTACAAACTCTTTGCCTCCAATAAGAGATATTAGTCACCATATAAACTTTATTCTAGGGGCTAGTCTACCTAACAAAGAAGCTCATAAGATGACACCCCCAAAAAATGAAGAAATCAGAAAATAATTACAAGAGTTGCTTGACAAAGGGTTAATCCGAGAGAGCCTTAGTCCTTGTGCAATTCCAACTGTTTTGGCACCTTAAAAAGGAGGTGGGTGGAGAATGTGTACTGCCTTCAGGGAATAAACAAAATAACAACTAGATATAGGTTCCCACTACGAAGAATAGAGGATTTAATGGATTGTTTTTTGTGGGGCGAGTTACTTCTCAAAGATATATCTCAAAAGCGGATACCACCAAATAAGGATGAGACAAGGGGATGAGTGGAAAACAACGTTCAAAACAAATGAGGGACTCTATGAGTGGTTTGTTATGCCATTTGGTCTTTCAAATGCACCTAACACATTCATGAGGCTCATGAATGAGGTCCTCAAACCATACATTGGTAAATTTGTTGTTGTTTACCTTGATGACATATTGGTTTTCAGTTCTAATAAAGAAGAGCATTTGTATCATTTGAATTCAGTTTTGAGAAGGCTACAATAGGAAAAATTGCTGATCAACCTCAAAAAGTGTGACTTCGTGAAGACAAAACTGCTGTATCTTGGTTTTGTGGTCTCAAAAGGGATGTTGAAGATGGATCCAAGAAAAGTGAAGGCAATATTGGATTGGCCTACACCTAGATCAGTCATAGAGGTAAGAAGTTTCCATGGCCTTGCAATTTTTTATAGAAAATTTATCAGAAATCTCAGTCATATATGTGCACCTATCATAGACACCATTAAGGGGGATAAGAAAAAGAAGTTTATGTGGACTGAACAAGTTGATAAGAGTTTCCAATATCTGAAAAAGAGAGTGACTGAGCAGCCTATCTTGGCGTTACTTGAGTTTAATAAAGTCTTTTAATTAGAGTGTGATGCAAGTGGACATGCTATAGGGGCAATTTTAAGCCAAGATAACAAACCCATAGCATACTTTATTGGAAAACTTAATGAAGCAAAGAAGAAATACTCCTGATATGACTTGGAAATGTATGCAATGGTTCAATCTAAAAAATGGAGACACTACCTTTTACTTAAAGAGTTTGTGGTCTATACAATCATGCACTTCAATTCATCAATAGCTAAGCAAAACTCAGTCAAAGGCATATTAAGTGGGTCGAATACCTACAAAACTTCACTTTTACAATCAAACACAAAAAGGGGCAGAGTAACAAGGTGGCTGATGCTTTAAGTAGAAGAACATTAATGGTGCAAGAAATTCAGTTACAAAGTGTTGGGATTGAGGCACTTAAAGAGATGCATGAGGATGCCAGCGATTGATTTATATTCCAGAGGGAATATAACCCCCCTGGGGACCTTCTATTCCCACCCTACAACTAGAATTCCCGGCCGGGATTAATGGCGCTTGGTAGAATAGGATAATGAATCAACGCAGGGCCCAGGTAGATGAGTTGGAAGCTACTTTAGTTCGACGGGTGGGAGGAATAGCTCTATATCCGAGTGTTCATGCCCTACTATTTGAAGGACCGAAACCTCTACCCCGATGATTCTATACGTAACATGCCCATGGGGCGGGTGGCAATAGGGCTAAAGGGGTGGGCGGGCTATAGTTGAGTAGGGCCGGGGGCAACCAACCAGCCCCTACCCCGCTATAACCTCCCCCCCACTGAGTAGGGAAAGGGGTCGCCCCCCCCCCCCCCAAACCGAGTAGGCCCCCCCCACCCGAGGCCCCTTAGAATAGTAGGGGGGCGGTGGGGTTGGTGTGGGTTGGGGGGGATAGAAGGGGCCGGGTGGGAGGGAATAGATGGGCCTGGGTCAGGGGGACTCAATGGCGGGTTCTTTGGTAGTCGGTAGATTAGTTGTAGTGGGAGGATAGCCGATACTCAAGAAAACGGTGGGGTGAGAAATCGAAGGGCTGGGCGGCGAAGCTTGGCGGTCGCGAAGTGCTGGTGGGTGGGAGGAGATATTGCGGTGGGCTTTCTTGCCGTTCCACCTCAGCACTAGTTCTAGTAGGGCCCCCCTGTTCACATGCAAGGGCATGTTACGTATAGAATCTACCCTTATAAATTATAGGCCGGGTCTAGAAAGACCCTACTATTCTCAAGGGCAGTCGACAATAGATAAGAACCCTCTGAACCGGAACTATAGTTGCCATAGAGCCCCCCCCTATAGAGAAGTTGTAGGGCTCGATGAACAGGCCTCTGCATGCATGCACCTAAAGTGAGCATGTTACGTATAGAATATGGAACCCCCCCACCCACCCTTGCATTGGGAGTTCTAGTTGACCTAGCGTAGGCTGTCGCCCTATAGATATGGGTATATATAGGGAGCCAACTATCTCTATCTATAGCCGCCTTCCTCATCCATATAGATATTACGTACGACGTAATGGCATTGACAAACATTGATTCGTATATAGATAGTTGGCACTCGGCCGCCGCCGGCCCAGAGACTATATAGACTATATGCTATGCGCGGGCACCCGACAGTCGGCACTCCACCGATAGGGCTATATGGATGGAGTCTAGATTAACAACCTTGATTGCATGAATCAAACTATGATCGATCAAATGCCATATGTAGAGCCGGGGCACGAAGTAGGCCCATATATAGAGTCGGGGCTTGACTGGAGCTGAACTGTTCTCTAATCATGCCAAGCCCCGTATTACATATATATAATTATGTTCCCAATATATAGAAAGCCACATATCCAATAATCGGGAAGGAGTCGTCGAATCGCCTATCTCTTCCCACCCATCCCGGGAGAGAGTATCATGTGCCAGAGGGCTCGGGAAGGGATAGATAGAGGCAAAAAGCGGGTCGGAGAACGGCCTTTCAATATGCATCTCTACTGCAGAACCCGGGTAAGCATAATCTCTACTGAAACCAATAATGAAGCGCTAGGGGCGGGTGGGAGAAGGGAACTAGCGCTCTAGTTTCATTTCTCGGCTACTAAGGACCGGTGGTTGCGTCTGCTCCAACTGTGCTGCTTGACCATGAACCCGGGCCTTTGAACAAACAAATCATTGCCAATAAGCCCTACTATTCTAAAGGGTGGCATTCCAGATTTTATAGAGAAAGCGTGCAACCACTGAAATGGATGATTCCAGATGCTTGCTTAAATCAACGGATTCTGGCCGAATGCAACCGCGCATAGTACCGCTTCAAACGATGCTTTCAGTAGTTCCTCCATACCCAAGTGGGAACTTTATATAAGGAAAGTGCCGGGTGGGCTGGCAATAGTCACTGCTTTCTCGCCCAACCCAACTCCCTATGGCTGGAATGAGCAAGCTAAGGCAGGCGGGTCCATTATCAATAGCCGCCATAGAATAGTAGGGGCCACCCTGCTTAATTCCGATCAATAAACGCCCCATAAAATAGTAGGCCATAAAGAAAAGATTAAGAAGGTTAACGACCGACCCCATAGTTATCAGCCAATCCCAGCCAGAGAAAAGCCAACCGCCCTGCCCGGCCGGGGGACCCAGAAGAGATTGAGTTGGCCTTAGAATAGTAGGGCGGTCAATTCTATTATAGCACGGGTGCTTGCTACTGAACCATCGATATTACATTTGTAGTAACGGTGCGGGAGATAGCATTTATGCACTCATCGCCATGTTTGTTTGGCGTAAGTGTTCCGCAGGTTGAGGGAAAGGAAGTGAGTGTACGAAAAGGCGGTAGCAAGGGCGTGTCAGGATCGGCATAGCGTAGTACCCCCTTGGTAGGTAGTTTAGAAGAGAAGGCGGTAGGACGAGTGAGCGGGCGCATTGTTACGTTACTGATAAAGCCAACTCATTCTAGGCGGCATATTGGATGGGGAATGTGAACGAAGCGGAGCCAGGGCATGTGCTGGCCGAACCGACAACATCCACTCACCTGCTGGCTATAGTTCCCACCCACCCGGAAGCACCCCAGATCAATTTCGAAATGTCACGAGGACCAAGGCGGCATGGGCTTGACCTATGCGATTCACCGATCGAAGCTCCGCCTGACATTACCGACATAATTCTTTTGTTACTTCCCTAAAGCCCATGCATAGTTTGATTTACCTAATTGCCGCCTTAATATGGCTGTTGATTCTAGGGGGCCGTGTAGTGCCCGCCGCAGGGAAAGGATAATCAAATTCAGTGGGGTGCCAACTATATTGGAATCGGATTCGCGGGTAATCAACAGAGCACCCATAATAGCATTCAGCATTTTCGTATCTTATAGTAGCATTACCATCAGGAGCAGAGGCGGGCCGAGCAGCATCGGGATAGTTAGAGCCGGGTTTTCAATGCACAACTTTTCTACCACAAGACCAGCAACACCCCATAGAATTTGAGGGAACCCCGCTACTTTGTTTGCTTCAGAGCGAGCGCTGCTCTACTTCAGTAGTGTAGTGCTGCAACCTTTGATGATGGCGTTGTTGTTTGAGGAGGCCCGCCCGAGAATACAGATCTAAACGAGTAGGAGTTTCTGAGTGGGCTTTGCTGCTCTTTCAATGGAGGGGAATGGGGGGATTCGGAGTAGCATGCATGGGAGATACTATAGTGGATAGTGGATTGAACTTGTTATTTGCGGCCTATATCTATATGTGCGTAGCAATATCCATCAAGAACAGAAAGAGAAGAACCAGAATGAGTTGCGGGAATGGAACAATGCGGTGCTAGCAGCATCTATTTCCACGCCCTTGATAATCCCCTACTATTTGAAGGGTGGAATAACTACCTACTACGTTACTATTATTACTATATAGGATCCGGCACATGAAGATTAAGCTTATTTGGGTTTGGCTCGAGAGATAGAGCAAGCTGATTTTAGAAGCAGGAATAGCTACTTCCATCTTCCATTAGAGAATTATCCTATAATCTGTAAATCTATGGTGAGTAGGAAGTAAAGAGTGAAATTGCCCTACCATTCCATAGGGGTCCTTAGCGTCCTTATGCATTCACTAAGCATCCATAAATGCTCTGCTTTCTCGAGTACTAATAATCAGATAGTTCGCCCTAGATATAGTAGGGCATTTTTATTGATAGTAATTCGTCCCAATCGTCCCAATGAAGCGCAAATTAGCTTCTTTCCTAGTCTCGGTCAAATAGGCTAGGTTTATTGCCTCGAGCCGCCCCTACAATTCTATGGGTGAGAGTGGGACGAAGCTAATAGAATTGTAGGGGCTGATGGACCAGATACACCCAGATACATATGGGCATAGCCTTTCCACTAAGCAATAGAACCATATAGCTATGTGGCAGGATCTTCATCTCGATCTCTAACCCAATCACAAACCTTTGAATCCCAATCACGAACTGGATCACGATCAATAAACTCATAATTTGAACTACGAGCATTCGGCCCTTAGAATAGTAGGGGCATCACGCTCTCTATATATGTATATGTTTGGATCAATTGCATAATCAACTACTTATCCTCCTACTGCTGGGTAAACTACTGAACCAACAGAATATACAACGATTGCCATTGGTGCTGCTTCTCTAGTAGCTACCCTTCCGTACCTCTGGCAAGTGTTTAGAAGGATAGGTACTCCCCTTGCCCCTCAAGGCTTTAACGGCCCTCTTGATGGCGGCCAGGGCCATAGAATAGTAGGGGCCCACCCAACTCGGACATGCTGGGGTTGTGGGATGGGTGGGAATCAGCCGGGTTGTCCCTCCCACCTTAGGCATCTACCGACTACCATAAAATTTGTGGGGCCACTCCCACCCGCTAGCAGGCGTACATTAATGGCAGAATTCCCCTCCTATTCTAATGGGTGGCAAACAGAACTATATATTCCTGGAACTTTCCTATTCCCACCCACCCCCCTTACCCCCCAGCCAATATGCCCTACTATTATAAAGGGGGGCCTCCCACCCTCGCTATAATTTGGGTGGGAGGGCTGGGCCCCTATGATTCCCTCCCACCCGGGCCCCTAAACGGCATCTTCCTCAATTATATAGAGGGGGAGGGCGGCTTGTCGATAGGGCTTCCCTACCTGATTGCGCCTAACTATGGATATAGGCCTCTCAGGCTGATGCCAACCACCAAGCGGGTGTGAGCTTCTCCCCGTTCTTCCCCTTGCTGTGTAGTGATTGGCTGACGGGTCTGTCGGTCCTCTACTAGATTTCCATTTCAACAGGTCTATCCCGGCCGACCATTTCAATCTATCCTGACTCTGCTCTCCCTTTCGACAGAGCGAAGGCTCCCAATCAATGAATGTGGAGACATGAATCCACTCCACTGATGTCTACTCTCTGTATCTGCCGTAGCCCTTAGATAGTAGGGCTCTTCAATGGGATTGGGTTTGACCTATTCCCCGTTGCCAATGACTACACACCGACATGGAGTTGGCTGTCTCGCCGTCCCCATCTATCCGGCCTATGGAATGAACCACCCAGCCCCTATTGTCTATTATCGGCCGAGCTCTGTTCGAAAGAGATCGTCGGCCCTACCTCTCCCCTACGTGGGGGCGGATGAACCACTGCCGAGTGAATTCGAAGCTTATGCTGTATGGACAAAATAGCAGAGAATAACTTAGCCTGGCAGAATCGCCCTTAGAATAGTAGGCCTGATACCATGCCTTTCTATAGCTACTAAAACTATTAAAGGGTGGGGGGGGATTATAGTTGAATTGCCCTACTATTCTAATGGGCGTGGGAATGGCACAGAGTATAAGTAGTCGACAGAAGCGGATACAGGCACTCGATCCTGGAGTGGGACTGACCGGGCCCCTACAATTCTATGGTAGGGTTCCGGATGTGGGATGCCATCGACGGAATGTGGAGCATATCTCCCACCCGGCCATGAATTAAGATTCGATCTGCTGACGCATCTATCAAGACCCGACCTTATATTGACTGACCTCCCTACCTTTCACAGATAGTACCCTTGACCATTTGCTAGGGATCGAGACGGATAGGGCAAAGTCAATCGAGTCGATCCATCTGAGGCAGCCAGATACAAGAAGCGTGATTCTGAGATCATCCATCGACAGATATTGAGTAAGCTTGACTGGGCGGACGTGTGCAAAAGCCTTTTCTCCTCTCCCAATGCACAGTGGCAAGGCTCGAACCGCCCCCCAACTATATAAAAAAGGCCCCACCCCTTTATAATAGTAGGGAAGCCTTACTATTATAAAGGGGGGCATAATTTGAGGGGGGTAAGGGGGGCAACTCCCAATAATCGGCTATCCGGGGAACCTTAACCCCCCTGCTATAAAGGTAGGGTGGATAGGCCCCGTATCTTTGCCGTGTGCAGAATCCTGAGGAGCCCTACTATCCATTCCATAAGGGGAACTATTTATCAACAACTATTTATAAGGAAGGGTGCACTCAACCACTATTGGAAGAAAGGGCATTAGGTTATCGAGGGAGAGGAGGGCCTCCGGGCCACCGCCACAGATCGAGAGATTCAAACACCGAGATCTAACCGCATCGCCTCAAAGTTATAAAGGGCCAGCCCGGTTATGAAGTTATAAAGGGGCAGATCGAACCGCAGTGATCAGCAGGCATTGAGCACCCATCCAACCGCTTCAGTCATATTACATATTGAATCGCGGTGTGTCACAGATCCTTTCCCATTCATTTGTCTCCGGTTAGTCCTTTAGTCCTCGAACCCTCTGATGCAGATAGAGGGGGAGGGGGCGTCAAACAATTAGCTTCGTAACTGGAAACCCCGGACCGATACATTGACTGGTTCAACAAGGTCAATAGCCACTACCGCCCTCTATAATATATGGGTAAGTCTTACTACGCTTATAGCCGGGTGGGCAATTACCAGCTTTCAATAATATGAAGGCCGGGGTGTCCCAATAATATAAAAGAGGGGACCCCCCACCCTATAGTTAGTACCCCCCCCCACCCGGAAGAGAAGGGGGTTGGGGCCTCGGAAGGTAGAGGGCCCCCGATCGAGAACTACTTCCTTTTATGGCTCCAATCCCGGACCGGTTCTAAACCTAAAGGGGGTGGATCCGGTAAGGGCTGGACGGGAGAGGCGGCGGGGAGACGACTTCCTTGAAATGCCAGAGGGTAAGGTGCATTCTCTAGAAAGATGCGACTATATAGATATATGGAGGTGCATTATAGCCAAGGGTGTCACTATATCTGGATAGGTATAGGCGCATCTTTCTATGAGACAGCTATAGCTATAGATAAATAGAGATGTATTCACAATAGTAGCCGGGGCCAATTAATCTACCTCCGCTGCCCGTAGGGCCCGGCTAGTTTCCCAGAACTATTGCCACCCTTACAACTATAGTTGGCGATGGACGGTAGATTAGTTGTTGCTCCAGTAGATTAGAACCATACTAGCAGCCCCCAAGCCCCCCATATATTGAGTTGCCCTATGGGGGCGGGTGGTTGTTCCATAGCCTAAAGTGGTTCAAAATGAGTTGAACTGGTGAGTCGAGTCGGGGAGTGGAACTGGTTTCTTGAGGTTTCTGGTTGTCATCGTCAGATGGGGTGGCCAAGTCTGTCTCATTACTGAACTTAGATCCCAACTCCTACAGATCCGATAGTCTTTAGTCACTATCACATGATGCCCCTACCCTTAGAATAGTAGGGCAACTGGGTGAGCGTAGTACCGGGTGAAGTCCAATCAGTGGGTTACTATTGGTGTTCAGTGGGATGAGGTAATCGTATCATCTCCGCTTCCACAAACTGCAGAGGAATGCCAGAAGTCCTTTGTTCTGTTCTCGCCAACAACTCCGAGCCAACAACTCCCTCAAATTATATGGGCAATAGTTCCTCATCCGAGATAGGAGGTAGGGCACTCCGTGAAACAAAGACACCCAACCTTCTGCAGCCGGGGACCCGCATGCAGTTCAATCACCGCATGCACTTCAATCAATCATGCATCCCTATGCAGACGCTCGGCCTTTGTCGTCAACCTCACCATCCGCTCCGCTCTTACAGAACGGACTCAACCTCACTCATATGCATGTGCTCTTCGCACTTTGCCTATCAATTCAATCATAAAGGCCTGGGCCCTGGCCGAACCCACCCCATGGCTCACCACTATCTCCCCGGCTCTCCCAATGGCTCTGGTTGTGAACTCTCAACCGGTCGAGCCCACGCCCCCGCCCCCTACTTGAACGATCTGATCTGATCTATCTGGCAACTCCAGCCGTCACTATTAAACCCACCCCTCTATTTGGATATGGCATGCTCAGATAGAGAGGATACTACTCTCCGAATGAAGAGACCCCATCAACTAAGATATATAGGGCTCCATCAGTCATGTAGCCTACCTATCTCTCCATTACATACGTCACATGAATCAAGCTGTGATCGCATGAATCGAACAATCCCCATAGATAGAGTCGGGCCCCCATATCCATCTATATAGAGGGGGGAGGGAGAGGGGGCCTCACCCTCCAAATAGATTTCTAGGGGAGTCGACTGATGACATCGCATTGATATTACGACTTCTATAATGGATGGATACGTGACCATATATCTCTATGGGTTGATGACAACATTGCATTGCCAGATAGATCTATAGGGACGTCTAGAATGGATGGATGGAGATGTGCGGTCCCCAGATATAGATAGGCGGATGGATTTGTGCGGACGGTCCCCCGGCTATAGATAGGCGGATGAATGGAGATGTGCGGACAATTGGTTGGCCCCCCATAGATATATATGGCTAGAGCTATAGAAGAGACTTGTATTCCTTATCTATATAGACGTAGATCTAGAGACGTAGAAGAGTCTATATGTAGTGGAGTAGTCTCTTCTCTATCTCTATCTCTATACAGTGCCAATGAAACTCTAGACAGGGCACAAGACCGGATGCCTACTATTTGGGGTCATTCATGCATTCGACCTCGAATCGAATGGTGCTGACTTGACAACCATGCGGTTCTATGGCATTAGCAACCAGCAACCAACTAGGAATGGTGCTCTGGTAACAACCAATTGATCAATTGCGGGGAAAGGGACACATGTAGTCGACGTCCTTTAGAGGAGTGAGCCCCTATATTATAAGGGGCGAGTGGCGAGTTTATTATGTAGGTATAGGCATAGGCATAGGCATGGGCATACGCCATATGCAGACATCATTTCTTTCTCGACCCCGATCAATCGACGTGGCCCCGGTCACTCTCGGATCGAAGGAAACCTCAAGATAGATTCCCATTCCAAATCTAATTGCATTCTTTCCCGTCCTTTCTATTTCATTCGACATTCATTTGTTCTTGGCTCAAGCACTCATCAGCATGGCATAGCACCTCTAGCCCCCTCTCGTTGGTTGAAGGAGATAACTATGCTCAACCTTCTCAATCGTCGAATCGCTCCCCTATCTATATATATATGATACATTATCTAGAGGGGCGAGGGAGAGCACTCGACCAACCACCAACCTATTGATTAGTGATTGGGAGAGGGCCCCTGTGCCCCTGTTCTATAGGAAGGCAAGCCACCCCATCTTTAGGGAGAGGGGGGGAGGGCCCCCTATCTATATCAGGGATGGGTCGAGGAAGTGCTTCTACTGGAAAAGAATGAATGGTTGATGACCGGAAGAATGAATGAACATTAGTCGGGGCCCCCCCGGTGCAAAGGTATATAGTTGGAGGTCCCCAGGGTGTTGAAACCATGAAGAATGAATGGCAAGTTGACAAGGAATGGGACCCAATCAATAGATAGGTCCTAATCACCAATCACTAAATGGCTGGTTGTAATAGATTTGCGAATTCCCGGCTGGTTGGAGCATGACCGATCACTATGGCGAGAAACCAATCCCCAATCTTGCCCCCTCTCTAGACTCTCTACTCAGATTTAGTCTAGATAGGGGCCCTCGATCTATAGAGAGGGAGATGTGGGGTGGGGGTTTATCCCTCATGGCGAGGGGGGGATTCTCTCTTTGTTTGGAGGGGGGAGACGGGGGGAAGCCGATTTGTGGAACAATTCTAAGATAGGGCGGCTGATCCCAAATAGATATATAGGCACCGGGCCCCTCTATATAGATGGATCCCTAGTCTATAGGCTATCGTCTGATCGTCTGATAGTAGAGATAGGGAGAGGGGTGGGCAGTGAGGTGAAGATAGGATAGGGAGGAGGGTGGGCGGTCAAGTGGAGAGAGAAGGGTAGGTGGGCAGCGGGCCCCCCCTATATCTATACAGCTATACGGGGCAGGGGTATGGGTACTCCCTCGACTGAAGAGGGATGTATGTCGACTAGAGAAGGGAGAGGTCCCTTTAGAATAGTAGGGGCGTGGGATATAGGGTTTATTAGTAGACCATGGGCCCCCTTTACCCCCTCTATGATAAGCCCTACTATTATAAAGGGGGGGCCATAGAATAGTAGGGGCCCACTTGCAGCAGCAGACCCGGATGTAGAGTCAGTTGTTTAAGCAAGACCAGTAGCATAAGTCGTTTATTCCATTGCTTAAGCAGTTCAATACCTGGCATCAGTAGCATAGCCTACAACAACATACCTAGTAGCATATCCAGTAGCACCATCAATAGCATCAGTAGAACCATCAGTAGCAAAGGCAAAGACATAGCTTGTCTATATCCTCCACCAGCCGAATAGTAGGGGTGGGGGGCCTTCCAGTGCATGCAGAGGTTCTCCAATGCCGTTGTCGGGGCAATATAACGGGTGGGTGGGAAGCAATAGTTCTGCCATTAATCAGTGCCCATAGAATTGTAGGGGGCCGACCCCTTTAATAGTAGGGGGCCCCAAGAGTGATTGGACCTACGCACGGGGGGGCGGGGGGGGGGGGGCAATTCTCTAAAAACGTGATTGAACATTACCATCGCCAACTTTCACGATTGGGGTTGCCCCTACTATTTTATGGGGATTATTCGTGAAGCAATAAATACGTAACATGTGTTTCCATACAGGGGGCGGGCATAGTGGGGGGCCTTAGAATAGAATTGACGTAATCCGCCTTACCCCTACTACTATTATTCGCTCTGCTCCCCATGTTATGTATAGAATTTGGTGCACCGGTCCCCATAGAATTGGGCGGGTAGTTTTCAGGGGTAGGATGCATTGGTCTAGACATGCAGACTCTCCCGCCCGAAGCTACTAACCAAGCAACTTGACCTACTGATTTCATGGTCCTCCATACTCTCTCAATCGGTCATGCCCCTTTCCCTTCCATGGCATGCCGCCCTACCTCCACCGATTGAATCGATTAGTGTTAGTTGTGGAAATGTATGCCTGGCATCCTCCCTTGGCCCCTGGAACTGGCTGCCGATTGGAGCATGGCATTGAAGGCATGCACCACCCGAGTTGTTTTGCCTTGCCACCCCCCTGAAGGTACTTACCGGCTTCCCAGGTTTTCGGGATGCCTAAGTCCACAAATGGTTTAGCTGGGATAGAGGTTCCATCCTTGAAGATAACAAAGATGCAAGCCTCGTCCACAGCTGTCTCCTCATTTGTGGTAGGTATGACAATAACACGCCACTCGAAGGGGTTGAAGACCTCCTCGTACCCCCCTAAGTTAGTTATAGTGTCTTCGGCCCACTGTGGAGTGGGAACTACCTGTGCCAATGTGATTGACGCACCGGGGTGGAATGTTGCCAACCCACCTGTTTTCCATAAGTGTAGATGCGGATCGATCCATTGAACGACCCTGGCAGCGGCGGGCTCCGCCGGTGGATCTTTGGGCACGACCCTCGCAGCGGAGGTCGAGGCGGCGGGCTCCGCCGGTGGATCACTGGGCTCACTCGGAAAAAGGGGTTCGAGGTTGGGGGATCCCACACTCGGGATCGGGGACCATTGACCCGAGCCATCGCCTTCCATTAGTAGGGGTGTGAAGCCAAAAAACCTGGCGGTAGAGACCACGAAGCCGAATAAACATGAACCAACTTCTGTGAGGAAGGGGGCTACATAGGGTTGAAGGATTGTGATGGAGAACACTATTCCGATGATTCTATCGGACACTTTCCAAAAGACTGGGTTCAGCCTTCTATTATATCTTCTTCGCAAAAGAAGATATAATAGAAGGCAACAAAGAATTGTGAAATAAGTGAATTGGCCGCCCAGTTGGGTCATCATTGGTGTAGTGGCCATTTCCTCTCTCATATTGTATTTGGGGTATCTTTGACGGCTGTAAGTTCTTCAAAAGTATGAAAAGTTGGAGGGCTTTGTACCATCCATTCCAGTGTGGTTGGCTCGATCGCCCAGGGGCTTGAAGCACTCGTGTTCTTTTCACCACTTGAAGCTATTGTTACGACCACGAAGAAACAACGAATCCCAACTACGGATACATGAGAGTCGAAGCTGCTAAGGGCATTCCATCCGGTGTAAGCATCTGGATAATCTGGAATGCGACGTGGCATACCCGAAAGCCCCAAGAAATGCATGGGAAAGGGGGTCAAATTCACCCCGATGAAAGTGATCCGAAAATGAATTTGACCTAAAGTTTCGAGGTATGTTCGACCAGAGATCTTACCCACTCGGAAGTAAAATCCTGCGAATAAAGCGAAAACGGCTCCCATGGGAAGTACATAATGGGAATGTGCAACCACGTAATGAGTATCATGCGGAGCAATGTCTAGCCCGGAATTCGCTAGGACTATTCCAGTAAGTCCTCCTATGGTGGACAGAAGGATGGACCCTACAGTAGATGGCAGGTGTTTTGTATCGTATCGAACCTCCCCACATGGTAGCGATCCAACTAAAGATTTTGATTCCAGTGGGGACAGTTGTGATCATGGTAGCCGCGGTAGAGTGAGCATGCGTATCAACGTCTGGGCCCACAGTAAACGTATGATGAGCCCAAACAAGGAATCCGAGAACACCAATACTTATCATGGCATAAACCATGCCCAGATACCCGAAGACCGGTTTTCCCGGAAAAAGTCGATACGATATGATTGATGATACCGAATCTAGGCAGAATCAAAATATACACCTCTGGATGGCCGAAGAACCAAGGGGGATGCTAGTATAAGATCGGGTCTCCCCCTCCAGCAGGATCGAAAAGGGTTGTATTAAAGCTTTGATCGGTTAATGACATGGTAATTGCCCCTGCTAGTATCGGGAGTGATGGTAAAGGTGGGAATGTGGTCACTGGAACGGACCACACAGAGAGAGGTCATCTATGCATATTCATTCCAGGCCGCGCATGTTAGAGATAGTAGTGATAAAATTGATAGAACCTGAAATGGGGGAAACACCTGATAGATGAGGACTAGAAATCGTGAGATCAACGGTTCCTCCAAAATGATTGGTAATACCACTTAGGGGTGGATAGACCGTCCACCCAGTGCCGCTACCCACTTCTACCAAGGCTGGGCTTGATGGGGGCGACGACGAAGGCGGCGACGACCAGGAGGGAATGTTATTCAATCGTGGAAATGCCATGTTGGGTGCACCTATAGGAATCGGAACAAAACAATTCCCAAATCCACCTATCACCGCCGGCATCACAATAAAAGAGGTCGTGGGAAAAGCGTGAGCCGTTATTAAAACATTATAGAGTTGATGATTCTCACCAAGAATTTGATCGCCGGGTTGTGCTAATTCCATACGAATTGATACTGAAAAGCATGTGCCCATCACTCCAGCAACGGCACCGAAGATTGAATGGAGAGTCCCTATATCCTTGTGGTTAGTGGAGAACAGCCATCGAACCGAATACGTTAACATAGAATAAGAAGAATTCAAAAACGTAAACATCCTCATCTTTTCAAGTACTCGTTCCATTCCTTATCAGAGCAAAGACGGGTAACTTCCCATCTTTTTGCCATAGAATTGTAGGGCCAAACCACGTTTATCGCTTACCAATGCAGAATTGGCGTTCTAAGAATCCATTTGCCTGCCACGCGGTCGAACCCCTTCCTTTCCCTTGTGGTTCGCCTCCAAAAGCCCAACCCTCGCGCTGGCGGCCCTCAGATGCGAATCATATCACTCAACATTCTCGTTTAGAGCTACTACACTGCCTAGACCAATCTAATATTTTGGTTAATGAGAAGAAAAGATTAGACTAAGCCCCCCTACTGATGCATATTGGTGGAGAATAAGTTCGGAAAACGAATGGGATCGGAAAGGTCGTCGTCGACGTGGACGATGCAATAGCTTTGGTTGGAGCAAACCCCGAAATGGCGTGACCGAATGATTGTTTAGCCAATGATGGATTCCGCGCGACGGAATGAATCGAGGGACTAAAAATGTTTCCAGTACCGACAGCAGCTCCCGCTGAAGCAATTGTAGCTGCTCCAACACCTATTGATTTCGCACCCTCCAGCATCTTGAAAAAGCAGTTTAAAGTGGGTCCCCGCTCCATAGCATAAATCCCAAGAACCGTGGCATTGACATCTATAGTCTGATGCACCATGGCGATGCCCTACTATTATAAGGTAAGGGGCAAAAAAGAAATGAGCCTGCCTGCCCCCTTCATATTCTTGCCCGCCCTGCCTGTTTTTGAACACTGTTTGCATCAATAACGGCTCTATCTGACTTACGTGCTGCATTTGTTTGTTTATTCCTCGGTCGTGCGATACTCCAAATGCATTCCGATCGATACAGTAGGCATTGAACCGACTGAACCTACAATGAATAGTAGGGGGGCCTCCACACCTCAACTGCCAGATTCTATACATAACATGGGGGTGGGAACTATAGCGTTTAGAATAGTAGGGCCCCTTCACAACCATGAAGGTTACGGCCCTGGCGAATAGTAGAGGCCTCCCACCCCGCCCTACAATTCTATGGGTGCCCTGGGAACCTTGATAAGGTGCCCGAACCCACCCACATACAGATGCCCACCATGATCTATATGTAACATCCACCCCTTATAAATAGTAGGGCACCGCAGCGCACCAATATACCCCCTACCTTGGCCAGTCAATCCATCAATTTATTTTTTTATTTTGGGCCAGATCAATAATAATATTTATTTGTTTGGCTAGTCAGATTGCGATTGAACTAAGAGTATTATGCGATTGAACTAAGATCCTGGAGCTTTCCTTCGATCAAGATAGATAGAATAATACACCGGGTGGCTTGTATCCTAACAAGCTTATCAAAGTATCTATCTCACTACGGGGTGTTACCACCCTTCTGGTTTTCCAGTAATGAATTGAGGGAGGAGCTATGCATATTGGGGAATGGGAATGGGTAAAGGCTTGTATCGTCCTGCATGCTGCCCTCTTTTGCTTTTTGACATATAGTACACCTCTCCACAAACTTTCTTACATACATTTGCATCTATAACCAAAAATAATGCCTTCTCAGCTGCTCTAATGTCTTGTCAAGCCCAAAACGACCTGACATACTTCCTCAATGCCCTTCTTTAAAAGTATTCTCCTTCATGGAACACTTTGGCAAACAAAGTTGTGTTCCCTTGAACAATAAACCATCTTGTATAAGGTAGTCCAATCACTTGTCCTTGTTGGTACTTACTAGCTACTTACAAAACTCGTATACTTCCTTGAAATCTTCATCATCCTCATGCATCTCTTTAAGTGCCTCAATCCCAACACTTTGTAACTGAATTTCTTGCACCATTAATGTTCTTCTACTTAAAGCATCAACCACCTTGTTACTCTGCCCCCCTTTTTGTGTTTGATTGTAAAAGTGAAGTTTTGTAGGTATTCGACCCACTTAATATGCCTTTGATTGAGTTTTGCTTAGCTATTGATGCAAGCCTTTACCCATTCCCAATAGGCCTTGGGAATCCATTAGCATGGACTTTGTCATGGGTTTTCGAAAGACTCAACAAAGCTTTGATTAAGTTTATGTAGTTGTTGATAGGTTTTCCAAAATGGCTCACTTCATTCCTTGCAAAAATACAAATGATGCTTCATATATTGTAGGTTTGTTCTTTAAAAAGGTTGTTAGACTTCATGGATTGCCATTAAGTATAGTTTTTGATAGAGATAGCAAGCTTTTAGGACACTTTTGGAGAACATTGAGAGGATGCTTGTTACAAACCTCAATTTTAGTAAAGCCTGTCACCTCAGACATATGGCTAAATTGAAGTGGTCAATAGGAGCTTAGGTAACCTACTAAGATGCCTTTCAAATGATCATCCTAATCAATGGGATCTTGTGTTACCTCAGGTCGAGTTTGTGTATAATGATTTAGTGAATATGAGCATTGGTACGACTCCATTTCAAGTGGTCTATGGCATGCAACCAAGAGGAGTGTTTGAACTCAGAGACATCAGTGGTATGGTGAAGCAAAGTGCAAAGGGTGAACAATTTGCAATTGTCATGCAAGAGATGCATCAACAAGTGAAACAAAAGTTACAAGCTAGTGTAGAAAAATACAAGCAAAAGACAGATTTGAAAAGAAGAGAAGTTAGTTTTCAGATTGGAGATCTTGTCTTAGCACATCTTAGGAAGAAAAGGTTTCCCAAAGGTGAATATACCAAGTTGAAGATGAAGAAGATAGGTTCTTGTATCCTTGTTAAGAAATTTGCCAACAATGCCTATGAGATTGAATTTCCTAGTGGAGTAGGCATATCACCAATGTTCAATGTTGCTGACTTACAAATTTGTCACTGCAAATTCACCTTTAAAATTGACCCTGTTGGCCTGAGAAGCAGTGACAACCGTGCCAACAGTTGGAGAGATTACAATCCGATTGCAATTGAATCGCAATCTTGCTCTGCGTTTGAGAGAGGCAATTCCCTCATATAATGGGGATATTTGTAATTTTTGAGTACTCATAACTTGAAAGTAAAAAAAGGAGAAAGACAAAACTAAAAGAGAATAGATAACAAAAACCTTACTGGCAGACATACAAATACCAATTAAGACATCATGATTGATAACAATTACAAAAGGGGTTTAAGCTCAAGAATAAGTTTGGATATGCAATAGTGATGAAATAAGGGAAACATATTTCCACATATGAAGAAACAAGTTGCCTTAGCACTCCCAAACCAAGATACTAGGGTGTGAATGTGTTTCATCATTTATATATATCATTTGAACCGATGATTAATCGATCACACAAGTACACAAAGGGATTATCAATTTGACATACGAGAAATCGATAATAATAACTAAGAATCATATTCAAGACATACGAATGAAATGCATTCTTTGTTATCCTTTTGGAAATATACAAGTTCAAAAACCCCTAGGAACAAAGTGTGAAAATCTAATTTCTTGAAAAGTTTCTCTACAAAATTCTCCAAAGTTTTCCCCTCTATAAGAGTCCCATTTTGCATTGCAAAAACCTTGTATTTATAAGCTCACCTTGGTAACCAACTTGTAACCACTTAGAATAACTACTTAGGAAAGGTCACTTTGGATAAGCACGTAGGATAACTAGTTAAGATAACTACCTAAGTGATCACTTCTAATAACTACCCAATTAATTACTTCTAGTAACTACCTTTATGAAGACAAGTTAGGATTTACCTAACTCTTACAAAAATCAACCCTAAATTCTAAATTTCAGTTACAATAAGTGACACACATCACTTTTATAGAAAGATAATGTTGAATTTGTAACTTTCAAGTTAGGGTTTTTCTAAGGTACATTTCCATCTTCATCTGCTTCATTTGAACTTGTAATTGTCTCACCATCTAGTGCATAGCTTGGTATCTTGATCATTGACATAGGGAAGTCATCATTCACCAACAATTTTCCTTTAAGAATACACTCCAACTACGTTAGCAAATCACATATTTCCATTGTGAGCATCTTCATTCACTTACTATCCTTGCAATCATCAAGGGTTGGAGACCCTTGTCTTTTTATAGCAAAGTTTCATGTAGAACCCATTATCCCTTTGGATGACATGTGCTCCTTTGAGATTGTATGTGCTATATTTTGAGTTTTGAAAAATGATCTTCCCACGATGAAATGTATGTCAGATGACAACCTTGAAGTGTCCTTACCACCTTGGAGTTCTTGTAAGTAATGTCATGTTACAATGACACTTAGAAATGGTAATATGAAGAAGCACCGAATAAAGCTTGAAGTCATCTCCCAATTTTTTTATTCCATTTGAACATATTCAATCACGGTATTCTGTTAAATAGATCACCTTCCTTGTATGATAATCATTCAAGTTTTTGAGTTGTTGCTAAATGGGAATCTTAACTTATCAACTCAAGGCATAGTTATGAGGCTCAGTGGAATTGCCGATGAACTTAAGTTTATTCTTTGAGAGATATTTAATATGAACATGATATGGACCATTTTAGTTTTGGGATTAGAGCTTTGAAGAATGTAACCCACTACAACATTGAGCAATCAAAACATCCATTGTGTCCATTATATCATCCACTTAAGTGCCCATCGCCACCTACTCCTTCAGGACCACCAAATTTTCTTTGTAGAGGGCATCTTCATACCCACTTTGACACATCCACAATCCTACAGACCCACGTACTTTTGAGTCTATCATAGACTCACATTCACTTTGACCTCTAAATTGATTTTCCTTTTAGAGGAATTGCACATCTCCTCTACCCAACAGTTTCACCACAAGTAGTAGACTCTCAAAACACCCTCTACCCACTATCAACTTAGTGGAGGATGTTCTTACACCATTTACTTAGTACTCTTTTGCTAGAGGGCATTCAAACACACTCCCTTATAAGATAAACCAGCCCTGATACTGTTTGATGTAGCCAAGAGTAGGGAACCAAATGAATGGTGAACTTTCCCTTGTAACAAGACCTCACAACACTTCACCAAGACACTTATAATGGGTTCCCAAGCATGATTAAAAACTGATATACAATATAGGATTAAATTTTTCAACATAGAGAAGGAAAAACCTCAAAACTAGCCATTCAAACATAAGATAATTAATCAAAAACTTGGACGATATTTAAATGAGAGTTCTTAAACTAATATTACTGAATTATAACAGATTTGTAACACTTATCAGAGCCTACAAGACTCATGTAAAAATAAGAAATATAACATAAAATAAATCATTTCCTTTTGCAGATTTTGAGTCTCACAAGTCAAGACGTTCATTAGAGAAATCTCTGGATTTGCATTCCCTTTAAGGTGGTCAAGGTATCAAGTCAACTTGGAACTCCTCTCAATAGTAACTCCTCCCAAATATGGTGCTATTCAAGAAGGATTATTGCAAATCAAGAAGTCAAAGCAACCACTACCTAGTCAACACAATCAACACATAGCATGCAAGATCTCCTCCTCCAAGTAACTCTACATACGAGCTACTCAATTAGGGTCAAAGGCATGTAAATGGAGGTACAGTATGCAAATTAAATAAATAACAAATGCAAGTGGCTCACCATCAAAACCACCCTTATGAGAAATTCATTGGGTGTCATGAGTAAGTGAACAAGTGGTAAATGGGCTCTCCAAAGATTCCAACCATTGTTGAACATCCAAGTATGAAGAAAAATATCTGAATTTGAATAAAGAGTAGAGATTTGCCTTGTGCACCTAGAAACATAGGGTTAAACTACAAAATTCCAAAATTGCAATAATAATATATTTCTGGTTGATCCTGTTGGCATGACCTTTGAGATGCTCCTACATCAAAATCCCTTAATCCTCTAATTTTATGGCACACATCTCTGGCAATGTCACTGTATTCAATTCAGATTACTCTAGAGTTTCTAGAAAATGAAATAATAAAGAGATCAAAACATTAGAAGTTGAGCCATTACGTTTCTTGTAAATGCCATGACGTCCCTCTGTATTTTGCATTCGTATATTACTATAACATAGCCATTCTTTGGAAGTAGATAAGTGAAGACAAGCATCGGTAGCACAGAACCGACTTTTAGAATCTTTGTATATAGAATTTACATAAATCATAGTTTGCGAACTCTGCGAGTACTCTCCAAGTTGCCAAGCACTCTATTTTTTTTTTGCTGGGCGAATTTTCATAAGTTTAACTCTCACATTTTTATAGGCACAAAAAAGCATGGGTAAAATTGTTGACGCAGGTAAAATGCTGGTTAGAATGCATTTTTCACATATTTTTTATATAACACCATGCATTTTCTCCTTTGAGATGTCAATTTCTAATTTAACACATTCGGTAATTGAATTCTACAAAAATAAAGTTTCTTTAAGAAATTTTAATTTTTAGTACTTTCTAAGTTGCCAAGGTTTTGCCAAGTATTTCCTAAGTTTCTGCCAAGTTGAAAATTTTGGCCTTGCTGAGTAATCTCCGAGTCTGAGTCTGCAAACTATGCATAATGCAACTTTGCATCGCATTTCTAACATGTTTTATATTGTTCTTTGTGCTATGTTTACCTAACCACTCCAAGTATTGTTATTTGCAATACGATATTCTTTCATTTGTTTGTATTAAAAAAATGGAATTTGCTTCAGTGCCGTTTATTTGGCAATCTTGGGCGTCAAATTACTGGTACTAGAGCATACATCTTAGTGGTATTGGAGTATCTCATTTGATTCCATCTTTATATCTTGTATGCCTGATATTGTGAGGGCTAAGTACAAGAGATTTCATCTTGAAACTCATGATCCTTCATGCTACCATCCTTCAAAATCTCAATAGATGACAGATAGAATGACTTAATTGGTGCTGACTCTATAGATGTTCTACAAAATGATAAGAGTACAACAGTAAAGAGAAGATTTGCAGAAAAAGTATGAACAATAAAAAATTGGGATCATTGATCACTTTGCTCAACTTGTACAGCAAGTTCAATCCTCTTCACAACCATTGATATATCGCAAAGATCATATAAGATACAAGTAAATATGTATATCCTTATTTTGAAGGCAAAATAGATGTTGATTCTCTAGATGATTGGATAAATGTAATTTTATAAGAGTGCAGTCAATCAGTTTCATGATCAAGATAATATCACTTTCTCTCTTTTGAGAGCGTTGTTTGTGAAGAAATGATGGAAAATTTACTCCACTGCCCATGAGGATGACATTGGATGTGTAGATGCCTAGAATAGTTTTATAGAAATCTTGAGAAACTTATTACCATGTTGGAAACTACAATGGCTAGTAATCAAGTTTTCTTAACTTTGCTATGATGCGAAGTCTGTTCAAGAGTAAATTGATTTATTCCACATTTCAACTTTTAAGTTGAGCATTAAAGAAACAAATAAAAAATCTCATTTTTAAGTACAGGTCAGGCTTGATAACAGTCGCCATACACCAGAAACTGGCATGTAATTCCTCCATATCTCTTCTGTAGAAGAAGCATACAAATGTGCATGCAAGTTCAAAGTGAACGCTGAGCTGAGTCTAAGAATGATGATTTTAAGTCCTGGGATGAGTCGTAGAATAATAACTCCAAGGTTGGAGCAAATCTGAATTCAATTTAAGTCCTGGGATGGGTCATAGAATAATAACTCCAAGGTTGGAGCAAATCTGAATTCAAATTATCAAGGGAAAGGAGATTCACATCATTCCCGGAAGAAAAACACATCTCCTAAGAATGAAATGATGAAACCTATTAATCACTAGTGGTGGACAATACACAATTTGTGTCATTACTCCATCGAGGAATGTCATGCTCGGAAATCCCTACTTGAATAGATGGAAGCGTGCAGTTCTATAACGTTGGCCCAAAATAAAGGAAATTATACAGCCTTTAAGCCTAGTGCAATCGTAGCAACCGCTAATGCAGCCTTTCATTCCAATTTGGATCTAGAAAAAGCAGGTAGATTATTCCATTCTCAAATGTGGGTTTGTAGACAACTTATACACTTCATTGTTGACAACAGGATTTAGAAGAATTCAAGAACCTGATTTCATTGAAGCAATTTGAAGCTGAATGTGCCATTGATACCTTACTGATGACCCTATTGGATGGTTTAACTCAGGTTCTAAGAAGTGTGACAAATCAATGTCACTTGATATACAAAATCAAGCCATTTCAAGATGGGGTCCTTTGTGATGTAGTGTTGTTAGAGGTAGCTTATGTTTTACTTGGGTAACTGTGTCTTTATCATTGATGTACAATGAACAATCAATGAAGAAAATCGTAGGATTGTTGTCATAAATGTTGATGAGAAGATACCACATCCTAAAAGTAGTTGCTAAGATTTCAGCTATCAACTCCAAGCACTGCAAGAAACTGTTCGAGTAAGATTTTGTTGCTCTTATTGGTGAGATTTGAAAGCAAGAAAGACATACTCGTGGCACACACTTACATTGCACCTCTTACAGTAGATTAGCAATAGTTGAACAAAGTACTAGAGGAATACAAGGTTCTTTTCAGATACGTATTGGAATGCCTAAGCAATGTGCAGTGAAGCATACTATTGATTTTGTTTTAGGATTATCTCCTCCTAATGCTTTTCTATACTATCGTTCATCCCTTGAGAATGAGAAATCAAGTGGTAGATCTTTGAACTTGTGGAAAAAGTATTGACTGGGTTATCACTAGAACAACTCTTTTCAAATCTGCCTGGGTTTAAAATTGTTGGCATCCATTAATGTTTGTTGGCATCTCTTGATGTTGCTTATCCTATGCTGCTATCTACAACAAAGACTTCTTGAGATCAAAATGAAGTTGACAAAGCTGACAAGTTTATTGAGCAAATCCAACACATTGTAGCACGTGCAAACCATTAATCATAAATCCCATGATAAATACAAGCAGCGTTATGATCAATATTGTGTGCCACATACCTCAAGTTATGACAGAATACAGCTTCATTTGCAGAAGGAAAGATTCACAAGACCTGATTGCATGATCCATCTTTTTTGACATGGCTCATTTACTATCACTAATAAGGTTAGAGATAATGCATTCTAGGCAAATCTTCTAGCTTAACTTGGTCTACATCCAATCTTCAATTGTGAACTCTTGTGCCATTATTTTACATCTTTATTGGATACATCAAGTATTGGAGAATAACTATAGCTAGTAGAGATCAATCTGGATTGTAGCACATTAGCAGAAACCAATCGAGTCATTGAAGCTAGGGTCAAATGCACATGGAACCAAGAGTTTTTTCTCTGTCAGAGCATCAAAGCAGTTTAAGTTCTTTCACAAGAGAAATGGTTCACAAAGTTTGAGTTTGTCAGCAACTTTTGACATCATATTCCACAAACTTTCACCACATTCACACATATACATGGTGCTTGTAGTTCTTTTCTTTTTGCCTGAACCAGGTCACATTATGTTGTCCTTTGATGTTACAATATCATATTTGTGGAGAGATGATTTTGCAGAGTTTTCAATGTACTTTTATTTTTTTTGCTATGGTACATGGTTGAAGCGGAATTTCCTCTGCAGCTCAATGCATTGAAAACATTAAATTGTAAATGACTGACCGGCTAGATTTTATTCAAGTAAGCTATCTCTTGTAATCCCTCCTAGTTATCAATATATTATCCTTAACTTTATTAAAAAATATGACTAAGTTATCTTGTTAGAACTCAAGCTAGTTAAAGAAGTATCAATCACTACCATCATGCAAACAAGAACTTTATAGATGATTTTAATGTCTAAAGAAAACATAAAAGCCAAGTAATATATTTACCCGAGCAATATGTCAAGAAGTTCTATTTTGCAAGACCAGAACAGTACTAGTATTATCAACTTAAGCAATCAATGTTGTACTGATTTTGGGCTAATTCCTTTAACAGGATTTTCTTTGGATTGCAATTTGACTATTTATAATATTTTTCAGTAAATGATAAGCAAAGATGCATATCCCAAGTAGGATAAATTGGACACGGTGCCTGGAAACAAAATACAAATTTGTCTGTCCTCATAATGACCAAAGCAAGATGAATTGGACCATGATAAAGATCAAGCATCAAAATAGTAATTAATAATAAATATGATTGCTTTATGAATCATATAACACTAACACAATGACTAGTTTCTTAAATAACAAAATACTGATAAGATGAATAAAAGACCATTCCAGTTCACTTATTCTCACACCCTTGTGATCCTCCTAGATGCTATCAAAAATGTTGATTGCATTTTTGTATTACTCACCGAAGCAGGAAATTGAAATAGTAAATGCCAATTTGAGAAACAGTAAATTACTAATGTATACTACAAAACCCTGAACTTGAACTGCATATCTACATGGCATTTACAGTTTATTTTGGCAGTCTGAAATAAATGGTTCGAAAGGACTGCTGGTCAAAATATTGTCATTTAAAGAAATGTATTTTAATTGCATTATATTATTATGTCATTTAAAGTGCAATAAGCCATTAGGATATCAGATTTGTTCCTTATATTTAAGGTTTATTTCTTTCCCTTAGTTGTGTCTCTGCTGATGCCAATGCTAAATTCTCTTGACCAAGATCTCAAATAACATACTTCATGGAGGTGGCATCTTTTGAATCGGGAATAGCTCATATAAAATGAATTTCTAGGTACAACTTTTCTTTTTCGGAACACATGCTCTGAAACAATTTGATAGTACTGAATACTGACAATTAACATGGCTCAGATTCTGATGAATGTAGTTTTAGGCTCTCACAGGATCTACGACTATTAATTCTAATGTTTTTTTGAGTAAATATTCTTGAAGGTATTTAGTTGGTATAAAGTTCAGGTTAATGCTTTTGTTCACTCATGATGTAGTTTTATATCTAAACTCTCATTGTTTTATAGGTAGCAGTGTCAAGGGCATTGAATGGGATTGGGCTTGCAATAGTTGTGCCTGCAATTCAGTCACTTGTGGCAGATTCAACAGATGATGGAAATCGTGGAATGGCTTTTGGTTGGCTGCAATTTACTTCCAATATTGGGACTATATTGGGAGGTCTTTTTTCTGTTTTATTGGCTGCAACAACAGTAATGGGAATTCCTGGCTGGCGAGTATCATTTCACCTAGTTGCAGTAGTAAGTGTTTTGATTGGGATTTTGATTCGACTATTTGGAGTGGACCCAAGGTTTTCAAATGGTGCAATGCCAACATTGTAAGTATTTATACTCTACAGTAACAGTAACCAAGAATGTTAAAGCAATGCCCAGAGCCAATTTAGCATTTAATTATGCAATTTGTTTTTAGTTTTTTTCTGTAATCCCCTTCTTTTTTCTGGTTTTAAGTTTTTTGTCTCATCTTCTTGGAGATCATTTACACATACAAACATAGGCTTTTGCTTCTTTGTTTTCAATTTTGCCACTCGCACTCTCTTTGCTGACTGAAGTTTGCAACTGTGTATTTTCCCTCTTTGAAAATAGCTTAAGCAAAAAGTTACAGGACACGGTGGATAGTTGTCAAAATAAAAGGAAAAGGAGAAGAATTTAGGAACTCGTTTCATTCCCCTTTATATTGGCACTAATGAACATGGAGAACACCTTTGCTAAGTTTCACATTTTTTTATGTTATTTTAATCATGAAAATTTGCATTTTTGTCACAAATTGAATTCTTCTAATATGTTCCCAATTGGGAAACATTTCAGGGAGAATAATGAAATAAAAGGTGTTTCGCCATTATGGTCAAATCTGAAGGCGCTAATTCTAGAAGCAAAGAGAGTAATGCGTATCAAGACTTTTCAGATAATCGTAGCACAAGGAGCTGTAGGATCATTTCCTTGGTCTGCACTTTCATTTGTACCTATGTGGCTAGAACTCATTGGATTCTCCAATCAGAAGACAGCTTTTCTTATGGGTATTTTTGTTGTTGCTGGTTCCTTGGGTGGATTGTTCGGAGGGCGAATGGGTGACATTCTTTCTAGACATCTTCCAAATGCTGGCAGGATTATCCTTTCCCAGATAAGTTCAGGCTTGGCTATACCTTTGGGAGCAATTTTGCTGCTTGTTTTGCCAGATGATCCATCTACTGGTGTTGCACATGGATTTATGTTCTTTATTATAGGATTTTGCATATCATGGAATGCAGCTGCTACCAATAAGTAAGTAGTGTGCAACTTCAAGTTGAAAATGCTTTTGGGGATATATTTGTATGTGGTTATAGCTTGCAGGTGGAGGAGGTTGAGTTCTATTTTTGACAAGCTTATATTGCCATTCTTTTATTTGCAGCCCTATATTTGCAGAAATTGTTCCTCAGAAGTCCAGAACAAGTATCTATGCCTTGGATCGATCTTTTGAATCAGTATTAGCATCATTTGCACCACCAATTGTTGGCATTCTCGCTCAACATGTTTATGGCTACAGACCTGTTCCTCAAGCTTCTAGTAAAGCTTCTAAGATAGAAACAGATAGGGAGAACGCTGCTTCATTGGCAGAGGCACTTTATACCTGTATCGCTCTTCCAATGGCATTGTGCTGTCTCATATACACATTACTTTATCGAACATATCCAAAGGATCGTGATAGAGCACGTCTTGAATCTCAGCTAGAATTGGAGATGGCGCAGATTGGAATTCACACACTGGATTCACCTGATTACCTTAGTGTTCAAACTCATGAGCAGGATGATGATGATGAGAAGAGATTGCTTGTTCTAGAGACAAGAGACACAGAACATATGCTCGCAAATGATATTTAAATAACTCAAGTTAAGAACTTCAATCCAATGAAAGTCCTGGATGCAGTTCCTATCCAGCTTGTAAATTATATCGAGTTATTTATTGGCAATGCAATCCATTGTTTTGACGTTCCATCTGAAATCTTAAGCCAGATTTACGTTCTTTTAGTGCACCTAGAAGCAACTCTGGCTGATTGCTGTGTATGTGGAATTGTATTCCATGTGCTTGCCTTAAAATATTTGGATCAAACTCTTTGTGGTGCTAATATCCCCATCCTGTTTTCTTTGATGGAATGATTCAATCTTCATGTCTAGTGTTTCCTCAGCAAGCTACCTCTTGTAATGTAAACATGCCAGGTATCGTAGATTTCATTTTTGAACATGGGACCATTCTAGATGTATTCTATTATGGTAAGTGCCTTCATATTGGTCCAATAGAGTTTTCCCTTGTCTTTAATTTTCAAATTGCTAAAATAAAATTGCAGTACTCTCCTATAAATACTCGTATGTTTGCTTCATGATTTTTTGCTATACATTTTAAGAAGAGTTTTGTGATAGTTATAAATATGCACGGTCTTTTCTTTTAACATGTCTTGAGATACTCTTCACAATTCTTGGCTAGTGATCCATGCCAAGCGTAGGAGTTTGCATGGAGAGCAATGTACTAACTAATACACTAATCCATCTAATTATCTTCTGAGATATATTGAACGTGCAATAGAAATGTGAGTGGTAGATGCACAAGCACCATTACTCATTCAGAGACGTGATAGAAAATAAAGCTCATGTATTCATTAGAAAGAGGATATTATACATGTGTGCAATGTTGGGCTTATGAACCAAAGTGGTGTACCCTTATTGCCAAATCCAAGGATGTCTCATATGGCATTAGAAATTTCCTACTCGTTGGGTTTTTGATTCCAGGATCCCCACATAAATTCCTATTGTTATAGAAATCTCACAAAATCCACTATTCTTGCAGATCTAAAACTTCTCTTGAACCAGCACCTTGGCTTATTAGAGATTTCTGTGTCCCTATCTCTTACATTGTTCAAGTGCTCACCGCTTTTACTTAGACAGCCCCTCAAGGTTATTTGTTAGCTACAAAACCTTGCACACACCACAAACACCCACACTAAGGGATCACACACATTACAAACTTTATATGCTATTGTGGAGGCTGAAATAATGCAAATATGGGGCTGGCTACTGTAGTCTTTAAAAAACTCTAAATCGAATTTTCCTCACTCCTAGAAATTCTGTTGCAAATACCCTAGTATTCGAGGTGGTTGTGAAGAATTTGCATGTACAAGGAGGACTAGAAGAGATAAGGGATCACACACATTACAAACTTTATACACTATTGTGGAGGCTGAAATAATGCAAATATGGGGCTGGCTAATGTAGTCTTTCAAAAACAATAAATCGAATTTTCCTCTCTCCTAGAAATTCTGTTGCAAATACCCTAGTATTCGAGGTGGCTGTGAAGAATTTGCATGTACAAGGAGGACTAGAAGAATAAATTTAGCAATTCATTAAAGTTGCAACAATTAAAGGATACGAGTGTGTGAGGAAGACATGGGCGCCAGACCCCTAAAAATAGCGCCCAAAAATTGAAGTTGTTAGAAGCTTATTGAAATCATAGTCCATTTCCAGCAAGAAATTTCACATCAAACTTTGATATTTTAACTCAATTCTTTGTTTTATATAGCTTTATCGATTTAAATTTCTATTACTAATGCTTGTATCATTTGCAATAAAATCTAGACGAAAAATATTATTCTTATTTATTTTGATTAGAAAAGATAAACACGCTCATTCAATGCAATGATAATTCAATCCCTAAAGTTTAGTAACAGCATAAGCAACATTTAAGGAAGCTTAATTTTATCTTTGATTTGGTGAGCACATCATTAGCGCACTTTCACTTTTGATTAATTTGTTAAAAAATCAAACTCCTAAAATGTTCTCGTACTAGTTCATACCATCTCAACAAGTAGCAACACCTTAGCAACACTTTCTTAGCTCGTTTTCTTCTACCGAACAAAAACGCTTTTTTTTCTTCTCAAATCAAATGAAAAAATAAGCCCTAATTTTTTTCGAGGCGTTGCCCTAAAGCTCATTCCATAAGCTAAAGGATAAAGGAATAATAGACTTCTATTGAGTTTTGTTTGCTTTTAGGTTTACTTGTATTCTCCCCTTGATCCAAACTTCACGCCATTTTATCTACTCTCCCCAACACCCATTTCATCTTCTTGACACTTGGATTTCAACATGTCAACACCTATTCGAATCTTCATCATAGTCTCTTTTCAAATCTTCATCATAGTCTCTTTTCATTTCTTTGTTTTCAATTGATCATTGTTTCTACACCCTCTACCATGGATTTTCAAATCAAATTGCCCAAATTGTATGGGTTGACATGAAAGTCCAATGATGATTTGGCAAACTAGCTTATGACTCGTCATGTGAATTACATCTGCTCACAACTTCTCCACGTTGAGGGAAGTTCCTTATGTTTTTAGGATGCTTTGTATGTTTACCATCCTTGCAAACCACCCACTTAGCTTATGCATTCTTGTTATCCACTAAAATATAGTTTTTGTGACTATAGTTACAAGAGCACTCAAGAGATCTTAAGGTCGATCAAGTTAGAGCATGTAATATCTCTTTCATAGTTTGCTTTTTAGTTTATATGACCAGACTCTTTTAGACCACTTTTCATGTTGATTATCCATATTTGATGATGTTATTTATATTTATAATTTTACTAACCCTATACTTGCATGTGAATGGTCAATGTGTATGTTTTACTTTTCTGTTTGACGTGTCTGATGTGGTTGAGGGATGAAGTCGTAGTTATTTGCTTGCGAGATCCACACGATCGACGGATTCCTGCCATTGTCTGCTATATATTTATATATGTATGTACGTGCTCGTCTTTTATGCAGGATTTTAGGTATCGAACACCGACTTCTTTGAATTGTCAGGATGAACGTGCCCTATCACATTATCTCAATGGTAAGAGAGGGGAGATAACATATAGGTCCAAATTCCAATCATAAGCCAATAATTGTCCTGAAATAGTGGACAAGTATCTGATTTATCACCCTTTGAATTTGTCAAGGTGACGTGAATCCGTGAACCCTTCTTTGTGTTTGATTATCGTATTTTAATGTAGTCAGTTTCTTTAGGTTTGCATGTCTGATGGTTTGATGTGATTTTTGTGTTAAAATAGATGAAGGATATGTTGACTTGGTGGTCAGCACCTCCTTGGAGATTCGTGACATGGCTTAACCGCCTCCTGTGGATCGGGTTAAATCTAGCATTTGTATCGGGCATTGATAGTTCGAGCTTTTGGTGCAACGGCAAATGATTCCAACAATTGGTATCAGAGCTTTGGGTCACGGGTTCGAGTCTCCCTTCAGCGGGGGCTGAAGGCTCAGTCGGTGCTGAGGGGGAGATTGTTGACTTGGTGGTCAGCACCTCCTTGGAGATTCGTGACATGGCTTAACCGCCTCCTGTGGATCGGGTTAAATATGACATTTGTATTGGGCATTGATAGTTCGAGCTTTTGGTGCAACGACAAATGATTCCAACAATTGGTATCAGAGCCTTGGGTCACGGGTTCGAGTCTCCCTTCAGTGGGGGCTGAAGGCTCAGTCGGTGCTGAGGGGGAGATTGTTGACTTGGTGGTCAGCACCTCCTTGGAGATTCGTGACATGGCTTAACCGCCTCCTGTGGATCGGGTTAAATCTGGCATTTGTATCGAGCATTGATAGTTCAAAGTTTAGGTGCAACGGCAAATAATTCCAACAGGATATAATTAAAGTTAATTAAGTGATTAAATAATTAAATTGTATAAAATATAAAAATATTAATATAAGGGTATTTAATTAATGAGAATTAATTAAATACATTTGTTAAATTTAAAAAAGGCTTAATTAAAAAGTCCAATTTTGTGAGTAAAGGATTTAATTAATTATTAAATCTAAAATTGAAATTAAAAGTATAATTAATGAATTAATATTTAATTATCAATTTCATAATTATTAATATGTTAAAATATTAATTGTTAATAAATTATTAATATGCAATTTAAGTTGCACATTCAATTTAATAAAATTGAATTAGAAATTTAAGTTAAAAGTTGAGTTAAAGTTTATTAAGTGAAAAGTGCATATAATTATTATTATAATTAATTAAATATACAAATAGAGAATTGATAAAAATAAAGTTAGGAAGTTGAGTTGTAATTCCTGATTAGGAGTTGCATGTTTGAGTTCTGTCTGATGGTTTTATTTATTAGAAATCCTTTTAGCCATTATTGCACACATAGATTTGGAGATTACAGGTTTTGCTTAGATTTTGGTGAAGGATTTTATTGAAAGCTTGGATTTTTGGAGTTTAGATTGTGGGCTTGTGCTAGTATTATTCCAGATCTTTTGTGAATTTGATGTAGGGTTTGAGAAAACTCTTGCAATTTATTCTCTTTTAAAAGATTGTCTTCTTCGTATATTTCTAATTGATTTAATGTTGATATGGTTGTATTGTGAATTCTCCTAGTGTACAAATAATTGATTTGAAAAGGCTTTTGGGTTTTTTGTTTGAATGAAGAAATCCTTGCTACTTTCTTTGAATCTGTAGATACCATTATGTGTTAAAAATAAATCAATAGCTTATATTAGGTCAACTAGGGTTTGATGAGAATTCTTAAGAAATTATCCTTCTGAATAATCATTTGTAAAATTAGATTATTTGAAAATCAATTGCTTTATATATATATATATATATCTATGTGTGTGTGTATATATATATATATATATGTATATATGCATATATATGTGTATATATATACATATATATATGTATATGTATATATATATGTATAGAACATTTGGAAGATGGGGCTATGGAAACAAATTGTCCTCTCACTAGCCCTGATCTCTCATAATTCAGGAGATATCACCATGACATCCCCATCCTGCAGGAAGTTTCTTGCATAGCCTGCCATTCCTGACATCCTTATGTTGTTGCAGCAACATTAGGACATTCCCTCTCCACCACTATGCAATAAAAACCAATAAAAAAGGAATCTATAAGAAATAATTAGAAAAAACTTGCCTTGTAGATGGCAGGGCCTCTGGAGTCCGCAAGGAACATTGAACCCACTGGAGAATGTTATCCCCAAAACCCGTTTGGTTTTATTTAACCAAAACATAAAACTTCTTTAAGCTTGGGCCAGATGGAAAATATCATTTTTTTCCCTTGGTTTTCCCAATTTAATTGCATTTATACTTTTGGTTTACTAAAGCATTTTAATTTATCTCAAACGTTTGTTAACTGGAAAATGATGTTCAATTCTAAATTATCGGCTTTGTTCTCTATTTTCTATTTAGATTTTCTATTCTTTATTGCAAATTATTGTTAACAATCATTTGTAAATAATCTTTAGATTACACGAACTTTTGTAAATAAAATCCATCGCTTTCTACTCGATTATAATAGAATATGCTTGCCTATTCAGAGGCAACTACACACAACATAATCATTTCTCTCAATGGGGTAATTAATCAAATCTTAGTTTCTCAATTTCAAATGAAACTTCTTTTAAGGTACTCTCTCAAACACACCAGATGCTGATCAACCATCAGAGTTCAAATATGGATGCTGGGGGTCTCTCCACAAGGAAATCCAAGGGAGAACTACCCCAGCCGTGAGAACAATAAAAGCCCAATAGCCTCATCTCTGCATATCAAGCAGGAGGTTTTGGCACTACCCAATTAAGAAGTCAGGTCAAAAGGTAAATCTCGACGTTAAAAGCCTGGAGATGAACAAGAAAATTTCAAAAGTATCCCCTGCAGCTTCACCAGTCACAAAGGGCCTAGCCAAAAAGAAAACATACTACTGCAGAAGCTTGTGACCAGCATACAGCTAGAAAATCGCTTCCTGTTCAGAAAATCACCATCTGGGCAACCTCCACTAAGCTCCCCGTCAAGTAAGGCAAAAAAACCTCCTCGTCAAGATCAACAGCAGCCATCACTTGGTTCACAAAAGTCCACTGCTAGATCTATAAGAAGCAAGCCCTTCCCATAAGCCCAGTCTGTCAGGCATTACAAAATAAGATGGAGAAGAGAAACTCTTTTACCTCACCTACACAAAAGGCCAGCTATCACCAATGGATGAGTCCACCATGCACTCGAGCATTTAGCAGCCAAACAAGTGGCTTGTGCCCGTGACTAGGTAACACCAATGGACAAGTCAACCAAGCAAACTCTTAAGAACTATACCACCAGTCTCAAACATTTACAATCCAACAGGTTAACTCCATTGCTGACCGGCTTGTAACAATATAGCTTTTTTATTACGTCACTAGAATAGGGGACATTGCCAAAATGAGGCAGTAAAACAGAGAGGATTGAATGAAGCTGAGGAAGGTTGTTGCATATGCTTGTAAGTTACAAATTGAAATGTATAATATCAAATATGCAAGTCAACTATTACTTCTATTAAAATATGATTGAAAAAGAAATATCTAGGGGCACTGATGCAATGCAACAAAAAGGCTGAGAATTCAAAAAGAAACATATCATGAGAAGGGACGCTGTGAAAGAGTCAACAATGACAAACAAAGCAAAGTGAATGAAAAAACTTACAAAAATAAATTGCATGGTGATTATTTACTGTAAAGAATGGATTGAAAGCAAAGAAATGTTAATCAAATCTCTGGTAGTAGAAAGCATATGAAGTCTACAAAAACATCATCTGTTGCCAGTGTGTAGAAAAAGGCAGGTTTACCAAATCAGAAGAAAACTAGGGTGGTTCCACTTCCGGGTATTAAACCTCCCAGAATTGGAATCTAGAATAATGTGTCTGTAGGTTTGGGGAGGGTTCGCAATCTTCCCTGTGGTCTTTTGGTATCTGCATCGACTCCCTCCCTCTATATAGTATGCAATTTACTATTTTACATTCTCTTTTTGCTTTCTTTCTACATCTTGATGATGGATCATGGAGTGTGATCCAAAATGTTGATGGTAAAAATCGTTACATAGTTTACTGTAGAAAAACCATCAACAGAAATGCACCCGTCAAAATTTATGCTGGCCTCTAGAATTATGACAGAAATGCATTGGAATTGTTGTGTTGTCAATAGAATTTTCCAGATTTGTTTGCTGCTGATTCCACACAATTCCAACATATACATATACATATACATATATACATATATACACATATACATACACACACACACACATATATATATATACGTATACATATACGTATATGTATACATACATATATATATATATATATATATATATATATATATATATATATATATATGTATATATATATATATATGTATATATACACATATACATATATACATATATATATATATATATACATATATACATATATATATATATATATATACATATACATATATATATATATGTGTATGTATATGTGTATATGTGTATATATATATATATATATATATATATATATATATATATATATATATATATATATATATATATATATATATATTTATTTATTTATTTTCATGTTTCTTTAAAAAAAATTAAAAAAGGTACTTGTTTGAAAAGTACAGTCATTAAATTTTCATCAAAAATAGATATTAGAATAAAATAAAATAATTTAAATTTTTTTTAAAATATATATATTGTGGGTGGGGACACCACTCCCACCCATGACCGTTGTTACTGTCAGCACGATAGCAGTGGGGCTGCCAGCATGGTAGCTACTGATGTCGAGGCAATAGAGTTGCTAGACGACAACCTTTGTTGTTGGACGAACAACTACGACAACCAAGTTGTGTGGGGTAGGCCCACGTCCTCCCCCACCAATTAAATTATTTTTTAAATTATTTTTTTTTTTTTAAAGTATTAAATAATAAAATAATTATTAGTTAAATTTTTTATTTAATAAAGTTCTAATTTAGTTTATATCAATGTTTAGTAAATATTAAATATACTTAATATTTATTAATTTATTGATAGATTTAATTTTAAATAGTGTTTCTTTAATAAATGTTAAATTTCGTTTTCATATTTATTAATGTGGAATGTAAAAAAAATTGAAATTAATAGACATTAAATTTATTTATTTTTTATACATATAGAATTTCTTCATGAATGAAATTTCATTTCCAACTTTATTTATCAACTGGAAAATTATGCATAGAATATTAAATAGTAATTTTATAGTTGAACTGGACCTTAAAAGACAAATTGAACATTGTATCTGTATGAGACTATATTGTGACTTTGTTTGTGAATGTACTTTCTTTGATGTTGGGCATTGCATAATCTACGTTAGCTTTCTAGGAAAATGTATACCAGAGGCTTGGGTGTATTTCTCTGTTGATGATTTTGTGCTTATTTGTTATGCATTATGAAGCTGTATTAATTCGTTTTCTTTGCCCAACCAAGTTGTTTAAGCTTTTATTTTTGTGGACTCCTTGAGGTTGTTTTGTGATGTTTTAGTTTGAGGACCAGTATGTATGAGTTTATGGTTTGCGGATCAGTTTGTGTTCTAGATATCTTTTATGGAACTAAATTTGATTATCATGTCTTTTGAGACTTATGTGATGCTTTTATGATTTATGAGCTTAGGGTGGTTATTTAGGTGTATAGATGGGAGTAGCTTGCAATAAGCGTTGACGCCCACAAGTGGTTGCTAGGATCACTTATTGTAAGTAACTTAATAAAGTGATAACATGATACATTAAATGAGGGGCTTTAAAATGAATTAATAAGATTTTTTTCTTGCCCATACTTGAGTACTTGATTGAGGTCTTGACTAGGATGGGAGTGGGAGAAGATGTTTGATTAAGGTCTTGCATTATTAGTAGCCTTGTATGTACAAGAGGTTTACTGACAATCGCATATGGTCACTTGAGTGATAGGGTCTAGAGAGACTATTGAGACAAAACTCAAGGGTTAGATGTATGTGATGAAACTTCGTTATATACATCTTAGGTTTCCTACATGTGCTGGTTGCTTCTGGATTAATATGTTTACCTTTATAGTTGAGTTGTACCTTTTGAGATAGAATGCTTTCAGGATCCCTTGCTTAGTACTACCTTGTGATTGGTTTTGGTATTGCTATCCGAGTAGGGTCTGATGTTATCTCCTCGACATGGTGGGAGTGGAATTCTTGGCTCCACGAGGTCAGGTGGTAGTAATTCTTTTACCATTTGAGATTCTGGCGTACTTGTACCAGTGTTGGATGATTGTTTTAGCAGTTGTACCTTCTTGCTCATTATTTTTGGAGACGTATTCTTATCTTTCTTATATTATGTTCTTGTATCATTGTATCAGTTACTCTTGAGATTTCATATTGTACTTTGTATTTGGTTATTGTTTGCATACCTTGCGACATGTGCAGAGGATGTCATTTCTCTATGTATACCTTGTCGTATCAGTTGTATCTATGTTACATTTATATGATGTTGTACAAGTGTTATTCATTTGCATTAGGTGGAGATTGTATATTGTTATTGTACTTAGTAGACTAATTAACTTTTGAGTAATTCTACATTAAGGAACCCTTGAGAATTGTAATCTATGTGTTGAATTACTTTTATGAGTATGTTTTGTATTAAAATGTATTACTTCCACATTAATGTACTTGTTGATTGTAAACTCTTACGGAAAAAATATTCTATAAACTTAGTGACATGTTTTTTTTTTGGTTAATCTCTCTTGAGATCCCTAGCGGGGCATTACAGAGCATGGATATTTGTTGCATCATATATATGTTAGTTGTATCATGCATATTTGCATATTGTTGCATTACATAATTGTGTCCATGCTTATACATAATTGAGCACATGCATGCTTAGCTTAAGTTCATTTAGTGGAGTTTTTGTTGAGCCTAGTTTAGCTTAGTTGAGCTATATTTTTCTTTTTAGTTTTTTATATTTTTAGGGCTTCTAAATTTCTATAAAAGTAATTCATTATGCATTCTAATTCAATCCAATCCCAATTTCGTTATGTGAAATCAATTTACAAAATTCTTAGGATGTATTGAGCTAATTGTTCTTGCTTGATTTCTCTGTGGTAAGTGGTGTTCTTGCAAATGATTCTTGGCTTGCGGGTTGAAATCATTATCAACCTCTACACAAGTGGCTTAGGTTAATTTGAAGGATTTCTTGGGTGACTCGCCCTAGTAAAATGGGCATCTTACCTTTCCAAAAAGGTGATTTTATAGTCTTTGGTTGGGATGTGAATGGTCTAGTTCTGACATTTTCTCTTCTAATTTAGCCTCTAATTGAGATTCTTCTTGAGTCTCAATGAAAAATCAAAACTCCTAATTGTTATTTCTTCCCTTGAGTGGTTTTGATCTCTCTTGGATTGATAGTTTTTCCTCCCTATTTAAACACCCAAGACATCATGCATCAGTTGACCCTATTTAAACACCCAATGCCTCATGCATCTAGTTGATCTTTTTTGCATTTGGTTGCCTCTATTAGATATAATAAAGAAGATCTAGGAAAATTTCAAGATTCGCCAAGCTCTAAGCTTTCCTCAATAGCATTTGAAGCTTCTAAAGCTTCCCACCATTTCTAAGTGCTCTTCAACTTTTTGTAGAATTTGATCTTTCTCTCTCAACAAGAGTTCCTTGAAGTTGGAGAGGAGAAGACAACAATATGTTGGATCTTTAAAGGGAACAAGTCATGATAACTTAAAAGAAGCTCCATATAGGTTGGTTTTACGTATTTACATAAAAGATTTCATTCAAAAAGTAGGATAAATTGTAATGCCTAGCCAAGGAACCCTAAAAAAAAGAGTAAATCATGCATAATATTATACAAAAATTTTCATGAATAACATATCATAGCATTGTGCTCAACATCTAGGATTAATTCGACTAGTCGCTTCGTGACCCTACACTAGTGGAGGACTAACATCCAAGAGAATTAGAAAAATAAGGGAAAGGTCCTACAATCCCTTAAACAAGATACACAAAGTACTTAGATTCATTTGAGGGTTTCCTTGGGGATGCGGTATTTAAATCCAACTCAAAATGCTTCTAGATTCATTTACAAACCACCAAAGGAAGTGCCTCAATGAAACATCAACATATAGCTTTTCTCTTCTCCTTGAAAACTTAACAAGTGATCAAAATAGGAGAACAAGTACAGGCATAGGTATAAAATCTGCGTGACCACCAACATATTAAAATCCAAGTATAAGATAGGCACCCAAAATCGCTTATAGCCACAATGAAATACCCAAAACCAGATCAAGGCTTCACAAATGATCCACATCCATTTGCAAAAAGACACAATTGTAGGCACAATGCCAAGTCTACATCTAGAAGAATGCAATGCAAAAAAGAAAATGGAAGAGACATTACTAAAATAGTAATTAGATAATTGATTTGCCTAAGGATTGAAATATTTGTTATTGTTTCTTGGTCAAATTTAGATTTTTTTTAGTTCTAGAATCTTTTATTTGATTCAAAGAACTCTATCAATTCAAAACATTTGTAAAATACAATTATCTTCGTTTGAAAACAAAGTTCATTTGTCTTCAAGAATCAAAACAAGATTCTTTCATCAAATTAGAAAATCACAAACACAATTTGTAGAGATCACATCTAGGTAAAATTGATTTATTAGTTGCATTCATTAAAAAATACAAAAAGTAAGTACTATTTATTAGCTAATTAGTTCACTTGAAATATTTGTTTAGAAAAAAAGAGTTAATTGGTTGCTTGCATTCATTTTTACGTTGCATTCTCAAAATACCTATGAAAATAAAAACATAGTGATTGCTCTATTCATAGCTTTTACAAACCTCTCATAACAAACAAATAACATCAAATAAATTGAGTGAGTCCAAAAAATAAGAAAAGTGAACATCACCCATCATTTGCAACAAAAAAACTCATTAAAGCAATTAATCTAAATTCTAGTTCTTCATATTGCTCAATATTTCATGAGCAACATGTGTTGGAGTTAGCAAAAATAGAATAGAGACAATTTTAAGTGAGATAAGAGAAAATATCAAACAACACAAGAAATGCCAAATCAAGAACAAGTGACCATCCTAAGATAAATCCAAGAGGCAAACAAAATTATACACAAAGAATTGTGTGCAAGAGCTATCTCTCTTGGAAGTGTTGATTGAATTAGAAGAATGTAGGCGTAACACCTTTCATCTCTTTGTCCAAAACAAGCCAAACATAATTTGAACTAATGACTTGCTTGACCAAATTAGTATCACTACAACCACACCTTGCAAAGTTACACTAAGCAACATCACAACATCCTAACATTCCAACTCCAATACCTTGCTTAAACATTATATGTAGACACCTAAAATTGTCTAACGTATGTGATGACTATATACTTAGTGTATTTTTGGGGTGTTTTTAGCTTAGTTTCATGGTACTTTACCACACTTTATTAAGATTTGGTTACACTTAAGCGTATTATGATGGATTTACTATGGTTATAATATGCATAGTATAATGTTACATATTATAATTCTAATTTTGTGTGAAATGGTAATTGATTTTAATTGATGTGACATTTTGGGATAATTTGATGTGTTTGTATATCTCCTTTTGTCTAAGCTAACTTGTCATAGACCATGAAAAGCTAAAACTTTGGATGATGGATCAATTACTGCTACAATGGGAGACATAGTCAAAGTCATGATTACTAAACTCTTATGTAGCATAATGCTCCTAAACTTTCTATTTTAATGCACAACTTGGGCCAAGACTTTACAATTTGTAGTGACTATTTAATTGGGAGAAAAAGTCTTGTACCTATTCAAACACATGTCCTATGATGCATGACCAAATCTCATTCAGTGTTCCATATTTTTAGCTTCATTTTAATAGTTTTCTATTGTTGAATAAGTCTATCTCTTACTAAGAAATAATAAGTGTAATAATGCTTAAAAAACTTTTTTTATTTATTTCTTTGAGATTTCTTGTATAAAAACATGGAGCTCTTATAAGCAATAGTTAGTTGACAAAGAATATAGTGATAGATTTTGTTCCAGTTAGCATTACAATTTACTATAGGTGTACCTTTAGTTATGATAAATAAAGGTGAATGGTGACTTTCAATTAAAGAAGTACTATGTTGATCTGAGATTACAAATCCTCAAAAAAGGGCCACTTGAGGTGATGTAATTCTATGTTAGATTATGGTAGTTAGTTCCATTTTAGTTAGTTGTAATTGATTTCTAATTGATCAACTAGTATAGTTCATTCACATTGAATCTCATCTTTGATGTAATTCATGGTTAATTTAGTAATTGTTCATTAGTTCAATGCATGGTTAACATAGTATAGTTTTAGTTAATATTCTTGTGATTATTTTCTGTTAAGTATTTAATTCTAGATAATTTGTTGTATAAATTGATTTTGTTGCACACAACCACACTATCTCATCTGCAGCGAAAGATGTGTGAATCAGAAGTAGTGTAGAATGCTTTTAATGTACTTTCTTTTCATTTCAATTATGTGTTTTGGTAGATGTTAGACTGACTTTTCTACACATACAGTATAGGCACCATCCAAGAAAATATGTTCCTTTTTGGTAATTGGATGAGATTATGTTAGGATGAGAGGTTAGGATAATGCATTGAGTTATCTACACTTACTAATAATCCTTAATAGAAACCAGTCATTTTTGGTATTGTTACTATGCATGTTGCCAAGGCTTAGGCTTTCTAGTGTAGTTTGTTTCTTTGTTATGTATTTTCATAGCATAATTGTTATCTTTTTAGCATTTATACTTTTAGCTAGTATAAATTTTAGTTAAACACACTCTACTAACAAGTTCAAGTAGACAGTTATATGCTTGATTACATATGGCATGTAGCAGAGAAGAGATATGCTAGGGAGGTTTCTTCCCTCTATTTCATTACAAGATATATTGGCTGCGAACATTGATCAAGAAAGCCCCTCTAATATGATAAGGGATCTAAGAGAGAGAGACATAGTGGAAAATCTAGAGGACCCTTTTAGGGACCCTAAAGAAGAAGATCGTTTACAGTAACCTTATCACGTAGAAAACATGGCCGATGAAGAAGTTGAGAATCCTACTGACCCTGTTACTTTCTAGTTTCCCATATCAGATAAAGAGTGAGTTGGTGCAAATAATATACCTCCATATACTTTCCTAACTTCTATGGCTTGGTAACAAAGAATCCTAATACTTTTCTATTTGAATTTTATGTTCTCTATTGAAGCTATGATTATACAAAAGATGCACATAGGTTGAAGCTATTTCCAACTACTTTGAAGGATGTTTGTTTAAGGTGGTTAATGGGCAGTAGAATGTTATTGGTAGCTAGGAAATAATGAAACAAAATTTCTTGTAGAAGTATCAAGATTATTGCAAAAGAAGAGGTTCAAGAAAGGAGGACATCTTCAAGATGACTCAAAAGGAAGATGAACCCTTAAAAGATTATATAAAAAGATTTTAGTTCACTTTGAAGAAATCTCCACAAAATAATCTTTCCCCTGAGTCTCTCAAGCTTGTTTTCTTGAGAAGAGTTAATGACGATTATATTGATGCACTAAATTTGATGGTAGGAGGTGACATAACACAGTTGACCTTTGAAGATATTTGCAAGCTAGCTCAAAACTACTCAAGGTTGATGTTGAATAAAAATATGAATAATCGACTTTTGTCAACTTCTAAATCTTCAAATGGGGTATCTCACATGGAGCTTAATAATTTTCTCTTGGATATGAAGGAAGATATTATAAGTCACATGGACATGTAGTTGGACACTTTGCATATCAATAAAATTCAAGAGCATGTGGATAGTACACTCACTAAATATTTATTCACATTGTTAGTAGAAGAAAGCCTCATGCCAATGTAAGAAGTTAATAGCCATAACTGAAGATAATTCTTCAAAGATAGAGTTCCGTGCAGTTGAAGACAATGATGGCCAAATATTTTATCTTTCTCAATGTAAGCCATAGAAACAACATCAAGGTATGCCTCTTGATCTATTATCTTATGGTTATATACATCATCCAAGTTTAATCCAAATATTGCAAGTTAGAATAATCAACCATAAGAGAATTTTAACCAACCATGGCAAGGTAATGTGAATACTAATTGGGGACAATGAAAAGAAGGTGGATGGTCTTATTCATCTCCTTATCATACACCCAATGTAGGGGTAATCAAGAATGACCTCAAGCTACTCCACAATACCTACAATATCAACATAATTTTAACCAACCACCTTCTTTAATGCCTAACCTAGTTCTATAGTAGCAAGCTAGTATGACAAACACAAATCCACATGTCGTTGTACAACCAAGATCTCCCTAATTTCCTGCTCAACCTACAATGAATCCTAACAATAATCCTATTCAAAAAGCTTATACTAATGACACCACTCAATATCCAACTTATACAGTTGAAATTAGTGACGTCCATCTTCACTCAAGAAGGTCTCTTTACAGTTCAAATGCTCCATAGATAATATAAGTAATTGATTAAGAGATAGTTACTTTCACAACTAACCCAAAACAACCTCTATCATTTGTTGAACACAAAAATATAACCAAAGACCTTCCATTCTCAACAAGTTTGGATACTGAGAAATATCATCCTGAGCCAAAATTTGATTTGATGGGAAAACTCAAGGACATCTCTATCAAAATTATCCTCATTCAAGAAATTAAGGATGTTCCTATTTTCACTAAGGCTATTAGGGAGCCTCATCTTAAGAAATAGACAAGGAAAAGACAAGATCCACAAATTGTTCATGTCATAGGATAATTGGTTGATATCATGTTAGGAACACTAGTTGTCCCTAACTATATTGATCCTAGTAGCCCTGTTGTGACTATTCACATTAATGACACACTTATTGAAAATTCCCTCATCAACCTAGGGGTAGCCATCAACATAATAAGAAAGGAAACAATGAACATCCTCAAGTTGGCCAACATTAGACCTACCCCTACCATGTTGTAGTTGGTTGATCGATCCAATGTCAAGCCCAAAGGAGCTATAGAATATTTAGTCATTACAATATATTCATGGGAGTATCCTATGGATTTTATCATTCTCCAACCTAAGGCTATCTTAGGTGGGCATCCCCTCATCCTTGAATGCCCTTGGTTGGCCACAAATGATGCATCCATTGGTTTTTGTTCTAGTAACATGACAACCTCAAAGGGAAATACAAGAAAATATTTGATCTTTTACCCACCTTCTCAACCATATGTTGAAGATGAACAATACATTTGGCCTACATTAGAAGATGGGGGACAATATTCTTTGTGAAATTTTATGATGATTGATTAAAGCCCCACGATTGAATACCAAGATGAGGATGATGTATTAGGACATATCATTAAGAATTTATATGGGTTGGATCCAAAGGAAGAATAATTCCTCAATTGTCTCACATGCACATTGCATAAACTACTTTCTCATGAATATGCCTCCACATCAGCGATGACATATGACATTTTACCTATATAATGTAGCTTGGACATCACTAGTTTAGATTTAACATCTATCATTGAAGCCTTGATTCCAATAGAAGTAGGCCAAGGTAAGACATTGAATATTAGTGTTGAATTGATTCAAACCCAACAAGAGGCTTTGTTAATAATGTTCCAACAACATACTAAATATTTTTCCTTAGACTACAATGACATGAAAGGGATCGATCCTAGGTTATGGATGCATATAATTTATATAAATAAAGGATGTAGACTGGTGAGACAACCTCAAAAATAATGAACCCAACTTTAAGAGATATTATAAATATGGGAGTTACAAAAGCTACTAGATGTTGAATTCATCTATCCTATTTTAGATAGTGAATGGATTTCATTGCTGGTAATTGTTCCAAATAAAGGAGGCAAGTGGAGAGTTTGTGTTGATTAGAGGGAGCTACATTTTTCCACTTGGAAGGATCACTTTTCATTTCCATTCATTGACCAAGTGCTATATTCACTCTCTAGAAAGAGGTACTTTTCTTTTTTGGATGGTTTTAGTAGCTATAACTAAATTAAAATAGTTCATGAGGATCAAGATAAAATAACCTTTACCTTCCCATGGGGTACCTATTATTATTCAATTATTCCATTTGGTTTATGTAATGCACCAAACACATTTCAAAGGGATATTCTCAATATTTTTCTAACTATGCACATGAAACAATGAAAATTTATATGGATGATTTTACAACTTCTAGTTATTATTTTCAAGAAGCATTGGATAACTTTGAAAAAGTATTACAAAGGTTTCAATAACACAACCTCTCCCTTGGTCACGAGACATTTTTTTATGATGGAGGAGGGTGTGGTTCTTGGTCACTTCATATCAACACAAGGAATTAAAGTTGACTCTACCAAGATATAGATCATCCAATTTTTACCATCACCTTAGAACCATAGAGATGTTAGAAGCTTCCTCGACCATGTAGAATACTAAAAGTTCTTAATCAAGGATTTTTGTAAGATGGTGGAACTATTGCATACTTTACTCACAAAGGACACTGAGTTTCAAGCATTTGAGTTTCTAAAGGAAGCCCTTACACAAGCACCTATTCTCAGAGGCCCTAATTGGAAGATTGCATCTCACATACATATAGACACATATGATTTTTCCATAGACATTGTGTTGGGTAGAAAGATGGTAACTTAGAGTATGTTTTTTAATACATAAGTAAAAATATATAGGGAGCTAAATTAAATTATATGGTTACAGAGAAGGAGATGCTTTTTGTTATTTATGCAATAAATAAATTTAGACAATACATACATAGATATCCTATATTTTTTCATACTGATCATGTAGATATTAATTATCTCATGAATAAAACAAATATCAATGGGCATCTGGTAATGTGGCTTCTTTTACTACAAGAGTATGATATTACAAATTGTGGATAAACCTAGGAAAGCTAATGTAGTGGCTGATTTTCTTTCAAGGTTGACAAGTGCCTCATATGACACACTATTACATGATTCATTTCCTGGTGAACATCTATTTTCTCTAACAACTTTTAATTCATGCAATGTTGACATAACAAATTATCTAGTTGCAGGTCGCATTCCACATTATCCTCCCACAGAGAAAAATCATTTAGTTCAACATGCATTCTCCTATTCTTGGCTAGCAAGATATTTATTCTATAGTCAGTTTTATCATGTGATGAAAATATTCTTGAGGGAAGATGAAACTTATGATACCCTTAAAGCATTCCATAATGAACCATGTAGTGGACACTTTGCAGCCAAAAGGATAATACTCAAAATTCTCAATACTGGTTATTACTAGCGAAGTCTTCACAAAGATTCCATTCAATACATGCACAAATGTGATAAATATGAAAGGATGGGCTGATCGATTAAAAGTAATGAAATAACTCTATAGTCATAGCTTGTGGTTACACCATTTGATAAGTGAGCCTTTGGTTTTATCAAGCCCATCAAACATCGCATCCAATGGGAAACCCTATATATTGGTGTGTATTTATTATTTTACTAAGTGGGTTGAAGTTAAAACTTGACAAATGTTAGAGATTGTAAGGTTGATAAGTTCCTATATGAGGATATTTTCACTAGGTATGGTATTCCAAAAGAGTTTGTTACAAATCAAGGACCACAATTCACATCATATTTAATAGCACAATCTTTCTGAGAATATTAGATACAAAAAAACATGTCCACACCTTATAATCCTCAATCAAATGGTCAAGTAGAGGTTACTGATAGAGAGATAGAGAAAATTATAACAAAGGTAGTGTATATTCATAGAAGATATTATGCAGAAAGGCCACTTGAAGAAGTCTAGGAATATCAAACAACATGGAAGACAACAATACGTTTCACACCCTATGAATTAGTCATGGTAAAAATGCAATTGTTCCTATTGAATTTGAATGTAAGACCTTACACACTATACTTAACTAAGACGTGGACCTCACACAAGAAAAAAAAGAATGAATTCAACAATTGAATTCACTCGATGAGATACACATGGAAACAATTCAATGAACACAACTGGTACATCAACAAAGGACAAAGTGGCATGGTAGATGGAACAATAGCTAGTTCCAAAAAAGGACCATGCTATAAAGATTGGTGACTTTGTTCATTACTATGACTAACAAATAATTATTGTTATAATATAGTTGATAAACCATGATTAACATCAATAAGATCATACATATCATCAGAACAAATTGCATGAATATCATCTTTTATTTCATTAGGAACATCAAAAGCATCATCGTCAATAGTATCTTCTTCATCCAAATTAATTGTAATAGGATCCAAGATACGTATAGAATTATCATGTTTATTAAAATTCATCTTTTTTCAAATTAAATTCCTCCTTTGGGCTATGCATAGGCCGGTGAAAGGGAATCAAAGCATCAGTAGGCGTCTTAGGTGAAGAGAGGTTTTTGGAAGCATGTTGATAGGTTCTAGCATAATGTTTACAATGATGATCTCAAGCACAATGATTACACTTAGTTTTACTAGAGATCTGACTTGGTTAAGGATCAATCAACATTAAACCTTTTTCTTGAATGGAATGAACCTTACTAGGTTGAGAGATATAGGAGGCAAAATAGAAAGCATATATAGGAGGCGTAGGGAGAATTTTAGGTCCAAGACAAGGAGACAGAATACCCTTAGGATTTCTAAGCTCACAAATATTTTGGATTTTGTATTTATGATATGATTAGAAGATATTGTATTTGCAAGATTGAGTGGGTTGTGGTATAGAAGGCCAAAATAAATCAAGGTCAATAGAATCTCAAGGTACTAAAGGCTAATAGAGACTATGATTAAAAGTAATGATTTCTCCATTGTAGGGAAATTTCAAACACTTTGGATAGGAGAGGATACAAATTTCATGGAAGTAAGCCACAAAAAACCAAGTTTTACTTGAAAATGATTAGAAGTCAAGATGACCACAAAGGTAACATCTAGAGTTTTACCATCAACTTCTAAGGAAAATGTAATAGAACCATGGGTAGGAAAGTTGAAACCATTGTAAGTTTGGATCAGATTTGTCATAGAAATAACATTGCAATTGTATATTGTAAATATGTTCTTTAGTCATCACATTTACCATGCAAGAAGGGTCAACAAGGACACTGAGAATATAAATCATTAACCTTAACACCAATGTAAGAGGACCATCAAGTGCTTTAATTTTCTCGCTAGGATCAAAGGTAATGAAAATCTTTGGTTTGGGTTTGGGTTTAGGTTCAGATTTGGATTGATTAATGAGGTTGAAAACATTATTGGCTTCAATACATTTATCATCATAGTCAACAAAATGGGTGGCATAAGAAGGCAAAGACTGAGTAGGATCAACGATATTGGTCAAATGAGACGTTAAAGGATTGGTATAAATTTTCAAGTTTTTTTTGGGAAGTGTTGTAGATTTATTTTCTTTATCATTAACACCCTCAACAAATATAGAATTAGAATCAATGAGGTCTTGAATAACAAATTTCAAATAGAAATATTTTTCAATATCATGACCAGGTTGACGATGGTACTGGCAAAAAGATTTGTGATCAAAGGATTTGGGAAAAGGTTTGGATGTGTCAATTAGTTTAATAGGAAGAAGAGTTAACACTTTATCATTAATCAAATTCAACATCACATTATGCAGAGATTAAAAAAGATGATTAAATTATGAGAAGGTTTAAAAATAAATATAAAAGCAACCACTCTTTTGGATGCCACTTGTATACATGAGAATCTAACCTATGTATTCAAGCGTAAAAAATTCAAATGTTATTTAAAAACAACAAGCCAATATGAACAATACTTAACACATACATCTGATAGAGCCAAAATGGATGCACCCATAATCTATTTGATTTTCTCTATTAAGGAGAATGTGGATAAATTATCATAAACACAAGTAATGCCCAAGAGATGCAAGCTTCCTAGATGATGGAAATGAAGCTCAAAATGAAACTACAATGGAGATATATGATGAAAAACTAGATGGATTATAAATAATAAATATGATTGAAATGATGAAAATGCTAAGTTAGATGCAACAATTAAACTAAATGGATTCAAACAAACTAAAATGATATGCAACAAGCTAAGATTATACTAACATGAAATTCTCTCTAAAATTCTTAAGGACTCTAGAGATAAATGGTCATAATAACAATGCAATGATAATGAATGAAAATGAAAATGAAAAGGATGGGGCTCCTATTTATAGATTTTTGGAGGGAAGATGAAGGGTGAGGTGAGATGGAGCTTATGTGGAAGCTACACAAGAAAGGTAGTTAGTCATGCAAAGGGCATGAGTTTCTCACACATGTGTGAGAAACCTTGAAAGGGATGGATCATTATATGAAGGGGAAAAAGTGGAAGGATTTGAAAGGCTCAAGGTTTCTCACACATGCGTGAAAAAATTCCAAAGTGGGAAGAGGGAAAATTCATGTAAGAATGTAGTTGGCTATTTATGAAAGGTGGTTAGCCACCTTGGAAAAGGCTGCTCACACATGTGTAAGAAACATTAAGGAGTTAATCATTTTAAGAATCCCAAAATTAACTTAATTAATCTAGGATTAGTCTAAAGGGTAGGTTTAGAGGTGATGGTGATGGGGATAGGTTAGGGTTTTAGGCTTAGCTTAGGATCTAATTAAATCATGGGTTAGGAGATGGAGGGATTTAAATACATAAATTTATTCAAATAGGAGTGATGAAATTGGGTTAAATCTATTAAATAAAATTTAATACATTAGGAGTGGAAGTATTTAAATAAAATTTATATACTTTAGGATTAGAATAATAATTAACATATTTAATTAAATATGTAAAGGAAATGGATAAATACATTTAATTAATTGAAATTAACTATATGGCTAAGGGGTACATTAATTAAATAGGATTTAGTTATTTAAGGGGATGAAAGATGTCAATGGATGTTTTTAGACGTCTACATTTTTCCCCTCTTTGATGCGACATCAAAAGTGGCATCGTGTCAAAGAAAAGAAAATAAGATGCCCTAGGGGGAAATAGAGGCCCGAGAGTCGTGCCAAAGAGATGATAGTGGAAGAGTGTTCCCTCTTGAGAAAATAAAACAAAACAAAAAATGAATTTTGGGGAATTTTCTTAAAAAAGGAAAAAGAAAGGGAAAAGGGAGGAGAAAATAGAAGAAATGAGGAATTTTCATGACCAATAGGGTGGCAAGAGAAAATGGTAGGGAAAAAAAGGACCGAGAAGCAAATGGGGCTTGCAAGGGTGTATAAGTAGGTCTAGAGGGCCCTATGCGAGGTCATTTTCAACCCTTTATAGTAAAAAAAATAGAGCTTAAGAGGGAAAAATGGTAGAGCAAAGAGAGAAAGACTAGCTGTGGGAGCAAGTACAAGTATACTAGAGACCACCAAAGTATGACCTATTGATGAGTAGCTAACTGATGTCTTGTACTTTCATTTTGCATTTTATTATTTTGGTCATTAATGGATGTCGTATGACATTAAAAGCATCCAAAAGGGTGTTAGGGTGGAGACGTTGATCACATGATCAATGTTTGTGTAAAAACTAATCGTGCGATCAACATCTCTAAAGATATGGGTTGGTAGTTGGGATTTTAGCGAAGACGTTGATTAACCAGATCAGTGTCTACATGTCAAAGGGAATAGGAAGAATGAGTCATCTTTTGAGTGAATTGGCACATGCACCAAGAACTGATGTTTGTGCCAAGGTTGGGAAAAAAGGCTGAAAAGAGTTACAAAATACTTGTCAGGAGGGTTTGGGGTGGGCCTAGGATAGACCATAGAAACGATGCCCCAATCAAGATTGACATGAAGAAGTTAGATGTTTAAAGGCTAACTAACATGGGTGTAGATAGGCATGGGTGTAGGAGCCACCGTTGGGGTCAAGAGAGAACTGGTCATCAATCATGGAGCTACGAGGGTAGATCACTACAAAGGAGTGGGGGATGGTGACAATATTCTAGCTTAACCATGTGCACAAGTGGCCTCAGATGCACGCACACAATGGGATGATAATGGTCTTGGTAGAGAGGTGGCACTGTGATACCTATAGCTTCCACCTACTAATAGGGGAGGCGACTATCACCTTATTGGATGTTTGGAGGATTTACCAAGTACCTATCTGAGGTGTCATTCCAAAGCACCACCTTGAGGAAATGGATTACTATATGGAGCTCACCTTTGAGAGATGGAGATATGTCATCCTGAGAGAGAGGACATGAATGTTGTGGAAGGTGGTCGTAGATGTGAGACAATGATGAATTTCACTGTACTTGGAAATTTTGATAGTGTTGGACTAACCGCCAGTGTCCCCCTTCAATATTCATGACATGTTTTAACAACCTCCTGTGTCTTCTATAAGTCTAGTATTTGTGTCAGGTATTAACATGTCAATCTTTTGGTGCAACAACAACCACTAGTTGTAACAAATGGTATCAGAGCTTGGTCACATATTTGAATCCCCTTGGGTGACATAGAAGGGGGGATTGTTGGAAAAACTACCAATGTCCCCCTTCAGGATTTGTGAAATGGTTTAACAACCTCCTTTGTCTTCTACAATTCTAGTGGTTGTATCAAGCATTAACATGTCAATCTTTTGGTGTAACGACAACTGCTAGTTGCAACAAATAGGATCTCAGATGTTGTTGGACCTCTCTAGGCATGGACTTCTAGTGGGATTGGCAAGGATTATGTGACATATGTTTGAGAAAGAAAACATCTATTATTAGGGATACACCATCTTAGGGAATCTGAACCATGACCTACACATGTGTATATAATGTAGATACAAGAACCTAGGGATAGGGGTTTATCTTCTATTGGTGTGGGCTTGGGAGTACATTGTAGTTCTCAGACCAATGAGGCTTTACAAAAGGAAAGTAGGAAAGTCATATGCATGCTTCTATAGGCTACCTATTAGATACTCCTTGATGAGTGTGACAGGCTACTAGAAAAGGACTCTAGATGAGCTCTTGGTGTTTGTATGGATATTGTACAAAGACTACAAGCTGTAGTGAGTGTGGGTTGAGTAATTGGATAGAGAGGATGATAGAGAGGATAAATACTACCTCTATTTTGTGCTAAATGAATATTGGATATTAGGAAGGACCATTCATATGATTAAAAGTCATCAGCCATTGAGGGTTATGAAATATTTTGGAATAGTGAATGATGTGGTAGGACCTAGATAGCCACACCCTCATGTGATGAAAGATCTTGGTGTTAGGAATGGGAACACTGAGAGGGGGGGTGAATCAGTGTTCTATATATTATTATTTTTTCTAATATCTTGAAACTTAACTTAATTGCTTAAGTACTGAAATGAATATCAATGCAAGTAAGATAAACAATCATAACACATAACACCATATATAATTACAGGGAAACCCAAATAGGTAAAAAACCCAGTGGGAATTGACATTCACTAAGAATTGCACTAGAGTATTATGATCCCTGTTAGAAGATCTTACAACCCTGTTAGGAGTTGATCTTTACAATCCAATAAGTACAGTGACTTGGTCAAGGGTCAAAACCTATTAGGAGTCTTTTACAATAACCCTATTAGGGTTTGTGGCTCACTTCCAGAGCTCACTTCTAAATGAGAAGGCTACAACCTCTTGGATATTAGATACACACTATATCTGCCAATGGTGAACTGCTACTTTGACACTGCTTGTCTGATCAGTTCCTTTTGTGGGATGATGATTTAACCTCTTGTAAAGCTCTAAAAAATTCTAACTGCTCTTCACATACTTCTACTCTACTTCTATTAACTATATATCTCATACCATACTTAAATACAAAGATGCATGTCTTATTTATATGTGCAAACAAAACTATTTATTAGGTCGGCCTTCAACCTATTACATACAACACTTCCAAATGAATTGGCTCAAGTGTGTTTACATACAATGATATTAACATGTCTATAAACTAAATACAATAGGCATATAGCCTTTACAAAACAATATTATACACGCTAACCAAAATACCAACAGTCGGCTACATACTCTATTCTGCTCTGCCGCTCACTCTTTGTGCCACTCCAACTTGCTGTACCTTCATCATACTGACTCATCTGATCATGCACGCTTAACCATAGATTACTAACATAACCAAAAGCTTATCTTCTAGGGTGCATACCAAAACTTGGTCATATGCATGTGCGTTGATGCTCTGTTCATCTGGTGCTTTGCTGACTGTCTTGTATTCCATACTTAGCCATTTTTATGATCTTCTAAGTTATGCGCTGACTCCAAAAATTCATATGACTTTGTTTCCATAATGAAAACACTAAATCATAGTCATATACATCAGTATAGTCAAATTTCCAACAATCTCCCCCTTTGTCATTAATGGAAACAAAGGAATATGGCGAAGTTACTAAACTGAGTCTTACACAAAAACTTTCTAACATATACTCTATCTTATATCTCCCTTTTACTCTACTCCCCTTTACATCATATATACTGCTTCATATTATCCCTTCTACTATATATTCTAATCCCCCTTTGACATTAATTAAAAAGGTGCTAAAAAATGGAAATATAAAGTACTTACACATTAAGTACATCCGGATATGCAATTTGAAGTTTTGCAAATTCTTGCTGCCAAAATGTCTTCAATGCATTTACTGTCGGGAGATGGGTGCATAGTGCATAGGTTAACTTCTCCATCTTCTCCAAATCTAAACTTGGACCTTGATCATATGTCACCATAGTGGCATCGATCTCCTTGATATTCTAATTTAGCACATCTTAAGAGGGCGCAAGAGCATTTCTTAGCTGAGTTTGCCTTGCCCTTATCTTAGCCATTTCTTTTTCTATTTTCTCTATTTTGTCTAACTGTCCCTGATAGACATTATTGCACATATTTACATCTGTGGAGGGATCTTCCACTGATTTCCTTACCACTTCCATCATTGATTCAGCTTCCCAAATCTTCTTTGAGAGGTCTGTAGTAAGCTTATCTTTATTCATACAATCTGCTATTCTCTTTCTTCCCTTAGCTACAAAATCTTTCAACAACGCTTGACCAAATTTCAGAGAGCTAAGATCAAGTGTGAAGTTAGCTATCAATTCACTTAGCCTCTTCTTAAGATATTTCTCTTCTGCAACTATAGATGATGATTCTTCAAGACTGGAGAAATTTGTTTTGAAACTTGATAGGATGGAAATAACATCATCCACTAAGTGTACACTAGAAACTTTCTTGTCCCTAGGTAGTAGGCTATTCAGGATGTTGACCGATTCAAAAAATAATGGATTCCTCATAACTTGTTTCTCCTTGGCCTTCTCCATTTCTAGCACACCGATCTTAATCAAGTCTTCTTCTCCCCATGAATCTAAGCTTATTGTGTTAGGGGTCAAACTTGACAACAATGACATTGATGGCATAGGAGTGAGAGGTGTGCTGTCCATTAATTCTATCTTTATCTTTATAGGCATTTAAATAGAGGGTTCATTTGCAGATTCATTTTCCTTTTCTTCTTCTTCTTTCTCCTTTTCTTCTTCTTGTCTAGTTATATCTTCAATTTACATATCTTCTTGCTACTTGGGTGAATTATCAATGCATATGATTTCTACTTCTTCAGGGCTCACAAATGCTTCCTCAAACTTATCCAAATCCTTATCTATCGCCGCCATGGATATTTCTACATTATCTATCATAATTGTGTCATCTTTGGCTTTTGGCATAGGCGTAAAATCTTGTAGACCTGTCATAGGTACATTTGGGATCTCAGTTGCTTTTACTTGCTTAATGGGAACTTGGGTTGCAGGCGCAAATGATGGATGCATGTGTTGTTCCAAGAATACCTTCTCAAAGGATTTTTCAGTCTCCTTAGCAACCAACTCATAGTCCTTATTCATAATATGTAGGGTTCTAATCTTGGTTCTAAGGTGTGGCTTTACTAGATCCATTAACAAAGATTTTTCTTCAATTGAACATACTGGTAGGTTATCATCCAGTGTCTTCTCTCTTATTCTGAAATCTTCTTCTACAACTTGCCTTTTCAATGTATCCAAAATGTCCCAAACTTGATCTAGAATGGCTATATTGAGTTCTAGAATAGCCTTCTTAAACTTGATCATATGCTTGATTAACATATCATGGATCTCATGATATTTGTCATAAAACTTAGCTATTTGATGAATTCTACCCTCATCTACTACTCTTGTTCTCAATACTTGCAGATTTGGTAGGAATCCTACCTCAGGAGGTGGTTGAATATTTCTGCCTTGGCTTCTTGTGGCTCTTGCTGATGGATGGCTTGTGATAGTATTCTTTTTCCTCTTAGGTATCTTGCTTGTCTCAGGAGATGGTTTAGTGGACTCTAGATCAACAGTAGGAATGGGCGCATGAGTGTTTTCTTCCATTTTCATCTTCTTCTCCTTAGGGTCATCAATCTTCTCTATTTTACCTTCAGAAGAGGGTGCACTCTCAAGTTGCATGGAAATCTTGGCTTCCCTTTCCTTATCTAGGTCTACTTGAGTGACACTATGAATTAGGAAATGAGATGGCTCTACTCTGGTCACATTAGATAGGAATTCATTTATGAAGGCTTTTGGCATTCACATTCCAATGGCCATAGAGATCAATTTGCAGGCCCAGGCGAATAAATACATTGGGGAATCAACCCTAGTTGCTAGGGAAATCAAGAGTCATGTCCCAAGATCCAATAGAAACTACATCGCTTTGGTAGCAGGGGCTGCTCCATATTTCTACAAGGATTTGAGTTTCTACATTAAGTACATTGCATATGGATTGAGCAGAGTGTTGGGAGTGGATGGTGGAGCAGAAAGAATTTCATCTGATATCTTGATGTTAGTATTAGATTCACAAAGTCTTCATGCAAGAAAAGGATATGATTACATAGGATATGTAATAAATAGAATGCATGAAGGATTTGAAGCTATTAGGAAGAGGGAGCCTTCTCCTAGGTTTATGCATTACTCACTATTAATGCATCTCATTTTATATTACAACTACAATATTATGGACTTGGAGTACCTCAAGCCTCAAATGATGTGGAATGGTCAACCTAATCTAGTTCAGTTTTGGATTAGGGCATGGAGCTTTACTTCCACAGAGTGTGAATTTTGTGCATTCCAGAACTGGATTGTACAACCAATTTTTCTTAGCTTAGGATTAAATCTTTCCAGGCTTCCAGTCAAGGCTTCACAATTACTAAGGCCTTGTCAATTTGTTGACAAGTGGCCTAAAAATCATAGTTTGGGAGATTTCTACTATGAGAAGACTTTTACAATAATCAGTCTATGGGTGTCCCCAGCCACCTCATGTTCTACCATTCTTTGTGCCACCCAGGATTGCATTCCTAGAAATCATTTGGCAGCTGATGTTAACTGATAAGGAGCACTTGGCTCCCCATAGGAAGGGTACATTTACCCCTAGGCACTTCAGAGTATGCAACTTCACAATTGGGAAGAATGCATTTAGTAAATTGAATGATTGGTTGGGCCAGTATAAGATGAATGCTGCTGTGTATAGGTATGTAGATACAGAGGATTTTATTGTTATAGCTAGGAAATATTATACTCCTACCATCCCTATAAATAAAAAACATGAGGAGTGTCCTAAAGAAGACATCATCAAAAATATCCTAGAGGATGATGAAGTGCAAAGGAGAGCAGAGAAACTCCAAGAATTGTTTTCATTTGAGAAAAGACTAATAAAAAAGGGAATTCCCTTTGGAGGCTTTTACCCCACATTGCCATATTTACAGAGGCTAGATCAAATGATGGAAAATTTCAACACATTGGTCAATTCACTTGAGGACCAAATTGATGATAAAGAAAGGGAGAAGGAGAAGCATTCTGAATCAGAGTGTGAGGAGGACAGTGATGGCTATTCAATACATAGCCTTCCTGCTATAGAAAAACCACCTCCTATTGAGCAAGGAGGAGAATAAAATACAATTATGGATTTGATAGAGCTTCCTAGCTCTCAAGATACTAATGAGCCTCCTTCTAAAAGGCAGAAATTGCAAGTTGGAGAGCCTTCACAAGTAAGAGTTCCTAAGAAGAGAAAGGATAGAGTAGGAGCTCTAATCACTAGAACTAGAGCCTATGATCATCAATTAAGGAAGAAGATCAGGGAAGAGAGGAGAAAACAGAAAGACATAGTTGAAGAAGTTGAGTTGCCCTTGGCTTTAGGTCAAGATGAAAGAATGCTAGAGAAGGATGCTTTCTTGAAGGATGATGATTTTATTAAGTCAAATGAATTCAAGAATTTATTATTATGGAACAAGCAACAATAGGTTGCATCAAATGCACAGATCACAAAGGAGGGTTAGGTACCTAATGAGGCCACTGAAGCATTAAAGGACTATGATCCTAAATTAGAGACCATCACTCCAGAGGAAGCTAGAAAATTAGTAAAGGCTAGCAACATGTTGCTTGTACCTAGGTGGGATCTGGCCTCAACATTCATTATAGACCAGATAAGGAGGCAGGAAGATATAAGATTATCTTCAGAGACCCAAGTAGGGGATCTAATAAAAGGATTTGGGTATAGCCCTAAGAATCAAGCATTGGCTATATGGAGCCTTTATCCCAACGACCAAAAGCCTTCTCTGCTAAATATACAAGAGAAAATGGATGGTGAAAAAGTTGTGTGGTCAATCCATAATACATGAGAGTTAGAGATCTCACAAGTGCTTACCCACTTTTCAAGATTAAATGAAGATAAAACTAAGCAACTCTCAGATAGGTATAAGAACCTATTTGAAGATTACAATGCACTTGTTAAAGAAAGGGGAGTGCATATCATCAAAGAAAAGGAACAAGAAAGATATGTGGATGAGTTGACTCAGCAGATCATAAGTATGCCTATGGTTGCACCCCCACCACCAGAACAACCCCCTCAAATAGAGACTCAAAATGAAGGTGGAGAAGAAGCTATTGCATCATCAGGACAAGGAAAAATAAAGCAAAATGAGGCTATTTTATAGGCCTTATTAAAGGTGTTGCAGCATAGAGTTGATGTTTTAAAGGAGAAGGAAGATGTAGTATACACTTCTTATAATAAATTACCTGGGCTACAAATGGAGGTAAACAATTTTGTTACAATTTTGAGTACTTATCATACAACTTGGTCAGTCAGAGGATCACTTTTTGAGAGACTAGCAGCTGTGTAATCTCTTAGACCAGATATTCCTAAGATTGTTCTACAAGTTGGTGAAGAGATTGATCGGATAGGGGAAACCTTTCCATTTTTTTAAAGGAAAGGCAAATCAAATTGAGGCAAGGATAATAAAGTTTGGCCCAAAATTCAATAGGTTTATTCCTCCAATCAAGAATGAGGATGACTCAATAAAGGGTTTAGATAAATGGAAATCAGATTTTGATTCCTTACTGCCTAAGAAAGAGGCTTTCATTAATGAAAATAATGAATTGGATATTGACAAATTCAATACTATTTTGGGTGAAGCCTTAAAAACTGAGATGGAATTCATCGAGTTTACTACAGATATCAAGTAGGTAACTGATGCTAGGTGGGAGAGGCAGAAAAAATAGCTCCAGAGCATTCAAGGATTCAATGACCAACAAAAGAACATGTATCTACATGGGACACTCTTACAAAGCCCAAAAGGAATAAGCCTGCAATAGATGATATTGAAGATATAGAAGATGAATGAGCTCCAACAATGCACCTAATCTATGAGCATAGGGAGAGAAACTATCATGAAGAGAATGAGGTAAGTTAGTCGGTTGGTGGTCATCATTCACATAACAACTTTGGCAATTTTTCTAAATACCGATAGACAAAGGTGCAGCTCAAAGGGGAACTCACCATGAGGAGGAACAACTTCTGGCGCCATTTTCCCTCTTTTTCTGTTAGAAATTTAAGTCTTTTGTAATCTAGTGCAAGTCACTATCAGAACCATCCGAAGCTTGTAACATCCTTTTCTCAAGGATCCCAAGATGGTTTCTCTCTATATAGCAAATTCTGACTCACACCAGAGGGTGGTGAAATACTTATTGTAATAGGAGTTTATAGATTTAGTTTTGATTCTCAGGAATCCAAGTTTTTCTGAATGTACTGATACAGGAAGTTTATCAATAAAATATACTAAAGTTCCATGTATATCTTTTATTGTCTTCATGTGTGATTTTTATTTCTCTGTGTGTTTAAATTTGCAAGGAATTTTAGATACATCTTTCTACAAGGTAGATAGTGGGGTTGAATCTTGAGTTCCTTTCAAGGGAGGGGTAAATCTTGAGTGAGGTCTCTGAGATTTCATTTTTATGTATGAATTTGATGATATGATATGTGCATAAGAAGATGATTTGCAAGGCATTTTATCTGGGGTTTGGGTTTATTTGAGTTCAGAGGTTTTTCTTTAGATGTGCATTTGTTGACTCCGATGCCCTAGGATTTGGCACTGGTCATTACTCACTTTGCATTGTTTTCACCATCAACCAATTTAAATAATGATTTACTTTAAAGTTGTGAGAGAGTTATATGATTAGATCTATATCAAGTATATAGGTAACTATTGTGATATTTAAATAATTCAATCTTAAAAGGTAATACCCACATGTAGCTTAAAGCTCAAAGAGAAGAAGGATTGTAAATCCTTAATACCTTAGTGTTTACTATTGTTGATGCATCTGTTGGGACTACTAGAGTTATGAACCATATATTTTCTGATTAAGTTTTGGTCATTTGCAATTTTGAACACTAACATACCCTAGAATGCCCCTGCATCATATTGATATATGACCAAGAGAAATAACATGATTGACATTTGTGGTAGTTTCTCGTGTAAAATATCTAGAGTGTCTGGGAATAATGCCTCTATTCACATGTGATCATTATGAGAAAATGAAAAGGGGTAGGCAAGTTGCCAAGCATAAGGATGAAGAAATTAGACTCAAATGTTTGGAAGATAATTGAGGTAATATATTATTTGTTGAAATTTGCTCCATTGCATTTTAATACAAGTTTTTTTGCTCACCATAATAATTTATAACACTTTATATAGTATTGTATTCTTACACAATGTCTATTGAAGAAATATAAATGATAAAAAATATTACATATATTTAAGCAACCCAATATTTTTTATTTACTTCTATTCCACTATAACTCTCCTTTCAAATGTTTTAAAATATATTTTTCACATGCATAATTTGAAAATGGATATTTAATATAACATTCTATCATTTTTTATATCCTTAGAGTGAAATAAATGGGCACATATGTTTTGTTATGTTCTTCAATTTGTATCACTTTATGCCAAATAAATTTCTTAAAATTATTTTAATATACTAACCTTAAAAAAATTGTGTGTAAAGATATCAAATTGATTAAATATATTTTATGTTTCTTTGATAACATACATTTTATTAATGGCTACTATCCTTTATGTAACATTAATTAGTTTGTAAAAATATTTCTTATCCTATTTGATGATGATTTAAAAGCTAATAATAATTTTCATGTAGCTTAGCAAGATGTCAAACAATGTGCATATGTCATGGGTTTCTAGTAGGTTGTGGGAGTACCACTCGTTTGTTCCACGCAATGTCATCCTTTGTATAGAGGAATTGAGTGTTCTTTATTAGGTGAGAGATAGGATTGTCAATAGAATTAAAAATAATGGACCAAGGAACACTTAAATTAAATTTGATAACTACGGTGTATACTTCAACTTCCTTTATGAAACATAGGTCAAGATGAACGTAGATGTGAAATTTCATCACCTATAGGTAGAGATTTTATATTTTTGTGGATGGTCAAATGCTTTGTACCATGAGATTCATGATCTTTATCTTGCGGTATGCATTTAGAAAATCATCATCAGACCAACATTAAATATCAGAAAGCGCACTCTCTTTGATGAACTTAGTCTGAAGTTTATGACATTTCTTAAAGGACAATCTCGAATTAGCTATAAGAAGGGCCTACCCGAGGAATGGTTTCTTGCTACTCTTAAGTTTAATTACTCCATCACATTCATAGTGCATCAAGTCATTCCATCTTTCAGATTGTTGCATGCATATTATGGGGTACCTACATTATTTGTTGTGAAGTCTAATTTGATAATTAAAGTTCTTTTTTCTTTCTTTCTTGGAAATGTAGAGTTATTACGCGTGCATCTATGGTTAAGAAAATGAAAGTATTCTTACACATTATTTGACAATGTGTTTGCAAAATTTTTAAGAATTATATTTCGGACTATATCTAATTTGAAATGACTATTAAGTAATATATTATTAATTGTTGTGATGTATTATGTCAAACTTTGATTCAATGATTATTAAGTATTAAATTATTAGACGACGTCCGCAAATAATCTTCACTTTTTCTTCAATGTGTATTAATTGGTTGACCATATTATGGTCATTTTTTCTTTAATTATTATTGAATTAAATGAATTACTATATGAATTCAAATTTTGCTTCAATGACTATTACTTTTTTTTTTGCTTCATGCCTAGTTTTAATTACTAAATGTAATTATTCTCTAATTTTTATTTTGTTTTAGTTTCATACTTTTATAAATACTAACCTCATTTTTTTTCATATTCAACAAACAATTTAAAATATGGATCTTTCAAAAAATGAATTATAAATCATTGTTGCAAGCCCAAATGGCTCCGTTAACTCAAATGGTTTTTTAGAAACCTATATTGACAAACATGAACGGTCTATTTTAGAGTGTTGCAACAAAATCCTTGAAGATCTAGAAACACAACCAAACTAATTAATTATGTGGAAGAGCTAAAAATATTGAGAATGGAAAATGTTGTCAAAAAGGTTAAAGAGACATATACAAAAGTTAGTTGCACTTCCAAGTCTTATGAAAGAAGTATACCATCATCATTGTGCAAATAAAGGGCATAATACCATTCTCATCGGCGACAAATTTGTAATGTATTTACATTATTACAATGAAGTATTATTTATATAATGTTGAGATTATTGTTTTTAAAATTATTATATCTCTTGTACGTACCATTTACAAACTTTTATATTTTGATGTTGTTTGGGTGGCTTCATCTCCAAGCCCGTTTTATGATTTTTATCAACATTGTAAAGGGTTTGGGGCCCTTCTCCACTTAATTAAATTAGAAACATATATTTTTCTTGTATTAATTATCATATATGTGGTAACATAAATGTGGCATTAATTATATTTTCAAAAGGAATGAGATGCATTAAACATATTTTTGAAGTGGATTTGTGGTAAACATATATGAAATATCATA